>SJXQ01010183.1:0-218997 GCA_006408695.1 Aepyceros melampus | reverse complement strand
ACTACGCCGTGCCACAAGCGGGGTTCCACCCCACCCACCACCTTTTACCAGAGCTCAGGAATCTCCTTAAGTCCACAGTGGGGACAAGTGGCAGAGAGCGAGGATAAAGCCACACAATACTGTGCACTTGCGCCCTGCAACCAGCAAACCAGGACCCCGCGTATGAGCAGGAAGCGACGCGCCGGCCCACCCGCTCCTCGCCCCGCCCCTCACCACGTGACCTTGGCCCCGCCCCTTAGCCGCAGCAGTGGGCGGGGCCACCCTCGGGCTAGGCGCTCAAGGTGAGCACTCGGTTAGGCGGGCAGAGTTTCTCTCCAGATGGCCAGCCCAGTCTACCATCTTCCCAAATGTCCCTGGCTGTCCCCCACTCCCGGTTTCAGGAACTATGGGGCTCCCCAAAAGGCTCTCAGGAAGACACCCTCAAAGAGGATCTCCATGGCACCCTCACTGCTCGGTATATCTGGATCTCCGACATACTTTAGGTGGGAGGGACACGTAAGAGGGATTGAGGACTAGTTCTTAATTCTCCTGATCCTAAGGTGCGATGCTGGGAAATTTTACTCATGGAGATTCTAACTACTTGGTTCCTGGTCCCAAGGCAAAGTCCTTGTTTCCCAGAACAGCTGCTCTATAGGAACTGCCTTTAAGTAGCTACATGGTGATAAACAGCCCTCTTGGAGGGCTGGGGAAGAGGCAGGTTAAGAACATCAGAGAAGGGAAATACAGGGATGTTTCAGAATAGGGGGAAGACACAAGTTTAAAAGGAACTGGTATTACTATGTGCTTTAAGAGGAAACAAACAGATCAGAGGTCTAGACAACCTGTTTAGGAATTCTAAGCCACTATTAAGTGGCTTGGAGGGTCAGAAGGGGGCAAATGAGAAGACACGCCCCCTCCCAACACACATACACATCAGTCTGGGCTATATGACCCTCTCCTGACATCTGGACTAGGGGAGAGGGGAGAAGAAAGTGACATCAGTAAGGACTATCAGACATTCTTTAGGCCCACTGCCCCAGTACCTTGACGGCATTTAAAAATGATACCTACAAAGGAGGAGTGGGTTGCCATTCCCTTCTCCCAGGGATCTTCCCCGACCCAGGGATGGAATCCAGGTCTTCTGCATTGCAGGCAGATTCTTTACCATAGTAAATTTACCATAATATTTTAGCCATAGTAATGCTATACTGATTCACTTTCTCAAGCTGCAGTACTTTAGTACCGAAGACAAAAGTAACCCTTACACCTATTTCCAATCAAGAAACCTCCCGGGTTCTTCCAAGGATTGGTGGAGGGAGAAGGTGGGAACGATTGGTAGCCAACCCTTCTCCAAATCCACCTGACCTTCCCATGAGCCCTTTCTCACCCATGAATTCACCGTGGCTCCTCTGCAGCCCGAGCGCCTCCAAGCTGCTGCACCTACCTGCCTCACTCAACTCCCACCGCATTTCCTGGTGCCTGAACTGGCAGTACAAACGCTGGCACCGACCCCTGGGGCTGTCAAAAGGGCACAGAAAACAGCAAAAGTAACCCACGGAGCATAGCATGGACTACTGCTCGAGGTTCACCTCACCTGGCTCCGAAAACCCGCCTGCACTGTTGCCGCGACAGTACCGGAAAAGGCAAACCCCCTACTACAACTTCTCTCGCGAGAGTACAGCCTTATATAGTCTGCGGCTACTCGGAGGCAGCGCTTCGTAGCTTTTCCAGCCAATGGGCAGGCTGGAGCTGATGTCAGGGGAGAAAATGGGGAGAGAAGGATGATTCTGAGAATGGATGGTAGGGTAGTGGCAGGTGAGTGTAGCGTGTGGGTGCGTCTTTCTACAGGGAAGGAGGTTCATAGAGACCTAACCTACATTTAGGGAAAACAATCTCCCAAGAGCTGAAAGGACATGGGGGTTAAGGAATCTCCTGCCTTGTGGATGCCTACCTTGCTTCTAAACACCCTTTGACTTTTGTTACAAGTTTGATAACTTTCATGGATCAGGGAGAGAACCTCAGTGTCAAAGCATATCTAAACTTTGCCTCTCTCTCAGGCAAGGTATCCAGCTTACCCAAGTTCTCATTTCTTGGTCTGTAAATAAACTTGTCTTGCATAGGTTGGTAGAATTCTGTGTGATATAATGTGTCAAAGTGCGTAGGGTAAGGTAGGTGAGAATTTAGGAGGACAATGACACCGCCCCAGTTCTTTCCCTCCCCATCATCCACACATATTCACAAAGGATCTGATCACATGTCTCTAAAATCCTTCCAGTTGAAACACTCCTAAAAGGGAAACAGTATCCCGATTCCATTTGTCTTCTCTGTAAACTGAAATACTCCTAGGATAGATAGTTTTGTAAGTCACTGATTACATAAATTGGTCTTTGAAATGCTTTCCCCGTCCCCAATACCACATACCAAGCATGGGTGCTTGGTGGGGAGAGAGAAGAAAGGGGCCTCTAGCCCTAAAATATTCAGGAGCCATAAATCCCCCTCTAGAAAATTAGATGCTGGAATCCCTCCTTCCTTTCTCTTCTTCTGGAAAACAATGATATCTCAAATGGTTATGGATACTTTAAAAATGGAAAAAATATTTTCCCCTAAATCTTACTGTCCCATGAGAACAGCCATATGACTTTGAAACAATTGAAGAATGCCAGGAGTCTCTAATACTAGTTTTGTCTCTTGATACAGCGCATCCTTTTTGCCAGTAAATAGCAATGGGTGTGTTTTCCTTTTTTTGCTTTGGTGGTGGGGAGGAGCATAGTAGTGGTTGCCCTGAAATTCCCTAAAATGCCCACAGGTAAGGTAAAAAAATGAAATACTCGTATTTTAAAAAGAGCCAGCCTAGAATGAATATTTTGCATAAGTCACTTTACAGGATCATTTTTTACTTGATAAAATTTTTCACACCTTATTTCTTTATATTTTTTGGAATATAGTTTTAAATAGTTTTTATAGCTGAGAGAATTTTATTGAATATGCCTTTTGAAGACTCAGGAAAATTTGATCTCAACAGAGTTTGCAAATTATAAATGAACATCACGAAAGTTTTTTAATGACAAAAATATAGTTATCTAATCATCTGTGGGTTCCTCGCTGGGCTCCTCACTCTGAACATGTCTGACTCCTCATTCTCCTCTGAGGCTGTGGAAGTCATGTCTGTCATCCTATATTTTGACCTTGAGTCTGATTTCTTTAATTCTGAAGAAGTGGTGCCCCAAAACGTGCTGCTCTCTGCACTCTTGGAAAATGATGTGTCTGATACACCTTCTGATGGATGAAAGTAAGATAGGGTGGCCAGCTCTGGGTTGACGGAGTATTCACCAGTCTGATATGCTTGTTTATATCTGAAAACAGAAACATACATCAAGAACTGTTTTTGGGTGTGTTTGCAGTTTGACTTAGAAAAGCATCTTAAAATAATATATGAATTCTGTCCAATATATTGTCTATTTATTATTACACTAGATAAATGAAAGAAAAATGTTAGACCCTACACAGATGTGCTATTTAGAACAGAGTTCATAACCCCTTTTGTCTCGAGGCTATGGAAAAAGAATGCATTAGCTTCTTATCACCTTCCCAATTGACTAGGGTTGTTTCTCCTTCTAGATGATTATTTAAAATATTGAGGACAAGTTCAAGTGGGATACTCCCTGAGAGACAGCTCCATGGTCCTCTCCAAATAGAGGCAAGGGAGCCAAACTGAATACCTTATAAACTTGGGAGTCGTGTTTGCCTAGCCCTCTACTGAGGAAAGGAGAGTGGGAGTGTCCTGTCCTGTGTTTTAAAGGCTCCGGAGTTCTGCAGACTTACTTCATCATCTTCATTTTGTACAGCATGGCGCTACAGAGTGCTAACAGGACGACAAAAAGGAAGAGGGTCATCAGTGAGATGCCCAACATTAATTTTAACTTGAATTCCTGTATTCTTGCTGTGTTGTCTTCCCAGGTAGCATTCACATCAGAGCCTGAGAGGAAAGAAAGAAAATGCAGTGGGAAAGAGTGACTGTGTTCAGCAAGTTTTTCTGGCAGAATAAGGATCACAATGCAACTGGAGAGAAGCCTTTGCCACCCAGTCTTCACTGCACTCTCCCCTCTACCTTCATGCAATGCCAAAGAGAAGGCTATAGGCCACTCCTATGGACAAAGACTCTCAACTTTTTTTTTTAACCTTTCCCCTTCACAGCAATCTTGGAGGAGCTGACCCTCACTCCATTTTCCACGATCACAGAAGTTTATGGATTTGCCCTCGGCACATAGCTAATAAGTGGCAAAATCTGGTATCAAGTCCAGGTGACCAGATGTTAAAACATGTATCAGCCTTCCTCCTTGCATAATTAAAAACCAATCCAAGACTCGGAAAAGATTACTATTAAAAATGTGATGAAATTACACACATGGGATTAGTCCTTTAGGAGAGAAATATGCATTTCTCCTGTTGGCAGGAATTGATTTTTCTTTTAAGTTAAAAGAATGATGTACTACAGTGCTTCCTCCACAAGGCTTAAGAACTGAATTTGTCTTTTAATTACTGTGATCAAATCTAGTGTATTTGATGTTAAAGAAATGGAAACTTAGCTAACTTTCCAAAATATATGATTAAAATCATGTCTGGATCCAGAAACATCAAAAGTCTTTTTACTGAAGAATAAATATATATATTTACTGCCAAGTTTTATATCTTCCTGAATATATGTCTGACTTAATAGGCATGTAATGGTGACTTTAAATGATCATGTTGCTATTTGTCCCTTCTTCTCCAACATCTTTTCACCCAAAAGTTCCAATGATTTTTCATTATTTTTTTCAGGTAATGATGTTTTGGTAATAAGCAATGACAAATTCACACGTGTGTACTCTCATATTAAAAATTAAAATTGTCCATGTGCAATCCTAGGCCAAGGGGAGAGAAATGTATACAGTTGTGAATGACTGATATCTTGACTTTGAGGCAGATTATTTTGGAAATAAATTATATTAAAATGGGCTGTGCTCCTGAATTAAAGGGGCTTTTGTATAGAGGTGTGCTTATAGTACATTTGTTTATCAAGGTGATGGTCAAAACTAAAGAAGAATTTGAAATTCCTAACCATTGGAAATTATAGAAAAGCTAATTACAAGTTGGGACAGGTTTTTCCCCCCTCTAAGCCACAGTTTCTCATCTGTAAAATGAAGATAATACCAGCTTTCATGGAATTGCTGTGAGGATTGACACAATAAGATATGTAAAGTGTGGTAGGGTGCTCAACACACAATAGAAAATCGATCATGCTGACTTTCATTACTCGAAAAGACAAAATATTTCTAAAACATTGTCATTACTGGTTATCACTTTTCTAAATAAAGAAGACTGATACCATTTTCTTGACTCACTGAAAGGCAAATGGCATTAAGTGCCAAATAACCCAGCACAGAATTAAGGTGGAAGGCCCTACCTGTATTACCAGATGCCATTTCTTTTTCAGTGTATTTATATAGGACAGAGGCTCGGGGAAAATTAATATGATGTCTTGTTATGAAATTACCCATCAAAGTCCGGAGTTCTTTTATTCATATAAATAAAATCAATCCATTAATGAAAACTACATCGGGCAGCAGGAATTCTCTCGTTTGTTGGTGGTGGGAATGCAAAGTGGTACAGCCACTTTGGAAGGCAGTTTGGCAGTTTCTTACAAATCTGAACATAGTCTTACCCCATGATCCAGCAGTCACAATCCTTGGTATTTACCCAAATGAGTTGAAAACTTATGACCACACAAAAACCTACACATGAATGTTTATAGCAGCTTTATTCATTATTGCCAAAACTTAGAAACAGTCAAGATGTCCTGCAATAGGTGAATGGATAAACATACCAGTACATCCGTATACTGGAATGAAAAGTAGTAAGCTATCAAGTCACAGAAAGACACGGAAGAAACCTATATGCAGAGAACTAAGCCAAAGAAGCCCCTCTGAAAAGAATACATGTATGTTTCCAGCTATTCGACCTTCTGGAAAAGGCAAAACCATAGAGACAACAGAAAGATCAGGGTTGGGGGAGGGAAAGATGGCTAAGCAGATCATAGAAAATTTTTAGGGCAGTGAAGCTACTCTGTATGGTTGTTATGGTGGACACAAGATATTTGTGAAAACCTGTAGAATTGTACAACTCAAAGAATGAACTCTAATGTAAACTGGAAGCTTAGTTAATAACAATGTATCAATATTGGCTCATCAATTATAAAAAAAAATGCACCAAACCAATGTTTGGTGTTAATAACAAGGAAAACTAAGTGGGTGGAATATGTGAGAACTCTTTACTTTCTACTCAATTTTTCTGTAGCCTAAACTGCTCGGAAAAAGTCTGTCAATTAAAAGAACTGTACCCTGTGTATTGTTCATTTTGCCTACAACTCCATTGAGTTTACTGTTTCTATTTAGTTCCAGGAATAGAAGTTACACAACAGGAAGATGGAAATATCTGCAATATGGTCATGGAGAACACTGTTTAGAAACCATACCTTTCCTGAAACGGTAAATGTCCTCTCTAGTATAACGTCAGTCACCATACTGCTCTCTTACATATACCACACCTTACTGAGGAAAACAGCATCACCATGTAGACACTAAAATGTGTGCGAGTATTTATGTATCCATTTAATTGAAGTATTTTGCTCTTACTTGGAATTGGCTGAAAAAATTGATCTCGTTGGTTGTCCTCACTGGTGGTTGCATTTATAGCTGTTAAAACAATAAATTGGTGTTATGGTAAACAGAATTCACTTACTACAATTATTGTGTGTGTGTAGATGTGTGTGGATACTATATACAGTTCATTCTCATTTTTCATGGTAGTCGCGGTAGTTAAGTCATGTAAGCACTGAATTAAATGAATACCGAACCATCATCATTCCTAAGGGAAATACAGGGTTAGGTTCTTATGAGCCTCTGGTCATATAACCTTGGTTTTGACCCAGTAACCTTGTTTTATGTATGTTTCTGTTTAGAGACACTTTATTTAGTATATATGGCTGATTGATTATACTTCCCTGGTGGCTCAGGAGGTAAAGAATCCACCTGCAATGAGGGAGACCCAGATTCCATCCCTGGGTTGGGAAGATCTTCTGGAGAAGGGAATGGAAACCCACTCCAGTATTCTTGCCTGGGAAATCCCATGGACAGAGGAGCCTGGTGGGCTACAGTCTGATGCATTAACACTAGCTCACAATCAATAGCATTATAACTCACACCTGTATGAAGCTTATATAATACACACATTTTTCTTCCTGAGGTACATAACAGCCTTCTCCTGTTTAGGAACCAAACAGCATTGTAATACTGTACTTGGAGGGCATTTAAAATGGCAAAATTGCCAGCAGAAAGCACAAAATGCAAAACACCTTACACTAAACACACCACAAAAAACATATTTTGTTTACAGCATGAGAGCTGAAAAAAGAAGGCCTTTGTTATACTTCAGCTGGGAACCAGAGCTTCAGGCAATTAAATTTTTTTTTGCTACTCTGTGTGTGTCCATCAGTGATTGTGAAAGTTCTGCAAGTATTGATTTGGAGAGTTCCAAAGAAATTTTAAATGTAGGTAAATTCACAAATACAGAATCCACAAATGAGGATCCATCAAATATGGCATATAATTCCCATAAGGCATGCATATATGTGTGTGATACATGAATTATATTTATGTGTGTATGCATTTATTGATGATATACATGTTATGTGTATACATACATATACACAAATGCTATGCGTGTGATTTATAAACGAATGCATGTACATTCATGGTTTACACATTACTTCTGTGCATGCATATATTTTGATATATACTTTGCATTCACTCATGCATCCCCATGTGTTTATATACATACTGCTCCAAATACAAAGAGGGATACTATTGAGCAAGAGCCTTATTTAAAATTTTTAACCATAAATAAATTGAATGGCTAGACTGAAACATTTGTAGGCGAACGAAACTTTTGGTGAGAGGATCAGAAAGTGTGTGACCCTTGATCAACTTTCTGGGTCTGTGTTGCATTTGCTATTACACGTGATGAGGGCAGCAAAATGCTGACATGTTAATTCTTAGGATTAGAAAAATTTACATGGATCTCGGCTTTCTTACAGAAGACTTTAGAAAACCAAAACATTTTCCCAGCTACCTAACTACTATGAGTTTACCTTTAGCTAACATTGTCCAAAATGCAGGCTCATTTGGACTCTGGGTCCTTCTGTTTAAAAAACAAAATAGAACAGGATAACAAAATAAGGTAATTTGACTTAGTAAAATTCTGATAGAATGTTTATTTTTTTATGTTAGTCTAGTCATGTAACAGTTACACCTTGAGTTCCTGCCATGTGCCAGACCCTGTGGGTGGCATTAAAATTACAGAAAAGAACAAGATACAGGTCTTATGTTTAAGGATCACACTCTTACTTTGAGAGGCAGACAGACGAGAATCATGACTACTGCTCATCACATTGCAGGAGAATGAGGGCTTTCATAGCAACGCACAGGTGGTATGCACAGAAGGATCTAATTCACTTTCAAAACCCGGAAACATTTCGCGAGGGAGGCCACGCTCTCATAAGGGCTCAGAGGACTAGGAACTGTTTGCCAGATAAACTATATGAGAGAGAGGTCCTTCCACGGTGAGCAAAAGCAGGTGTTACGAGCAGGTTCAGGTAGTCTGGTGTGGAGAATACGGGTGGGGAATGCGACCAGAAATGAGACCGGCAAGTTCTTCAGTGGTCAGATCACTTCAGACTTGAATGCCTGGTTAGGAATTTAGACTATGACCCCAAACCTAGCAGTAAGTTACTGATGGTATTTAAGAAGGGGCATACCAGGATAAGATTTCTATTTTTAAATATTATTCCAATATGGTTATTCAAGAACATGAATAACCATATTAAAGGAGTCGTGAGAAATATACTTGGACTGTATTAACTGGAGAATATAGGTTTCATGTAATGACAGTTCACTGTCTTCAATTAGACCCACTCCTCTTTCAAGACCTTAGAGAAAAGCCACTCTGAGTTGTTATGATTTCACAAGTATAAGAAACAGTACTGTCAGAAAAGTAAAATGATAATTTTGATTTTGTAAACTCTAGCTCTGAACTCTCCACTAATATTCTTAGGAAATGCTAAAAGTCAGCTCTAAGCAGAGTTAAGTTTATTTATCAAGTATGTGATTGTTAAAATTATCACTATAATTTTTTTAAAAAAATATATTAAAATGTATTAATATAGTTATATAAATGTATATTTATACACACATGATATTTTATATAAAAGAGTCGGACACGACTGAGCGACTGAACTGAACTGAACTGATATTTAATATAAATATAACTGTAATACATTTTACTACAATCAGGTTGTATTTTGAAAAGAGTTCATTTCTTATCCTTTGTCAGGTAAATCTGAAAATTGATTGCTAGATTTTTACCATTTAAAAGATTTTAGAGTGATTTTAAATTGTAGTAGTATGAATTCTTTAAGTATGTTATCACTTTATGAAATATTCAGAGTAATAAAAGTTAAGTTTTTAAGTCATATAATGACATGCTCCAGGTCTGACTACAATGTTGTAAGGTTAATACTGTGAGTAGTTTCTCCAAAAGGTTCTTTACTTTCTTCATGGCTGACTACTTCAGGAGGTGCTGTCGTAGTTGTTTCATTGAAGAGTTTATCTAGGAAAAGGCATAATGGATTATCAGCATATAAAAATATTGACTCAACATTTGTAATTAGGTACTTTTTAAGCCAAAAAATAGAACAAAGAAAAGGAGAGAGAAAAACAACAATAACAACAACAACAAAACCAAAGAGAATGCTGTTGACATTTTCCTGAGATACCTTAAAGGAGGGGAAAGAAGAAGCCATTGAAGAATGATGTTTGTACAGTAAGAGGTTGCCTGAGGTGGGATTGATATGCCTATAATTGGTAAGAGAGGAGAGACTGGGAGTGTGGGGCTACACGCTTCCTTTGGTACTGAGGAAGCTCTATTGGGTGAGGTACACTGGCTTCACTTGGTTTCCCAGGCTTGGAAGTAATACTATCAACCTAGGACAACTTGGTTGCTGGTTCAGTGTGATGACATGAAAGAGGGAGGTAGCAGCCGTGTCCTGGTAAGCTGGAAACATATGGTGTTAACCACTCAAATCAGTTTGGGCAATTAAAATTTGGGGTTACCGCTCAAGGATTTCCAGGCCTGATTTAGGCTATATCTCAGTCTATAACGCGTCCATCTGGAGGTATGTCAAATCAATTTGGGAGAAGTTGTGACTGGGGGCCTTCCCTGGTAGCTCAGCTGGTAAAGAATCTGCCTGCAATGCAGGAGACTCTGGTTCGATTCCTGGGTAAGGAAGATGCCCTGAAGAAGGGAAAGGCTACCCACTCCAGTATTCCGGCATGGAGAATTCCATGGACTGTTGAGTCCATGGGGTCACATGTGACTGAGTCAGATGTGACTGAGTAACTTTCACTTTTACTTTTCACTTTGTGACTGGAGGGCCATTTATTTTTCTCCCTATGAAGTTGACAATTTCAGTTAACTTTGCCTCAGACAGGAATGGATAAAGTTTCATATGAATTATAGGCACTCCCACTCTAGGAAGATTTCTACTGAGCCTACAGACAACATTATTATAGGTAACTTGTTGGAAAGAAAGGATGGAAAAAAATGATCCATTACCAGAGTTGACATGGACTCAGACAGGGCTGGAATGATGCTTAAATCCTGCTTTGCAACCCCCACTTGATTTGAGAGAAACATGTCTGGATTGCCTCACTACTATCTGTCCTCATCATTTTATGGACTAGAAGAATAATTAGTCAAAATTATTCTGGAGATTTCCATCTCCTTGGGGAGCTTGCTCCTCCAGAATGTCCCTACCACTCAACAAGTCTCTGTTAGAGCCCCAGTGAAAATGGCAAAAATTTATTATCCCAATCCACCTTTGACAATCCTCTGGGGACTTGAATTGTGGGAAGATAAGTTAGGATTTTGAAAACTCTTCCATGAGTGCTATGGTCATCAATAATCCATCTCCTGAAGGGAATTTTAGGTACCTGGCCTGCTGAAGAAACAGTTCAAGATGTTGTCTGCTGTATGCAAACAAAATAGCCATAAGCAATCTGTCTAAATTAACATGTGCCCTCGAAATGTCCCTATGTCATATTTATGTTTCAAGTTTTGGAATTGCTCAAAATGTTCCATTATTGTCAAGAAGTTTTATTAATTATTAGGCATTGCTGAGTCTGAATTTTCCTAATATTAAATATGTCATAGTCAGAAACATTCTCTCTTGCCCTATTTACTTTCATCCTCTTTTCCTTGTCTTCTTGGGTTTCATATATATGAGCTGTTGACGCTTTAAGGTGAGGGATGTAGCTTATATACTTTAGAGACTTGTAATGGCCTCCAAAGCGACATGCTGGCAACATTTCCTCATTTCCTCTATCAGTAAAAGATGCAAAAAGAAATAATATTTGAAGCTGAAAGCACAAAGTAGGAAGAAGTAAAAATGTGATTTAAGAAAAAAACAATCTTCTGGAGTCCTAAATTTAGTTATTTTCTTTTTCTTTCCAACCAACCAAAAATATGAGGCTAAGAAATGTGAAAACATTTTTGCCTTCTGAATTTACCAGTACAATGGCTATGGTGGAGTCTCCTTATTTTACGAATTAAGACTCCCTGATGCTATTAGCTCCACTGAGAAATCCAAGTAAGACAGTAGGTGTTGCAAGAAGGCATCAAAGGGCAGACACACTGAAACCATAATCACAGAAAATTAGTTATTCTAATCACACTAGGACTACAGCCTTGCCTAACTCAGTGAAACTAAGTCATGCCCTGTGGGGCCACCCAAGACCGGTGGGCACGGTGGAGAGGTCTGACAGAATGTGGTCCACTGGAGAAGGGAATGGCAAGCCACTTCAGTATTCTTGCCTTGAGAACCCCATGAACAGTATGAAAAGGCAAAATGATAGGATCCTAAAAGAGGAACTCCCCAGGTCAGTAGGTGCCCAGTATGCTACTGGAGATCAGTGGAGAAATAACCCTGGAAAAAATGAAGGGATGGAGCCAAAGCAAAAACAATACCCAGTTGAGGATGTGACTTGTGATAGAAGCAAGGTCTGATGCTGTAAAGAGCACTATTGGATAGGAACCTGGAATGTTAGGTTCATGAATCAAGGCAAATTGGAAGTGGTCAAACAGGAGATGGCAAGAGTGAACGTTAACGTTCTAGGAATCACTGAAGTAAAATGGACTGGAATGGGTGAATTTAACTCAGATGACCATTTATCTACTACTGTGGGCAGGAATCCCTTAGACGAAATGGAGTAGCCATCATGGTCAACAAAAGAGTCCGAAATGCGGTACTTGGATGCAATCTCAAAAACAACAGAATGATCTCTGTTTGTTTCCAAGGCAAACCATTCAGTATCACAGTAATCCAAGTCTATGCCCCAACCAGTAATGCCAATGAAGCTGAAGTTGAATGACTCTATGAAGACCTACAAGACCTTGTAGAACTAACACCCCAAAAAGATGTACTTTTCATTATAGGGGACTGGAATGCAAAAGTAGGAAGTCAAGAAACACCTGGAGTAACAGGCAAATTTGGCCCTGGAATGCGGAATGAAGCAGGGCAAAGACTAATAGAGTTTTGCCAGGAAAATGCACTAGTCATAGCAAACACCCTCTTCCAATAACACAAGAGAAGACTCTACACAGGGACATCACCAGATGGTCAACACCGAAATCAGATTGATTATATTTTTTGCAGCCAAAGACAGAGAAGCTCTATACAGTCAGCAAAAAAAAGACCAGGAGCTGACTGTGGCTCAGATCATGAACTCCTTATTACCAAAATCAGACTTAAATTGAAGAAAGTATGGAAAACCATTAGACCATTCAGATATGACCTAAATCAAATCCCTTATGATTATACAGTGGAAGTGACAAATATATTTAAGGGACTAGATCTGATAGATAGAGGGCCTGATGAACAACACCGAAATCAGATTGATTATATTTTTTGCAGCCAAAGACAGAGAAGCTCTATACAGTCAGCAAAAAAAAGACCAGGAGCTGACTGTGGCTCAGATCATGAACTCCTTATTACCAAAATCAGACTTAAATTGAAGAAAGTATGGAAAACCATTAGACCATTCAGATATGACCTAAATCAAATCCCTTATGATTATACAGTGGAAGTGACAAATATATTTAAGGGACTAGATCTGATAGATAGAGGGCCTGATGAACTATGGAATGAGGTTCGTGACATTGTACAGGAGACAGGGATCAAGACCATCCCCATGGAAAAGAAATGCAAAAAATCAAAATGGCTGTCTGGGGAAGCCTTACAAATAGCTGTGAAAAGAAGAGAAGCAAAAAGCAAAGGAGAAAAGGAAAGATATAAGCATCTGAATGCAGAGTTCCAAAGAATAGCAAGAAGAGATAAGGAAGCCTTCCTCAGCAATCAGTGCAAAGAAATAGAGGCAAACAACAGAATGGGAAAGACTAGAGATCTCTTCAAGAAAATTAGAGATACCAAGNCTTTCTTCTTACTTTTCTCTCCCTCCTTCCCTCCATCTCCTTGGACATGAGTTTATCAGGAACACTTACAGCTTCCCACGGCAGAGATTTAGCTTCAAGACCTAGTTTAAAACTGTGTACTTGCCTCTGTCTGCCACAAGTCCAAAAATAGGGAGTTTATTGTCTTTAGTTCTCATTTGAGACTTTGGCTTCCTGACACTGAGCCTCTGGTACAACTTAATAGGTTACCAAACCAGGAAAATGGGAGGTCTTAGATTCACTGATATCATTAAAAGGAAAGCAACCACTGGTGTTACATACGTATAAATTCTTGAAAAGACAGTCAGTAAGCTAATTTTGTGACAGCCACATACAAGTATGAACTAGGACCTGGTGTAACTTCCTTCTCAAATGAGTACCTGCTGAGACGCATAAATCATCCATATTTTAGTTTGACTGAATATGTATATTTTTACCAAAGGCTGATAGGAATAAGAGAAACAGCTCAACTAGCTTCCGAAATGAAAAATTAAACCCAGTGTTTATCTTCTTAATGTATGATAGACTGTACATTGGACCCAAATACCACTAGACTTTATAAGCCTTGTTAGATTCATTTCTACTTTCAAATTGTGGAGCCTCTATAAATTTAACTATAGGTGCTACACCATAACTATGACACCTTCTTGGTAGCTTGAAAGACTGGGGGTTTTTTGTAATGCTGAACCACCAGGAAGTGATTCAGGACAGAACTGTGAGAATAAAGTGATGTAATGTTATTTTAAAATATTCTTAGATGAGTGATTTCTGCCATTCTCATCCCACCCATCCAAAAAGCACTTGGGGATAGCTAGCTACCCCTTCAGGATTATTTGACCCTTTAAAAGGGATGTGAGAGAAAAGTTTTTTTTACCAATTTAACGAAATTATTTGTTGATTATGGTTATTTGTGACTATTTATATATACCATGGGCTTCCCTTGTGGTTCAGCTGGTAAAGAATCTGCCTGCAATGTGGGAGACCTGAGTTCAATTCTTGGGTTGGAAGATCCCCTGGAGAAGGGAAAGGCTTCCCTCTCCAGTACTCTGGGCTGGAGAATTCCGTGGACTATATAGTCCATGGGGTCGCAAAGAGTTGGACACATCTGAATGACTTTCACTTTGATATACACCATATTCTGGGCAGTCTTAGTTGGTCAAGGAAAGCAAATGATCTCTAATATTGCCCCTAGAGTGACCTAAAATTCCAAACACAAACAACCACACTCTCTGTTTTGGAAAAGAGGAGGTATATTTTCTCCCACCTCCCTCCTTTCTTAAAGGAAGCTGATAGAGGGGCAGGTAAATATGTGATGTGTATTTACAATTTCAGTCCCTAAGACAAGACAGGAGGTATACCTTGAGTTATTTCTCAAAAGACCAAGGCATTTGGATCACTCTGAAACACATCCACCCTGAGCATAAGAGAACTGGGATATGGAACCATTCTGTGTTCTGATGGTGAACACAGTGCTCAGCTAGGCAGAGTCCCTCTTAGTTCTGCCTCATCCACTGGGTGCATCCTAAGTCGCTTTAGTCATGTCTGACTCTGTGCAACCCCATGGACTGTAGCCCGCCAGGCTCCTCTGTCTATGGAATTCTCCAGGCAAGAATACTGGAGTGGGTTGCCATGCCCTCCTCCAGAGGATCTTCCCATCTCAGGGATCGAATCCACGTCTCTTACATCTCCTGCCTTGGCAGGCGGGTTCATTATCACTAGCGCCACCTGGGAAGCCCCATCCACTATGGCAGCCACATAAATCAGTACTCCAGAACAGTTCACACTTGGGAAAAACCGTCCACCTTCCTCTCTGGATGCTATAGTGCAAGAAAAACGAACACACTTAGGAGTTGGTTCTTGTTACCATAAATTAGATACTGTCTGCTCAATGAAAAGGAGCCATTGTCAAGAGGTGTTGCATGCTATTTTCAAGTGAAAAATTGTATTGCTCTCTAAAAAAGAAAAACATACAGATCCACCCTAGCTTGAGGATACTATATGTCCCAAATTACTGTTCACGCCAAATCATTTCCTCCCACATGCATCAGGATGTGGTCAGTCTAATATTGATAGTTGTACATTCAGTGACTGTGAAAACAGTCTTTACACTTTTTTATGGGGGCCCATGAGAGGCCATGTCCTTCTCTCAGTACACAGGACACAATTCACTGTCTAATTAATTCAGTTCTTTTGATCCAATTTGGAAGACCATACGTGAAATTTACGGTCCCCTCTCCAACTCGACTGTGACTCACTTTCAGAACCGTACTCATTCTGCCATGGCTTACCTTCAACTTCTTTCAGTCAACCTTTCTCTGACTCCTTCATTACACTGGAGTCATAAGTTGTCTTCCCCTTATGATAGCTTATTACTTGTTCCCCATTTTCGCAAGCCATTAAGACTGTGTTATTTTCTTAATCGCTCATCAAAGCACTTGAGCCTGAAGTATTCACATACATTTGGCATGTAAGGAAACCCCAGCAAATCACCTCTGGAACAAGTTACGGTCAGTCTGGTGTGAAGTTTTATATTCTCAGTTGCCAGCGCTGCCCCGTGATCTGAAAAGAAAGTCTCTAACACTTGGTGCGCTACAGTCCATGGGGTCACAAACAGCTGGACATGACTTAGCGCCTAAACAACATTACCACCAAAGATTTCAAAGCTAGGTCTTATATGATTAAATGTCAAGGCATTTCTCATCAAGGCCAAATCTAGGAAGAATAGAAGTCTATTCTTGCTTGGGAAAACTATGGGGAAAGTTTGATAGAAGAAGCCAAACTGATCTGGGGGCAGTTCCTCCTCCAAGCACAGTTGCAGGCCCTCTCACTGAATATTTGTAATTAAAAATTATTAGCCTAATACTTTAATTGCCCAACACACAGCTCTGAGAACTGTCTCATTTAATTCCTTCAATAGAACAATATAATCTAAAACAGACTTCTGAATTTAAGGAGCTCAAATTCTCATGAATGAAAGACAAGCAACCAAAAGAATTTAGGGTTCTTAGCTTTGGGGTCTGAAAGCAACTACTTGCTTTGGTGTGTGCAAGTGGTGGAGATGGACATAATTTAATGGAATGAGTGAACAGATTCCGCCTGCGTGGTGTGAAGGGGATGGGTTTTCAGATAAAGCTTCTCAGAGTGGAAATCAGGGGAAGGAACACCTGGCCTGACTCCCAGCCACGCATTAGTTAGAAACTAGAGAAAGAACCACTTTTAGAACCACTAATGAGCCCCAGGTGAAAACGCTGTTAACTAGAAAGCTCCTTTTTGCACAATTTCCAGTGTTTTGATTGATGAGCAGGTTGTTTGTTTAGGATTCCTAATTTTCCATTACATTAAAACAGAACCTTTGTTTTCCCTCCCGACTAACCCACTTTTGTCTTCGGCTACCACATATGCCTATCATCAGTCGTAGGAAAGGCCAGCTTCCCCATTTTTGGAATCACTTGGAGAGACAGACATTCTTATGAGCCTGCAAAGTGTTTACGATCTAAAAGAGTAAAATGGAGAACACTTGGGGGTTTAAAGTGGCTAATGAATAAGCACACTCTCATTTTCTTCTATCTGTGACACTGTCACATTTGACAAGATTTAGAATCTTCCGATATTTCCAGAGAAATTGCTTGTTTGCACTTGTAGTTAAAATGTGTAAATGTGCAGTTACTGTCAAGTCTCAGGTGCTGAGGACCACTGCCTCTAAGGAAAAAGGACCAAAGTGAAATGTCTTGTTGTTTAGCATTGTTATTTCAGCAAATATTTATCAGGCCCATTGTGATATGATCCACCAAGAAGAGAGAAACGTATATGTGGGAATTCAGTCACACGCCATGTTTTTATTAAGACCAAAGTTTTGTAGATATATGGTAGCATTTTAAGATTTGTTTTTAGTCTGACCATTATCTATTCAAAAAATTTATTTACTGCACACCCACCATGGACACTAGGCAACATGGCAGCGAATAAGACAAATATGGTTAATGCATTCATGGAATCAGAGTCTAGTGATGCTGATAAATACTAAACAAAGAAAAATACAGATGGAAACTGCTATAACTATGATTGAAGAGAGAGAAGGCCATGGAAAGCCACTCCAATACTCTTGCCTGGAGAATCCTATGGACAGAGGAGCCTGGTGGGCTGCAGTCCATGGGATTGCTAAGAGTTGGACACGACTGAGTGACTTCACTTTCACTTTTCACTTTCATGCATTGGAGAAGGAAATGGCAACCCACTCCAGTGTTCTTGCCTGGAGAATCCCAGGGGCGGGGAAGCCTGGTGGGCTGCCTTCTATGGGGTCACACAGAGTCGGACAAGCCATAAAGGAAATAAGTGTCCAGGGTACAGTGAAGTAGGGTCTATAACAGAGGGACCTAATATTGACCAGAAATTCAGGGAGGACCTCCTTGAGAAAGTAATGCTAAGTTATTACCTGAAAGATAAACAGAAATCAGCCAGGTGAAGAGAGAAGCAAAAAGAACCTTACACAGAGCAGAAAAGGACTGGAGGGGAAGCAAACTTCTGGATTAGAGAAAAAGACACGAATTTCTGTGATGGTTTACATTTCTTTACCTTTGTAACTAAATGCACTGAATGTGTTATAAACAAAAAGCTAACACAAGTCATCATTTTGATCATCCATGACTGATTAGCTGTGTTAAGAAATGGTTTCTTTACTAGTTACAGAGATGCAGAGAGTTGCTGCCCCTGAAATAAATGGTCTCATGTAATTATGCTTGAGGCCTTGTTTTTAGTAGCATTCTTCTTATTGTCAATTTTTATCTTATAATCTTCTCTGGTTTGGAAATCTAGATAATATAAATAATTTTGTGATTCTTTCTAAAAGAAAATAAACGTTAAAACAAATAATCAGACTCTGAGTAAGATTTATGACTCATGGTCATAAATAAAATAGAGAATCTTTAGGTCATAAACTAGATTACACCTATCCTGATGTTTAGAGACCTTTCTGTGTCCAGGTCTGTGTGGGTTCTTAAGCTACGCCAGTCCTGGCAAGTCTAAGTTTCTTATAAAAGGAACACTGGGGGATATGCCCCTGTCTGTAAACTGAGTCCTAGAAATAACTAATGTCCTTTGTCTGCATCTCATTCTCCCCCATTCTTTCAATTCCCTTGGCTACTGAACCTAATGACATCGGGGCTGGGACGGTCAAATAACCATGGAGGACAGATACCTTCTAAAAGGTAATCATCACTCCAGCCAGTGGCTGCCAAGTTACCAAAGGACTCAGTTTGACATTAATATACTACCAGTATGTTTTATTTTTCTAAGAAGGCTGGAATTCTGATTTTTCTACATGAAATTCTCATTTAGAAGTGTTGTCGACTAATCTAAATAATTTTTTAAATATGAAAGGCAAATACAATACATCTGTGAACAGGAATGCCTTCATTCTGAAATCTCTGCTCAAATTGCTGCTTCATGTATAATCTCTGCCTTCCTCATTTCCTCTTCTCAGCCTGCCCCAGAAACCAGGTTCTCTCAGACCCAGGCTTCCCTCCAAGCAGTGCTGTGCTGGTAAACATTTAACAATCAGCTCTCTCTCATGTAAATCCCTGCACAATTTCAAGCTACCAAAGTGACATCTCTGAGTCTGGAGTTAGTAAGAGACATCCAGCACTAGCACATCATATGGGTGTGATACATGTCAAGAAGTACAAGAGCATAGAGAAGAGCAAAACAATTGGGAAGTGAGGACTTTGAGTTTGTTACCTTTGGATTTTTTCTCTGCTTTTTGGTGAGTTTTTTAAACTTTTAATTTTGGACTGTATAGCCAATTGACCAGCAATATTGTGACAGTTTCAGGTGAACAGTGAAGGGACTTAGCCTTATATATACATGGATCTGTTCTCCCCCAAACCCCCATCCCATCCAGGCTGCCACATAACATGGAGCAAGGCTCCCTGTGCTCTACTATAGGTCCTTGTTGGTTATCCATTTCAAACATAGCAATGTGTACATGTCCATCCCAAACTTCCTAACTATCCCTCCCCACCATCCTTCCTACCCTACGCTCCCCCCAACCTCCTGCATCCATAATTTCACTTTCTAAGTGTGTGAGTCTCTTTCTGTTTTGTTTGTTACCTCTTTTTATGCAATTTATTTAATTGGAAGTTTATATAACTTAATTTTTATTTATTTTATTTTTTTTATAACTTAATTTTTAATGATGGCTATATTTAATAATTGGCTTGCAAAACTCGTGAAGCTCTCAGCTCTCTTGAGCTTCTGCGTGCCATCTTCTGTACACAAGTGCTACTAAAATATGCTCCAGTTTACGTTCACCAGCCATCTATGCCTTCAGATCTCTCCTTCCATTGGTTGACTGGGCAGGCAGCCCCATCACGCCTTTAGCACTCTCTCTGACCAGCCCTTGGGGACCCCCTTGGGCATCATCCAATTAAAAATGAGAATGACCGAGCTCTAGAAATGAAGATTTTACTGAAGCTAAAATGTAATATTTTAAACAACTCTTTTAAGCCATTTTTATGCATTCACTTGGGTGGATAGTCACAGTGGTATGCTAAAGAGACACAAAACCACAGACTAACTATAGCACTTCTGCCCGGAGTTACTAAGTTAGTTGGTGTTAAGTACCTTTTTTCAAAGTTTCTGTCATATATAGATGAAAGTAAAATTAGGAGAAATTTGCTTTCTCACATCTGTCAATCTTGAGGGTTTAGGGGATGCAGGAGTGAAACTCAGTGAGACAAATCAGGAGAGCTTTCATTTCTGTGCAAGTTTGTGACTTAAAACTGATCATTTCAAGCATAAACCCATTAAAGCCAAGATCAATAGAAGATCTCTCTTGTAGATAGAAAAATATAGGAAGACAATAATACACCAAGTTCATGATATAGTGAAGATTAAATGAATGAGGATTTGTAAGGCCGTTAGAACATTAGCCTAGATTCTGCATGCTTGCTATTTCTAGTAGTTTCACATACTTCACCTCTTCCATATTCTCCCCCTTTTTAATTTAGTGGAAAAAACCCAACCTCCTAAAAAAGGGTCAGTCTGGTAAAGGCTGCAAAGGTGGAAAGGAAAGGAAAGGAAACACAATAGTCAAGAGTCTCCTTCAGGAGGCAAAGGTCAAAGATTGGTGATGCTCACAACCTGTGTGTGGGCACCAGGCTGCCTGTGGCATGAGCGCTCCAGCTGGTGGTGCGCGGGATCACAGGAAAGAACAGGGAGCCCACTCTCTTGGAGCAGCAGGATGACGGAGCACACTGCACTTGTTCACAAGAGGTGCCAAGGAGGCTGCCGTGCCAGTGCGAAGCTGCTGAACTCAGAGCAGGGAACATGGCCATCGCAGCCTGGCAGGACTTACTAAATAATAAAAGCACTCCTCTGGGGATCAGTAGTTTAATTTTGTTTCTTTCTGATTTTACACAAAACTGGCTTTTTCCACATCAATTCAACTTATTGCTACAAGTGTACCTAATGGACTATTCACAAACATCTGGGTTACTCTTCTTTGACTTATTTAGAGACATCATTTTTAAATTATATTTTTATTTGCTAACATGGATTGATATTTAAAAGGAAGGATATGTTAACTTCAAAAAACACAAGATAATAAGGGTAACTTAAAACCACATTTAATTATCCTTCTGACTTTTACGGTGTTGTTTCCAAGACTCAATATAACTATCTTGACAGTGAGAAAAATTAAAATATCATAAACCCAATCAGTGAGTCAGAATCAGGCATTAGCCTTCTTACAAATATTGGGTGTACATAAAGTGTTTTAAATATGGGTTTTATTTTATAGATATGCAATGAATTCATTGCCATTTAAAAAACTGCCACAACAATTTGAATAGTCAGAAGCATTATATTAAATACAGTAGAGAGAATTTTTTAGCTAGGAGCATGACAATGAAAAGCACAATCAAAATTAAAGCAAATAAGGAAAATGAGATGAGGATGCCATGATGGCATAACTGACACAATACTTCTCCCACTGTAAACAATGATCTTTTTAAAAATGGGCAAGCTATCTAAGACAAATGATTTTTAAAACTTGATATTACCACAGGACTGTCATTTCTAAAAGAAAGCAAGCAAGTGAATTTAACTCTAATCACTTAGGCATTCAGTCTGAGATACTTTTTGGTTCATGGTTCAGGGAGGAGTTCATGCTTCCCTGGTGGCTCAGACAGTAAAGCGTCTGCCTGCAATGCTGGAGACCAGGGTTCAATCCCTGGGTTGGGAAGATCCCCTAGAGAAGGAAATGGCACCCCACTCCAGTACTCTTGCCTGGAAAGTCCCATGGACGGAGGAGTCTGAGAGGCTGCAGTCCATGGTGTCACAAAGAGTCGGACACGACTGAGCGACTTCACTTTCACTAGTGACTTTCATATCAAGTCTCTGGAAATCTCACACCATCCAAATTCTCAGGAAACTAAACTGGATGTGAAAGTAATTATATAAATTTACAAAGCAAAGCATTCAACCAAGCCAACTAAATATGTTTCAGACACTCAGGACAACTCATTCTCAGTATCAAAATAGTAGGAAAACATGGACAGAGGAGCCTGGTAGGCTACAGTCCACGGGGTCACAAAGAGTCAGACACGACTGAGCTACTTTACTTATTTACTCAGGGAGGAGGACTCACAAAGGGTACCAATGAGTCTCACTGAGATTATGAGACAGAGATTAGAGTTCATGAGGCTGAATCAACTGGTATTTTAGCATCAGAGTTTGGAAGAAAAGGACACTTCATAGAAAAAAGTTCTAGAATTCTTTATCTCATTCATCTAGCCTCATTGGCTGACAACCAATGTACACACATGCAGGGTGAAGTTTCGTGAAACTGGATAAAGAGTAGCAAAAAGTCACAAGCTAAACAATTCCCAAAGCTCACGTAGGGCTTAGAGATGTTCATATTTCTTACTCATCAGTGTAAAGAACCCTTGATAACCACTCAGAATATTTAATAAAGACTCCAGAAGGGCCATACCCCAGAGTAAAGGCTCCTCTAAACTTTTACTAATAAAGATTCAAAACAAGCCTCAAAAGAATCAAGTGGATCCATGTAACTTAACTGCATGCATGCCTGTTCATTTTCAGGTACAAATACATCTTTACCAGCCTACACATGATGCTTGAGTTTCAAAAAATTACTATGAGATGGAAAATAAGGAAGGAAAAAAAAAGAGAAAGTTTGACTACCCTGGCAATCCATCCCTGTGTATTATCGAGAGGAATTAAAATGTTATGGTTGAAAAAAAGTCTGTACACAGTATTTACAGCAATTTTACTCATAAATTGCTGAAAACTGAAAGCCTAGATGGTCTTCAAATTATGGATAACTAGAATAGGATTCAGCACTAAAAAGGAATGAACTACTGAATCACATAATGACACAGATGAAATTTCAATGTATTTTCCTAAGTGAAATAAGCCAGTTCACAAATGCTTTTATTGCATTATTCCATTTATTGTTGTTCAGTTGCTAAGTTGTGTCCTACTCTTTGTGACCCCATGAACTGCAGCACACCAGGTTTCCCTGCCCTTCACTATCTCCCAGAGTTTGCTCAAACTCTTGTTCATTGAGTCACTGATGCCATCCAAACATCTCGTCCTCTGTAGTCCCCTTTTCCTCTTGCCCTAAACCTGAACCAGCATCAGGGTCTTTCCCAAAGAGTTGGCTTTTCATATCAGGTAGCCAAAGTACTGGAGCTTCAGCTGCAGCATCAGTCCTTCCAAAGAATATTCAGGGCTGATTTCCTTTAGGACTGACTGGCTGGATCTCCTTGCTGTCCAAATAACTCTCAATGGAGCACCACAGCTCCAAAGCATCAATTCTTTGGTGCTCAGTCTTCTTTAAGGCCCAACTCTCACATGTGTTATGTACATGACTACTGGAAAAACCATAGCTTTGACTAAATGGACCTTTGTTGGTGAAGTGATGTTTCTGCTTCTAATACTGTCTACATTTGTCACAGCTTTTCTTCCAAGGAGCAACACATGATCTTAGTTTTTTGAATGTTGAGTTTTAAGTCAGTTTTTTCACTCTCCTCTTCACCCTCATCAAGAGGTTCTTTAGTTTTTCTTCACTTCTTATCATTATGGTGGTGGTATCTGCATATCTGAGGTTGCTGATATTTCTCCTGGGAATCTTGATTCCAGCTTCTGATTCATCCAGCTGGGTATTTCACATGATGTACGCTCATATAAGTTAAATAAGCAAGGTGACAATATACAGCCTTGACACACTCCTTTTCCAATTTGGAACCAGTCCATTGTTTCCTGTCTGGTTCTAACTGTTGCTTCTTGACCTGCATACAGATTTCTCAGGAGGCAGGTAAGTGCTCTGGTATTCCCATCTCTTTAAGAATTTTCTAGTTTGTTGTGATCCACACAGCCAAAGGCTTTAGCATAGTCAATGAAGCAGAAGTAGATGTTTTTCTAGAATTCCCTTGCTTTTTCTGTGATTCAATGGATATTGGTAATTTGATCTCTGGTTCCTCTGCTTTTTCTAAATCTAGCTTGTACATCTAGAAGTTCTTGGTTCATGCACTGTTGAAGCCTGCTGCTACTGCTGCTGCTAAGTCGCTTCAGTCGTGTCCGACTCTGTGCGACTCCATAGATAGCAGCCCACCAGGCTCCCCAGTCCCTGGGATTCTCTAGGCAAGAATACTGGAGTGGATTGCCATTACTTGAAAGATTTTCAGCCATTATCTTGCCAGCATGTGAGATGAGCACAATCATGGTAGTTTTTGCATGTTTTTTGTCATTGCCCTTCTTTGGGACTGGAATGAAAATTGACCTGTTCCAGTCCTGCAGCTATTGCTGAGTTTTTCAAATTTGCTGGCATGTTGAGTGTAACACTTTAACAGCATCACCTTTTAGGATTTGAAATAGCTTAGCTGGAATTCCATCACCTCCACTAGCTTTGTTTTTAGTAATACTTCCTAAGGCCCAGCTGACTTCACACACCAGGATGTCTAGCTCTAGTTGAGTGACCTCATGAGTGTGGTTATCTGGGTGATTAAGAAAGGATAGAGGTGAACTAAAATAAACTGTTGTAAGGTTTTCTGGGGTTTCCAAGGTGGTGCTAGTGGTAAGGAACCCACCTGCCAGTTCAGGAGACATAAGAGATGAGGGTGGGATCACTGGGTTCGGAAAATTCCCTGGAGGAGGGCGTGGCAACCCGCTCCAGTATTCTTGCTTGCAGAATCTCATAGACAGAAAGGCTGGGTAGGCTACAATCTGTGGAGTTGAAAAGAGTCAGACACGACTGAAGCGACTTAGCACATATGCAAGGTTTGTTTTTTATTATAAGTGAAATGTTATAAAATTATTTAAAGATAGAGTGAGTGAAGTCGCTCAGTTGTGTCAAACTCTTTGAGACCCAGTGGACTATACAGTCTGTGGAATTCTCCAGGTCAGAATACTGTAGTGGGTAGCCTTTCTCTTCTCCAGGGGATGTTCCCAACCCAGGGATCAAGCCAAGGTCTCCCCTATTGCAGGCGGATTCTTTACCGGCTGAGCTACCAGCGAAGCCCCAAAGATAGAGCAGCAACATTAAATAAAAATTTTGAACAGATAGAGGAAGTAATAGTGAGAAAAATAAAGCACAAAAATATTTAGTCAATGCAAAATAAAACAAGAACAAGGAAACAAAATGGGAAAAAACGGAAAACATTTAAACTGAATCATATAGGTAATTAATTAACCACATAGGTAATTAATTAAAAAATTCAATTAAAAGTCAGAAATGATCAAACTAGATTTAAAAAGTCTCCACTATATGTTGTCTATCAGCAACAAACATTAAATATAAAACCACATGTAATTTAAAAGTAAAAGGATTAAAAATGATATGTCATAAAATGCTAAATGTAAGAGAACTGAAGTGGCAATTTTTACATAAGACAAATTAGACTATGAACGTAAATATTACAAGGGATATATAGGATACATCATAATGTTTTTAATATATCAAAAGATGGAACAATACAGATTTAATGAATTCCTATAAAATCCCAGTAACTTTTATTGTAGATATAGGCACGATTATTCTCAAATTTATATGGAAAGGTAAAGAACTAGAATAGCTAAAATTATTTTGAAAAAGAAAGTTAAATGGGAGGAATTAGTCTACTCAAATTCAAGATTTTATTATATAGCTACAGTAATCAAGACAATGAGGTACCAGTGGAGGGACAGACACATAGATGAATGGACAAGAACAGGGAGTTCAGAAATATTCCCATGTAAACACATCCATTTATTTTCTATCATGGTTAAATATATACATATATAACACAAAATTTATTATTTTAATCATTTTTAAGTATGAATGAAAGCACTAATAATATTCACAATGCTGTATATGCACCACCACTATCTATTTCTAAAACTCTTCCATCACACAAGGAGAAAATTTAACCATTAAGCAATAACCCATGTACCCTTCCTTGAAGACCTCTGATCAACTTTTTGTTTCCATGGGTTTTCCCACTCTAGATAATTCATACAAGTGGAGTCACAATATTTATCCTTTCTGTGTGGTTTATTTCATCTTGTAGCATGTATCAGAACTTCATTCCTTTCTATGGATGAATAATATTTCATTGTATGCATATACATTGATCCTTGAACAAAGGAGAGGATAGGCATGCCCACCCTCCATACAGTTAAAAATCCACCTATAACTTTAAGTCAATTGTCCTAATATACCCAGTGCCTCCATATTCATGGTTATGTACCTGTAGATTCAGCCAACTGTAGTATTTACCAGTGGAAAAAAAATCCACTGATATGTGGATCCTTGTAGTTCAAACCTGTGTTGTTCAAGAGTCAAATATACTACATTTTGTTTAGCAAGTCATCTGATGGACACTTGAGTTGCTTCTACTTTTGGTCTATCATTAGTAATGCTACAATAAACATTTGCATATCTGTTTCAGTCCATGTTCAAATATGTATGTACTTGTAGAGGTTTTTAAGCATTGTTGTTGTTGTTCAGTTGCTAAGTAATGTCTGACTCTTTATGATTCCATGGACTACAGCATGCCAGGTTATCCAGTCCTTCACCATCTCCTGGAGTTTTGAGTATTAAGGCTTAAAAAAAAAAAAAAACTGGTTCAAATACACAGTTCAGTTCAGTTCAGTCGCTCGGTCGTGTCCGACTCTTTGTGACCCCATGAATCGCAGTACGCCAGCCTCCCTGTCCATCACCAACACCTGGAGTTCACCCAGACCCACGCTCATGGAGTCAGTGACGCCATCAGCCATCTCATCCTCTGTCATCCCCTTCTCCTCCTGCCCACAATCCCTCCCAGCATCAGAGTCTTTTCCAATGAGTCAACTCTTCGCATGAGGTGGCCAAAGTACTGGAGTTTCAGCTTCAGCATTATTCCTTCCAAAGAAATCCCAGGGCCGATCTCCTCCAGAATGGACTGGTTGGATCTCCTTGCAGTCCACAGGACTCTCAAGAGTCCAACACCACAATTCAAAAGCATCAATTCTTCGGCGCTCAGCCTTCTTCACAGTCCAACTCTCACATCCATACATGAAGAGTGGCAAATAACCCAAAAGAGAACTAGGCAAAAGAGAAAAATAATTGCACACTTCTTTTCACAAAAGAATAAAAATGAATGGCAAATAAACATGGCAAAAGGGCTTTACTAGTAATCAGAGAAACGAAAAGCAAGAAAATAAGAAGATACTCACACACATCTGCACATGCTTTTTTCTACTTGGAAGACTCATTGTGTCATATACTGCAGACAGATACTTCCGACTGGCTGTGTCTTTTTCCTGGTTTCCCTCCATCCTCTGAAAGGACCTAAAAGCAATGACACCCTCATAGCAATCAGCACATCTAGTACAAAGTTCTTGGTTTCTAAATCCCTTTTTCTACTAAAAGGAGCCAGCACTTCTTGCAAAAATGGCTGAATCTAGGGCTGGGGAAGGAAAAGTACAAGATGAACCTAGTGTATTTTGTGCAAAATATTAGCAGGGAAGTGTTCAAAGAATGACAGGATATGTCAATGGGTCACAGGAAACAGCATAAGGGACTTCCCCCTGTTCGATATATAACAATTTGTGCATCAAAATGAATAATAAAAATAATATATTATTACTCAACTGCAAAGTTTGCTTCTCCGGCAGCTGTTGCGAGCGAAGGAACTTGGGGACCCCTCCTGCGCTGGGACTTTTTCTCCCCGTTTTCCAGGCCCCACTCTTGCGCTCCATCAAGGGACGGCCCCTGGCTACGGAGCTTTTTCATCTTTCCCCAGCCCAGAAGTAGCTGCTCAGCCCCCCACCCCAAAGAACAAGTCAGCTAAGAAAAATGTGGAAGGTGCCAGTTCTGTTCTTCATTTTGGGAAGCGCATCGTTCTGGGTCCTGGCAGAAGGAGCCAGCATGGTCCGGCCAGAAGATGATGTGACTACAGGTGTGGAAAATGAGAAGACAACCCTGGATGTGGAAGATTACACGACAACCCCAGCTGCCAGTAAAGAATCCTTGGCAACTCCAATGCCAACAGGAACACAGAGTGTAACACATGGTCGCAGAGAAGATCTACCAACTGCCGAAAGCACACCTTCCAAGAGCACAACTGCCGAGAGCACAATTGCCAAGAGCACACCTGCCAAGACCACAGTCCACACCCATGTACCAGCGACTAGTCACTCCCAGGGGAAAACAGATGGAGAAAAACCAAAAAAACGCTCAGAAAGGTGGCTTTTCAGTGGGGACCCTGGTTGGAATCATTGTTGGGGTTTTACTAGGTATCGCAGTCATTGGTGGAATTATCTCTGTGATTGTTCGGAAAATGTCGGGAAGATACTCGCCCTAAAGTGCTAAAGAATTGTGCTGTCCTGCCAATATATTTTTAAAAAGAGAGTTTCTGACATCCCCCCGCGCCCGCCCCGTCCCTGAACACATGGAGCAGATGACCCGTGGAATTGCTTCACCCACCACACTCAAAATCCACGGTGATCCCTCCACTCGCTAAAACTAACTGAAGCAAAGAGTATTCATAAGACGTGCTCCTATAAGCCTTTGTCTTTTGAAAAAAAAATATTGTTTTAATATAAACTTTGTGTGTGATTTAAAAGGCAAAATGCATAGAAAATGGAGCAAAGCTGTGTTAAACCTGATTTGTAACTAAATAGACAATAGATTGGGTTGGCCAAAAAGTTCGTTAAGGTTTTTACCTTAAGATCTTACAGAAAAATCTGAACAAACTTTATGCCCAACACAATCATTCAGTGGATGTCAGAAGCTGTAATTGTCTTTGTTTTTGTCTTTGTAATTAGCCTTTGTTTGACTCTCCTCTGTTATTGTTAAAATGCAAAGGAATCTGAAAATATTTATACCAATGGTGTCCTTGGGGATAGAGCTGTCAGTTAGTGGTGTAAGTCCTTTGCAGTTTCTGATCTGTTAAACATACACATTCCAGTCCAATGGGGTCTGTTTTTAGAACCTGATTTGGTATGGATAGTGAAGTAGAACATTTATACTTGTATAATATGTGATTAGCAACTGGCTTTCACTGGTCCAGGTAAAGCATTTCAAAGACATCTATTTTAGATCATAAATAGAGGTCTTACTTTGGGCAAGGCATTTTGTTTCTCACACCAAGGCTCTCTGTGTACTCTGCTGTCTTCTCCATCGATGACTTGATGAGTCAAAGGTTTGTTTGTACACAAGTATAAGTTTTTTACTTCCATTTTCCTCAGATGATAGAGATCCAGACCTGACGGGTTGGCCTTCTCACTTCCCCATCACCCAAGTCCTCCATACTGACTTTTTTGTTCTGGAATATGAGGACCTCAGCCCTGGATGCAAAAAAGGCTGTGGAGGCCCAGTGATCCGGAGGCTCTGGTGTTCCACGAACTGAGAGCCACAGTGGTCCCCAAACCCTGTGTGTGCTTGTGACAAACAAAACCTATCAGCTTCCTAGCATTTACTTTCTGCTTCAGAGGAAAGAAATGGGAATGCTAATATTTAAAAAGCAGCTGGACTTAGAGACTTTATCTTAAAATGGAAGCTGTTTCTGATTTTCACGAGATCCCACACATTTCAGTGGGGTCATGATTGACAATTCTGTATTGGCACCATCCAGCTCAGGACATTTCTTCCCATAGACCAACTGAATTCTTTCCCCTACACAAAAAGGTTTTATGCTGAGCAGATGCTGTGTCACAGTTGTGGTTATCCATTTCTGATAGCCTCTGAATTCATCAGGTTCATAAAACAGGAAAAAGTAGACCATCAGTCAGAAAGCCTGGCCTATTCCCCTACCTTTTGCAGTAACAGGTGGATGTAATTTTAAACAGTATGTCTTGTGTCACTCAAGTCCAGCTAGTCCAATATCCCAGGTTCAATATTTGAACATCAACTGATGGAGAAAACGGGCTTTGGAAATGCTCTATGAATCTCTTAAATACCCTTCCATTTCATCACTCAGATTTCTGAACAAGAGTTGGGAATAATATTAATTTTCTCTTTCTTATTCTCTTTTTTTTTTCCTACTGTGAAAAATAATAGTCAACCCCAAGTCATACACTGGACCCATCACCTGCTGGGACAGGACTATGGGTTTCCTGGTCACAACTGTGTTGTACTCAATGCAGTGTAGACATGTTTTAAAATAAAACAGATGATTGAGTAAAAATAAAAAAATAAAAAAATAAAAATAATATATTATTACTGACTTAACAAAGGAGACAATGTGTTGGTATATGACAGAAACCAATACAATATTGTAAAGCATTATCCTCCAATTAAAAACAAATAAATTAAAAAAACAACAAAAAAAAAGGAAGAGAGTAAGAAGAAAAGCACATTCTCACGAGAAAGAAAATTCCCTACAAGTGTTTTACATGCTAATTAACAACATTTTTCTGTACTCTCCACCCCCTGTGGATAGCAGGTCTTTTTCCTCTTCTATGTAAACAATTATAAAGCAGAAGGTACACTCTGGGAAGTTACATGACATTCAGTATATTTCAGCGTTTCCAACAAAGAAAATCGAAGGTTCACAAGATGAGTCCAGGTAGCACTCTACAGTTACAACAATACCTTTTTGTAGGACTTTATAATTTTCAAGGCTATTTGATTTTTTAAATTAATTAATTTATTTTAATTGGAGGCTAATTACTTTACAATATTGTAGTGGTTTTTGCCATACATTGACATGAATCAGCCATGGGTGTACATGTGTTTCCCATCCTGAAGCCCCCTCCTACCTCCCACCCCATCCCATCCCTCAGTGTTGTCCCAGAGCACCAGCCCTGAGCACCCTATCTAATGCATCGAACCTGGGCTGGCAATCTGTTTCACACATGATAATATATATGTTTCATGCTATTCTCTGAAACCATCCCACCTTCAGCTCCCACAGAGTCCAAAAGACTGTTCTTTATATCTATGTCTCTTTTGCTGTCTCACATATAGGCTCATCATTACCACCATTTTTCTAAATTCCATATATATGCGTTAGTATACTCTATTGGTACTTCACTCTGTATAATAGGCTCCAGTTTCATCCACCTCATTTGAACTGATTCAAATGTATTCTTTTTAATGGCTGAGTAATTCTCCATTGTGTATATGTACCACAGCTTTCTTATCCATTTGTCTGCCTATGGACATCTAGGCTGCTTCCATGTCCTGGTTACTGTAAACAGTGCTGCAATGAACATTGGGGTACACATGTCTCTTTCAATTCTGGTTTCCTTGGTGTGTATATAATCCCAGCAGTGGGATTGCTGGGTTGTATGGCAGTTCTATTTCCAGTTTTTTAAGGAATCTCCCTGTTTATTTAACTTACATGCAGAGTATATCATGAGAAACTCTGGGCTTGAGGAAGAACAAGCTGGAATCGAGATTGCTGGGAGAAATATCAATAACCTCAGATATGCAGATGACACCACCCTTATGGCAGAAAGTGAAGAAGAACTGAAGAGTCTCTTGATGAAAGTGAAAGAGGAGAGTGAAAAAGTTGGCTTAAAGCTCAACATTCAGAAAACTAAGATCATGGCATCCAGTCCCATCACTTCATGGGAAATAGATGGGGAAACAGATGAAACAGTGTCAGACTTTATTTTTTGGGCTCCAAAATTACTGCAGATGGTGATTGCAGCCATGAAATTAAAAGACGCTTACTCTTTGGAAGAAAAGTTATGACCAACCTAGATAATATATTCAAAAGCAGAGACATTACTTTGCCGACTAAGGTCCATCTAGTCAAGGCTATGGTTTTTCCTGTGGTCATGTATGGATGTGAGAGTTGGACTGTGAAGAAGGCTGAGCGCCGAAGAATTGATGCCTTTGAACTGTGGTGTTGGAGAAGACTCTTGAGAGTCCCTTGGACTGCAAGGAGACCCAACCAGTCCATTCTGAAGGAGATCAGCCCTGGGATTTCTTTGGAAGGAAACTCATGATGAAAGTGAAAGAGGAGAGTGAAGACGTTGGCTTAAAGCTCAACATTCAGAAAACGAAGATCATGGCATCCAGTCCCATCACTTCATGGCAAAGAGATAGGGAAACAGTGGAAACAGTGTCAGAGTTTATTTTTCTGGGCTCCAAAATCATTGCAGATGGTGATTGCAGCCATGAAATTAAAAGACACTTACTCCTTGGAAGGAAAGTTATGACCAACCTAGATAGTATATTAAAAAGCAGAGACGTTACTTTGCCAACAAAGGTCTGTCAAGTCAAGGCTGTGGTTTTCCCAGTAGTCATGTATGGATGTGAGAGTTGGACTGTGAAGAAAGCTGAATGCCAAGGAATTGATGCTTTTGAACTGTGGTGTTGGAGAAGACTCTTGAGAGTCCCTTGGACTGCAAGGAGATCCAACCAGTCCATTCTGAAGGTGATCAGCCCTGGGATTTCTTTGGAAGGAATGATGCTAAAGCTGAAACTCCAGTACTTTGGCCACCTGATGCGAAGAGTTGACTCATTGGAAAAGACTCTGATGCTGGGAGGGATTGGGGGCAGGAGGAAAAGAGGACGACCGAGGATGAGATGGCTGGATGGCATCACCGACTCGGTGGACGTGAGTCTGAGTGAACTGTGGGAGTTGGTGATGGCCAGGGAGGCCTGGCGTGCTGTGATTCATGGAGTCGCAAATATTCAGACACGACTGAGCGACTGAACTGAACTGAAGACCCTTTTCCTACCCAATAGTCTGCAGTGCTATTTTGAATTCTTGCTTTAAGTGTTTTTCCTATTTGCAGTGCTGCCTTTCAGTACTTACAGTTTCTCAGAGAAAAAGTCAGATCAGTTGTTGCTCTCACGGATATTTCAGACTGTGTGCCATTTGGATTTTGTGTTGTGAAGACATCTGAAAACATAAGATCAAAACTTTTCAGCAGCTGGTAAGTCACTTCTTGTTCCTTTCACATTTTTTCCTCACCTGAATTTTTTCCTAAAACATATACATTAATTCTAAAAAAAGAATAATAAAGTATTTGAAACTTTCTTCAGCTACAAAATAATAAGTGGGGCAAGGGTCAAAAATCAAATTCTTGGGGGAAGAAACCAAACTAGTATCCTTATGCTAAATGATTCTTTCTGAAAAGAAACTATTAAGGAAATGACAAAAAACATATACAAGTGCATAATGGGTGCTGAAGGAGGTTTGTTGATGTGTAATATCAATACTGTTTGTATTAACATTGTTGAATTTTAGCCAAGTAAGCATTCACTTGCCCTTGAACCTTCTGCTAGACTGTAATAGTTCAGCGTAAATAGCACAGGTTTGAATAACAATCACAATCTCTCAAATGGGTTCACATTGACATATGCACATAGTGAATCCTGCTCTTAAAGAGTTGTCAGTGAGGCTGGTTGTAATTTAAAACTAATGGATGTATCTATTCAGTCAGAGTCAAAGTAAAATGGAGCAAGATGCTATTAGCAAAACTAATGGATGTATCTATTCAGTCAGAGTCAAAGTCAAATGGAGCAAGATGTACATACACAGATCTCCTTCCAAAACCTCATGAAATGACAGGAAAATTTACACACATGAATGCGTATGTGTGTTTAGCATATACATATATATCCATTTCCCCCAACACACAGACACACACACACACACAGTCATTAATTATGAAAAATTTCTGAGGTAGATCTATGGAGAAATAGAAGAAAATCATAGGTCAATATTTAATGCTGAGTTATTAGAGTATAAAAACTAAAATATTGTGGATCTTTGCAGGGAAAGACAGATCAAAGAAACAATGAAAAGGTATTAATAACAATTGACCCAATTTCAAATGGAATTTAGATTATATTAAATGTGAGTTTCATATCAGTGAGGAATTAGTGTTAGACAACTGGCAATCCTCCTCGAAAAAGGTAAAGTTTTATGACTATTTTACACCATATACAAAATAATTGAATTTAAGACCTAAAAGTTTTAATAAAAATATGAAGTTATTCAAAAAATTGGAAAATAATTTAATACCTTGGATTGGATAAGGCCTACCCAAACAACATACAGTATGAAGAAGTTGTAAAGAAATTGATTAATCAAGAATTGATCTTATAAAATTTTAAATTTTCTCTGTGATTAGAATACTTAGGTTTAAAGGTGAGTGACAGCCTGGGAGAAAATACTTGTTACTTTTACCATAGAGAAAAGATTGAATATACTAAATATAAAAAAGAGCCCTTACAAATAAATAAAAATACAATCTAATAGAAAACATGGGCCAAGGATATGAACAGGTAAATCACAAAAGTAGAAATAAAAATGCCCAATAAATATAAAGAAACATTCTCAGCTTCACAAGTAATCAGAGTGCAAATTAAAACAGTAATGAAAATTCTCACTTATTCACAAAACATGATTAACATTATTCAATATATGTGACATTGTGGAGCATTCTTGATGTGTTTTAGAGCACAATTTGGTGTTACCTATCAATATTTTAAAAGATTTATCCTTGATTCAGAAATTTCAGCACTTGGTATCTGTCCAAAGAGAGATACACTCAAGTGTGCATGAGAACAATGTACAAGAGAAAAAAACTGCATATAATCTAATTCTTTAATAAGACAGTGGATTAATTATGGAAAATCATTTCATAGAATACTATGTATCCATTAAAAATAATGAGGTATACATGAAAAAAGCTCCAGAGTTCTTAAATGAGAAAAAGTATGTCATAATACAATTCTTTAGTATAGTCCCATTTATGTTATGAGTGTGTGTGTGTGTGTGTGTGTAAGAAAGATTTCTTAAAAAAAAAAAAAAAAAGAAAGAAAGAAAGATTTCTTGATCAAAGTAATCATCAGGCTCTGGGTTTATTTAATCTCTAGGAATTAAAAATAGAGAAACATTCTGAAAAGGAAACAACCACGTCATTTTGCAGTTGATGCATAGTAGATATAGCCTGTGTTGGAGAGATTAGTACCACTCCTGACACTGCTTCTTTGTAGCTATGAAACCTGGCAGTTGACCTCTCTGAGCATCAGGGATTTTTTTTCACCTACAAAAGAGGATAGTGATTCATCAAAGAAAGAATAGAAATACAACTTAGGTACTAATTATAGTTTTCAAGGTACTTGAATATGTGTATATATGTATATCTTCACTGCATTTCTCTTTTTTCTTTGGCTAATATTATTAAACATTCCAGTATAGTTAGATTTAATCAAGAGTTTTTGTTATGAACTTTTCACATTTTAGAATGGTGGACCTTATAAGGACATGGAAAGCTTGTATGAAGAAAGGTGAATAAATTGAAGTTTAGCAGATCTTCCAAACATCTCAAAGTCATCATGTTATGGGTTGAATTTTGTTTGCCCCAAAAAGCTATGTTGAAGTCTTCACCTTCAGCACTGCACAGTGTGACCTAATCTGAAAAGTGAGTTGTTCACAATTTAACTAGTTAAGATGAAGTCACATGGGAGTAGGCGAGCTCCTAAACAAAAACAGTGTCCTTATTGAGAAGAGGGAAATTTGGACATGGAGACACAGGAAGAACTTGTGAAGACAGAGGCAGAGACTGGAGTTCTGCTGCTCCAAGCCAAGGAGTTCCTGGGGCTACAAGAAGCTGGGAGGTGGAAGGCAAGATAGTCTTCGAGAGTCTGGGCCACGTCTGAGGCTTGTTAGGAACTGGGCTTCACAGCAGGACATGCGCAGCAGGTGAGCGAGCAAGCAAGGCTTCATCTCTATTTGCAGCTGCTCCCCATGGCTCACATTACTGCCTGAGCTCTGCCTCCTATCAGATCAGAGGCGGCAGAATAAACGTAATGTGCTTGAATCTTTCAGAAACCATCCCTCCACCACACCATCCATGGAAATATTGTCTTCCATGAAACTGGTCCCCAGTGCCAAAAAGTTTCGGGACCACTGCCCTAGAGGCTTTGAAGAGAGTATGTTGTGACCAAAACTTTGATTTTGGATCTCTGGCTTCTGTGAGAACTATGAAGACTAAATTTCTTTTGTTTTGAGTCCTCTAGTTTGTGGTACTTTATTTCAAGAAGCTCTAGGAAACTGACACACATCTCCAAATAAATTTTGCTTATCTCACCACAGAATTAGTTCAGTTGTTACTAATGTGAATAAATAACCACACAGCTAGGATAAATCCTATATTATTATAGACAGTTACCAAATCTTATTAAACTTCATAATATCTCATGGAAAAAGTTGAAGAAAATAAGAATTCCATTTCATACAACAAGACATCTATAAGGTAAATTAAAATTTAAATAGGAAATAAAATGATTATAGAAATTTTAGAGCTTATAAATCAAATCAGTTGAATCATCTTTTGCATATGTATTGCCATTAACTTGGAAAACTTACACTGTTTTACATCTTTATAATAATCGCCAGTTTTCTCAGGAGTATGCTCCTTATTTTCTTCTCCCATTGTATGGGGATGTTCAGCCATGGGATGTTCAGCCATGGGTTGTTCAGCCATGGGATGTTCAGCCACGGGTTGTTCAGCCAGGGGATGTTCAGCCACGGGTTGTTCAGCCATGGGATGTTCAGCTACGGGTTGTTCAGCCACGGGATGTTCAGCCACTGGCTGCTCAGGTATGGGCGTCATCTCATGCTCTGAAAAAAAGCATGACCAGAGGTCAGAAATGTGTGGATTTCTTTCACGATTTTTTTAAAACTGTACTTTCTTCACAAAGGATATGAGACAGAGGTTTAAAATCTAAGTCATATTATATTTCCAACGGTGCACTTTATATCACCCTAGAGAAAATTGCCATGGACTGTTGGAGAGGGTGTGGAGAAAAGTGGGCCCTCCTATACTATCGGTGGGAATGTAAATTGATACAGCCACCATGGAGAACAGAATGGAAGTTCCTCAAAAAACTGAAAATAGAGTTGCCATATGATCCAGCAATCCCACTCCTGGGCATATACCAAGATGAAACTTTTAATTCAAAAAGATACATGGACCCTATGCTCATAGCAGAACTACTTACAATAGCAAGACATAGCAACAGCCTAAATGTGCTTTGAGAGATGGATAGATAAAGAAGGTGTGGTGTGTATATATACACATGCAATGAAATACCAATTAGCCATAAAGAAGGATGAAATAATGCCATTTGCAGCAACATGGATGAACCTAGAGATTATAACACTAAGTGAAGTAAGTCAGAAAGAATAAGACAAATACCATATGATATCACTGGTATGTGGAATCTAAAATATGACACAAATGAAGGAAGCATCTATGAAACACAGAGAACAGATTTGTGGTTGCCAAGGGGGAGGGGGTGGAGAGGGAAGGACTGGGAGTTTCAGATTAGCAGATGCGAACTATTATATACAGGATGAAAAAACAACAAGCTCCCACTGTATAGCACAGGGAACAATCTTCAACATCCTATGATAAACCACAATGGAGAAGAATATGAAAAAGAATCTATATGCATAACTGAGTCACTTTGCTGTTGAGCAGAAATTAACACAATATTGTAAATCAATTATACTTCAATTAAATTTTTAAAAAATTGCCATGGACCAGTTTTCTAGGATAATGGGTCAAGTTTCTTTTCTGCTATTTGAGTGAAAGTTTGAAATGATTACTTACCTTCATAAGGGGGATCTATACCACTAATCTCTGGGGTGAAAACCCCAGATAAAAAAATAAACAATATAAAATTCATTGGGAAACAACGTGATTTATCCAGTCATCTACTGTGTCTCAGAGTTTCCCTTCTGTTGCCCAGCAGGTCCTGTAACTAGTGAGGACAAGATGATGTCACTGCCAGATGGAGGTCACAATGCTGGAGAATTTCCAAAAGCTTTGTGACTCAGTCTCATGACCTTACCTTAGGTCATGTGATGGTTTGTAGGATCTTTTTTTTTTTTTAATAAACCATTATAAGATTTTCTTTGAATAACAACAAGAGGTATGCTCTCATGAAATAATATAAATCATTGGTTCCTGGATTTTAAAGAACCGTTAATATTGTTGATAGTAAGACAGCAACAGACCTTTTTGTTTTCAGAGCTTTTATAATACTGTACGTTCTTTTGAATAACCATACAACATCTGTTAAAAAAAAAAACTAATAAGATGCCAAGATTCAATCCTAATGCCCGGCTAACTCTGGTTCTTGGGCTATCTTAACTATAATTCTTTAGGAGGGAGTTTTTTTGAAACATTTTTTGGGGGGATTTTAAGGCCTATGTTATTTATGAAATATATTTGTTTTGGTAAAAACACTTTTAAAAATGAAACCCATCTTTTACCTCACATACAGACTGAGAAAATTATCAGTCAGAAGAGTATTTAGGCTTAGATGATATTAACATATATTTCTCTTATAATAACTCAAATAATAAGCAATAATGGCAAGAAATCAAATGGACAATACACCAATATTGCTCTTCATACTAAAGGATCAACTAACGTCCCCTCCCTCAACTCTAATTATTATTGATGAATAGCCTCTCAGCTCTAGAGAATATCTGCAACTAAAAAGACACAAGCATCAGGAGAAAGGGGGCATGAGTTTAAAAAGGCTTGAAAATTTTTTCAGTATAAAGAAGGCTCACAAATGAGGTTCAGCCAGTGTGATCTCAACGGGGCTTATCTGAGGAACAAAAGAGTGAATTCGTTAGGAGTCTAAATTGTTTAAGAGAGTGAGGGGAAGCGGAGAGGAATTCTCCTAAAGGAAAAGATGGTCAGGTTCAGTCTTGGTGAACCAAAGGAAAATGGTTCTGTGTATAGCACTCTTTCTTCAAGCCCTCCAGCCCATTTTTCCGTGGGTGCAGGGAGGTGGAAAAGAGACGAGAGTAAAGCGCTGTCAGGTAACTAGTTAAGATGAAGTCATACTAAAGCATGTGGGTCCCTAATACAGCATGATTGGTGCTGTTATTATTTTTTTCTAAAGGGGTGGGGTGGGGAATGGGGGTGGTTTTCTGGTAACCGAGGGCTTAGGACTCTGGGCTTCCATTGCTGGGGACACAGGCTCAATACCAGGTCAGGAGACTAAGATCCTGCATGCCAGTGGCATGACCCAAAATAGTAATAATAGAGAATTTTAAAAAGGCAGAGATGAACACAGACACAGACACCCACACACATGGAGAATGCCATGTGAAGATGAAGGCAGAGGATGCAGCAAAAATCAAGGAACACCGAAGACTGCCAGGAGACCACCAAAAGCTAGAGAGAGAAGGAACCAACCCTGCTGACACTGTGGTTGCAGACGTCTAGACCCAAGAACTGTGGGTTCAAAAGAACATCCAGTATTGTAAATGCTTCAGAAACCAAAAAGGTCTTGTCTCTTCTTACCATCAATGATATTGATGGTTCTTTAAAATCCAAGGACCAATCATTCTCATTATTTCATGAAAACATATCTCAACAAATCTCTTGTTGCTTAAGCAACTCAGTTTGTGGCACTTCATTACGGCAGCTCTAGCAAATTAATACCAGATAAACTCTGAGTTCTTGGGACAAGATTATGGAAACAGTGAATTTCTCCTCACTGGATATCATCATTTTAGGCCGCAGTTAGCCTTTCCAATATTTTATTACTCAATTAGAGTAGAGGCTTCTCTTTTTTAAAAAAGTGTATAATTATTTTTTACCTATTAAACTATATTTTAAGTCTTTGAAGAATGCCCTAAGGAGGATCCATTGCTAATACCAAAGATGCAATTAGATATACTTTCTAATCTATGATTTTACTTTGTTTTTTATTTCTTGATCATGTCTGCATTATAAGTCCCTCTTCCACTTCTGTGTCTTCTCCCATGGGAACACTGGGCCAGGACAAAGGAGAAATATATTTGGGTCATCACTCCATCACTTCCTACCTATGTGATCATGAGCAAGTCATCTCTCCAACACTAAATTTGATCCTCTGGAAAATGAGTAAAATATATATCATATCAGGTAGATAATCGAGTCATTTACTGGGTTGAATGTATTTCCTGAATTTATTTACTTCATAAAGAATTTATTTACTTTCTCTACAGATAATTTTTCTTCATGCCTAAAAGGATTAGTATTGGTGAGATTTTCATATGTACAGTTTTTAAGAGGCACAACAAACAAGGAAATATAAATATAACAAGTAATGAAGTAAAAGACACACGAACATTAAGAAATGAGACAATCTTGTAAAATTACCCAAAGCAGTTATATTTTAAAGAACGTCAACTGAGTCACTCTAACCTTCGAGAGAATCTATTAAATGCAGATAGTTCCACAAGGCACACATTAGTTGTCGCAATCCATGAACAGAGGCCTCACACCTTGCTTAAAATATTAATTTGAGTATTATTTTCCTTAAATCTGAATAACAAGCTTACACACAACATCAAGTAAAACAAATGATTGGTTATATCACTATAATTTTGAAAACCCAGAAACAATGAACTGTGCTTTATAAGAACGGTCAGAGAACTGAGGTTCTCTTTAACAGGCTTTCCCAAACTAAACAGAAGTTATCACTTCAGGATTATTAATTTTCAAAGAACTAAGATCTTTCAAAATACAAGAGAGTTCTTTTGAACAGAATGCAATCTCTTTCCTCTCTTTGTGGGACTGTCAAGAATTTATAGGGCCTTCTGGGTTAAGTGAGAACCTTGATTGCCAACACGTGCTTTCATATATCATTTTGAGTATCCGAGCTTTCTTTTTTTCCAAGTCCAAATCCTTTTTATTTACATTCTTTTATTTTATTTTATTTTTTATTAAGCTAAAGTGTTTTTTTTTTAGCTTCTAGATAAATAGAAACATTGAAGTAAGAGTACTTTACTAACATGGTGACTCTTGTAGTAAAAGAGAACTATTTGTTGATGTTCAAACCTTGAGTTAAAAACCAGATCTTTCATTCACAGCTTAATAGAAGAGGAAGATTGCGTGGGATCTGGCCAGGCTGAGGATGTTTAATGAGGCTGCTCTTCAAAAACTGCCACTTAACCTAAGTCTTAGGAGGTTGCTAATTACTAGCTATCCAAAGATTCAGAATAACAGGATGGATGCATTAGGACAGAGGGATAAGAACATTGAAGTTGCTAAGCAAAGAGCAGAAAAACTGTTTTATGGTGGGTCTGGAAGTTTAACATTTCAAAGCTGATCAGTACTGTGTAATAATGAGGTCCAAAGGGCCTGGCATCAGATCGCTAAATTGGATTAGAAGGGAAGAACAACACTGGCTCTGGGATGTAAATTAAGTAAAATGAGAGACCATGATGCCCTGTCTGTGTGTCCAAAGATGCTCCCTAGGACATGTAAGACTTGGCAATGAGAGGAATTGTGGGAAATTGGTGCCTTGGTTTTCCGTGAATGACGGAGAGTGTTGTTGTTTAGTTGCTAAGTTGACTCTTTTGCAACCCTATGGACTGTATCCCAACAGGCTCCTCTATCCATGGGAGTTCCCAGGCAAGAATCCTGGCCTAGGTTGCCATTTCCTTCTCCAGGGGATCTTCCAGACCCAGGGATTGAACCCACATCTCCTGCACTGGCAGGTGGGTTTCTTACCACTGAGTCACCCAGGAAGCCCAGAGGGTAGGTGTTCAGTTCAGTTCAGTCGCTCAGTCGTGTCCGACTCTTTGCGACCCCATGAATCGAAGCAGGCCTTCCTGTCCATCACCAACTCCCGGAGTTCACTCAAACTCACGCCCATCGAGTCGGTGATGCCATCCAGCCATCTCATCCTCGGTCGTCCCCTTCTCCTCCTGCCCCCAATCCCTCCCAGCATCAAAGTCTTTTCCAATGAGTCAACTCTTTGCATGAGTTGGCCAGAGTACTGGAGTATCAGCTTTAGCACCATTCCTTCCAAAGAAATCCCAGGGCTGATCTCCTTCAGAATGGACTGGTTGGATCTCCTTGCAGTCCAAGGGACTCTCAAGAGTCTTCTCCAACACCACAGTTCAAAAGCATCAATTCTTCAGTGCTCAGCCTTCTTCACAGTCCAACTCTCACATCCATACATGACCACAGGAAAAGCCATAGCCTTGACTAGACTGACCTTAGTCGGCAAAGTAATGTCTCTGCTTTTGAATATGCTATCTAGGTTGATCATAACTTTTCTTCCAAGGAGTAAGCGTGTTTTAATTTCATGGATGCGTGAGAATGACAAAAAGATGATAGATGTGGGTGGGGGCCGGGGTAGAGAGTTGGATGGCTAAATGTTGTAAACCTAGGAGGGTAGATGGTTTTTGAGAGCAGAAAAGTCAAGATATTGAAACAGCAAGAATCTAACCACATCTCAAGGTATTGATATACACTTGGACACATGAGATGTAGCAGAAGGGGTTCAGAAAGTTGCAAGGAAGAGCCAGACCTCAGTGAGATATTTTACTCATGCTGAATCCAGATGCTCCATTTATAATTTAACATTATAATATAAGCATATACTTATATGTATAAAATTAAAATACACTTAATAATGTCTGTGTAATATCCAATTCAGTGAATATTCATTACTGTTTTCAGTCATTTACCTTATTCTTGGTTAGGTTTCCAATTTTTCTTATTACATACAATAAAGTAATGAGCATATTTATGGCTAAAGTTTTTTCAGCATTTATAGTGATTTCATTTAGGATAGTTTCCTAAAAAAAAGAATTTCTACCTTAAAGCTTATGAACATTTTCCAGGCTTTTGATATTCACTGTTCCACACTCATCTTGGATTTTCCCAACCCCAGCTAAGGAAGCAACCATTACCTCTAAGAATTCCTGGTTCCTTTTAGCAGAGAATAGTATCCACATGCCAAGATCCAGATGCTAGATGGGTTCATTGAATCAGAACACCACTGGGGTCAGGTCCTGTTGGTGGACAGAGACAGGAATGCAGCGTTGGTGCAAAAGCGTACCTCTGTGTGTCATATATGCACGTGTGTGTGTGTGTGCATGCACACACATGTGCTAAGGCATTTCTGTTTTATCTGACTCTTTGCCACCCTTTGGACTGTGTTACAGGTCCAAAAGGCCCTGTTGGAGTGAAAAGAGGTAACCTCAGTTACTAATATGTCAGCAAGACTAGCTCATCTATCAGCTGGCTTTCAGTGAGCTGGGAACTGGATCCCCAATTCAGTGAGAGGGCATGACAAGTATGAGTGAGTCAGCGTGACTCACGCATGCATGCTAGTCGCTTCAGTAATGTCCAACTCTTTGTGACCCTATGGACGCAGGCTCCTCCTGCCAGGCTCCTCTGTCCATGGGATTCTCCTGGCAAGAATACTGGAGTGGTAAGAATACCGTGCCCTCCTCCAGGGGATCTTCCCAGCCCAGGGATCAAACCCAAGTCTCTTATGTCTCCTGCATTGGCAGGGGTTCTTTACCACTAGCGACACCTAGGAAGCCCCATATATGTATATATACACACACATATTTACATCTAGGTTTATTTCTATAGCTATCTATATAAAAAACATGGGTTCAAATAGTAACCTTTGATTTTAGGCCAACCAGTTTACATATTTACAACCCCCTTCTTTGATGGTGAGAAACCTCCCTTCCATTATGCTTGAAGGTGAAGGTGAAGTCGCTCAGTCGTGTCCGACTCTTTGTCACCCCATGGACTATAGCCCACCAGGCTCCTCAGTCCATGGAATTTTCCAGGCAAGAGTACTGGAGTAGGTTGCCATTTCCTTCTTCAGTGGATCTTCCCAACCCAGGGATCGAACCTGGGTCTCCCGCACTGCAGGCAGACGCTTTAACCTCTGAGCCACCAGCCATTATGCTTAATGGAGTATATTTACTTGCTTGATTAACCACCTCCGTCCCCACCATACTGTAGAACCAGCCTTTCATTGCTGCTGCCTCTCTCTCCCTGCAGAGATGCCCTGTGCAACCCCCTCGGGCTCTGACACCCTCTGCCAGGCTGCCCTCTCAGATGGATGACCTGCTCACCCCGAGGGCCTCTGCCCCCTCATGGGAGGCGGCCCTCCTACACAGATGCCTGCTTCATTTCACCTGGGCTCCAGTAACCTGCACCGGGCCCCCCTTTCCCACCATTGTGACCCTTACTCAGTTCCAACACTCTTCACCGACCATTCCTTCTCCTACTTGGAGGCCCTTCTCATTCCTGCTTGAGCTCTGACACCCTACCGTGGGCCACATGGCTCTCTCCACCCAACCCTGGCACAGATCTTACTGTGAGCGACCCACCTAAGGCTTTGGGATAGGAATTTTCAGAAAGATAAAGGGGGAGGGCACAGTGTAGTCACTTTCAAATTTAGTGGACTTGGAAACATTCAGCACTTCTGAACAGTGTGGTCTCATTCTTTCTTCTCAATGATCACCCTTGCCCCAGATCCTGCTCTAATACCTTTCTCTCCTAGCTCGTATCTTCTCATTCAACTCAAAGTGACGATCCACATTCACATCTTCTAAAAGGAAACAGACACAAGCAGAAGTCCAAAGACACCAGAATGAATGAAACTTAGAGGCCTCTGAACACACATTGAAGTTAAATGTCGGTTTTTTGAGTAGGGGTAAACTAACTTAATAAGAAATGACATTTAACTTCAATGTGTGTTTAGAGGCCTCTAAGTTTCATTCATTCTGGTGTCTTTGGTCTTTGGTCTTACATTTAAATCTATGGTGTAAGCTTCCCTGGTAGCTCAACTGGTAAAGAATCTGCCTGCAGTGCAGGAGACCCTGGTTTGATTCCTGGGTCGGGAAGATCCACTGGAGAAGGGATAACTACCCACTCCAGTATTCCTGGGCTTCTCTGGTGGCTCAGCTGGTAAAGAATATGCCTGCAATGAGGGACACCTGGGTTCTATCCTTGGGTTGGGAAGATCTCCTGGAGAAGGGAACGGCTATCTACTCTAGTATTCTGGCTTAGAGAATACCATGGACTGTTTAGCCTTTGGGGTCACAAAGAGTCGACACAACTGAGCGACTTTCATTCACTATGGTGTAAAGTGTAGATTAGTAAATATTCTATAAAGACCAAATGGTAAATACTTAAGTGCTTTTACTATACCTGTACTACAGGTGCTATTTAGTGCTATAAGGCAAGAAAAGGAAATAGAAGATGTAATGATTGGAAGAAACAAAATCATTATTATTTACACATGGCATGATGGTCTTTTACTCAGAAAATTTAAAAGTATATTAAGTATTAGAACTGGGTTTCCCTGGTGGCTCAGATGGTAAAGAATCTGCCTACAGTGCTGGAGACTGGGTTCAATCCCTAGGTCGGGAAGATCCCTTGGAGAAGAGAATGGCAACTCACTCTCTCTTGCCTGGAGAATCCCATGGACAGAGGAACCTGGTGGGCTACAGTCCATGGGGTCACAAAGAGTTGGACACAACTCTGACTTTCCCTCTTACTCTTCCAGACTCAGACGCTGGCTAGCATGCAGACTATCTTTGGTGCTGCCTGCCTCCTACCTGAGACCACCTAGGAGTCGAGGTGGGTGGCAGAGGAGGCTCCCTTAGCCAAAGAAGAGGCCTGAGGGTTCTAGTTCTCAGTCCGCAGATCAGGATTGGACTAGTGGCAGAGAAAGGAGAGAAGGGAGGATGGCCTCTCACCTCTAGGGGTGGACACAGCAGTTCTGTCCTCAGGTCACTCAGAGGCGGCGGCAGCTGCTGGAGTAGGCTGCGTGCTTGTTCCCCTAAGCTGTCTGGGAGCGCAGGCTCCCTGCCCTCCCTCTTACAGATGGTCAGGCAGGATCACAGGGCGAGTGACCAGACATTGAGGAGTTGTGCTGCCCAAGCAATCGAGTGTCTCTAGGCAGTCAGGACTTGGCAGGAAAACCCGCCACCACCAGCACCAAAGCAACTCACAAAAACAACACATGGCTATGTCACCTGCCTGACAACCCAAAGTCACCAGTCAGCGTGCGACTGCAGGTATAGACGCTTTCACTACTTTAGGGAAACCCAGAGGACGGGCTTGTATTCCGAGATCTGCTCTTTCTATTCTTTTGCTGTTGAAATGTCTTTTCTTCTATGAAATAAAGGTGAGGGGAGATGGCAATGACATCATCCATAGATCACTCTCTGTTGTTTAATTTTAAACTTTCTAGGCCATGACATCCAAACACCTGAGGATGAGTGCAAGGGCTGTTGGGCTTTCTTTCTAACTCACGAGAAGCCTGTCTCGGGGGCTGACTAAAGAGTCTGGGTCCTGCTGTGGGGGTGGGCTGTCAGGCAAGGTGGTCTGGGGGATGGGGAGAGGGGCACAGGTCTGGGGTTTAAGAAAGCAGCCTGGCTTCAGCTTGTGAGAAGTGGGAGGGGAGAGGGGATCTGGAGGCAGGGAGAGTCGTTGCCTGGCTTTTGTAGAGTGTCAGACACGAGGAAGGGGAGCCTGGGACAGGCAGAGGCTGTGCCAGTGGAGGCAGAGGGACCTCTGTGGCTCCGAGGTTAATTTTCTCATAAGAGCTTGGGGGACTCTTTCCCTGAAGATTGAACTGAATTGTTGAATCTTACCTGCTCTTTCATCTTTCCACAATCTCATTAAATAAGTCTGCCTGGACTTGCCTGGTCCAGGGGCTAAACTCTGTACTCTCAATGCAGAGAACCTGGGTTCGATCCCTGGTCACGGGGCTAGATCCCACATGCCACAATCAGGGTCTGGCAACAGCCCAATAAGTAAATAGATTAATAAATTTTTGTTTTAAAGTCTGCCCTTTAGGACCGTCTTTCTACAATGGTAAAGAAAAGGGTTCAATTTCTTTTCCAATTTTTCTGAATAAAAACTTTTTTCTTTTCTGTTCGCCCGGCTACCTAGTCTGTTTTGGCAAGCTTTCCATGGGAAGTATCTTCTTTCTCCATTCCTCATTCATGGATCAGCTGTGTTTGAACTCTAGAAGTTAATGTTCAGTTAATGCCCTGTTATACTTAACACTGGTGTTATCCTCACAATCTCAGGACGCTCATGCTAAGGTTGGAAATGTGTTAAAAATTCTTCCTGGAACTGTGAAATGAGGCTCTCCTTTTGGATGAATTTTCTTTAATTTCCATGGTTTAGTAGTTGCTGAATCTAATGACTTACTATTAAAAAAAAATATTCCCTCTATCCACTCCTCTCATGGCAAATGCTTCTTCTGTGTTTGGCAGTTGAATCATTTCATGGATAATATCCATGGAGCCCTAGGAACAGGAGGGTGAAAGTCATTCATCACAGCATCCAGCCTTCAAACAGGCCAGCATTGAGTGAGTGCTCAGGCGTGTCCGACTCCTCGTGATTCCATGGACTGTAGCCCGCCAAGCCCCTCTGCCCTGGGATTTTCTGGCAAAAAACTGGAGTGGCTTGCCGTTTCCTTCTCCAGGGGATCTTCCTGACCCAGAGGTTGAATCTGAATCTCCTGCAGTGCAGGCAGAGTCTTTAACACTGAACCACTGGGGAAGCACAGGCCAGCCTTATATCCTGACACGTTAGAGATCTCTGGCTAGAACCAGAAACTAGTAAACATTTATGGTGCCTCAGAGGAACCGGCAGAAGTCAAGTGGATGGGGTGGACGTTGCTTCTCTTTCTATTCATTTCTAAGTTAGCCCAGGGAATGCATGCACACCTAAGTCCCCCAGCTACTCCTTGTTCTAGCCTCTCGGTTACATATTTCTAATGTAACCACATATTTTATATCGTGGCTGATGAATTAATGCATTAATGTTTTTCACAGAGAAGAAAAATTAGCAAAAATTAACTGTGATAGATTCTCAAACTTCTTAATGTCTAAGTTCATTTTCTGCTTTGGGTGTTTCTGTTTATTAATTCTTAAAAAAGTCTGCTTGTTTTCCTCTAAGGATGAGTGAAATGCATGCTTTCTCCCCGCCGCCCCATTTCACAGCAGGGAGCAAAACCTAGAAGTTCCTTTCTTTTCCCTTTTTTGGCTGTGCTGGGTCCCTGTTGCTGTGTGCAGGCTTTCTCTAGCTGCAGTGAGCAGGAGCTACTCTCTAGCTGCGGTGCTTGAGCTTCGTAACGCAGCGACTTCTCTTGTGGAGCACAGGCTCTAGAGCGCCTGGGCTTCAGGAGCTGCCACACGCGGGCTCAGTAGTAGCAGCTCCCAGGCTCTAGGGCACAGGCCCGATAGTTGTAGCGCTTGGGCTTAGTTGCTCCTTGACATGTGGGATCTTCCCAGACCAGGGATCGAACCCATGTCCCCTATATGGAACAAACCCCACGTCCCAGCAGATTCTTAACCACTGGACTACCAGGGAAGTTCTCGAAGTTTCTTATGTACCATTCAATGGATCAGAGGAACACCGTATCCCACGCTGGGTGATTCCTTCTGGATTTGTGTCTCCTGCCTACTCAGGGACTCACGTTTTGGCCTCCAGTCTTGGCCTCACACCCCTCAGCACTCTGTGGACTAGTTATTCTGACCTTCTGGTGTCTCTGTTAGATCTGTGGTCTGACCTGGTCTCTGACTAAGGGTCTACTTTGTCATTGTGAATGACTACCTTGTGACTGGAAATACTTTCTGACCTCAGACGGACTGGTCATAGACTCACTACTGCAATCACATTGACAAATGACCAGGAAAGAAACTGAAGGCTGAACTGCAAAACTACACAGACCCGGGGTCTACAGAGAAGACAATTGGAGGAGAGCCTGATGCCTTGTGGGTGGGAGTGACTTCTATGGTTCAGAGTGGGGCCTCTAGAGACACCTGTGTGACACCACTTTCTTGCTTGTAATCTCAGGCAGATTACTTAGGTAACCGACTTTAAAATGGGGATAAACATAGATAACCAACCTCATGGGGTTGTTTAACTGAGATTATTCACCTAAAAGGTTTAGGGTGTGCTTAGACACTTAAATATATACTTTTGGTGTTAGTATCATCAACTTAATATTATCATTATTATACCTTGCTTTTAATTAATCTCTCTCTGATAGCAGATCTTAATTAGGCACTTGTCTGCCATGTGAATTCATCCATCCATTCATTTATTCATCAAAGGTCTAATGAGTATCTCCTTTGTGTCAGACACTCAATAAGCAGAATAGAGATAGATCCCTGAAGGCATGGAATTTATATTCAGCTGGAGGAGACAGACAATACACAATAAACCTAATAAATAAATTATACAAAAAAGGGCTTCCCTGATGGCTCAAGCAGTAAAGAATCCACCTGCAATGCAACAGATACAGGAGACGCAGGTTCAATCCCTGGATAAATAAATTATATCACACAGATTATATGGGGAAAAGAAAATTAGAGCAGAGAAGGGGGGGCTGCGAGTCCCCTGGGTAGATGTGAGCACAGAGATCAATAAGAAGGTGACATTCAAGCAAAGACTTGAAGGGGAAGGAGTTAGACATGAGGCTGTCTGGAGCAGATCGGTGTGGAGGCTCTAAGTGTGAGTGTGCCCAGCATGTGGGCAGCAAGAAACAGAGGGAGCTGAGGCTTTTAATCTGAGATTTTGAGCAAAGAAAGAACTCTGTTCCCATCCACAGACCAGGTAGGGATCCCTCATGTCCAGACAATGTTAACTGCTCCCACCAAACTTCATCCTGTCTAAATGACCTCGCATTTTTACCAAGGTTTTTGCCTTAACCAGAGACTTTGTGTGGACCAGATGTCTCCCTTGTACCTTCGTGTGATTATACTTCTGATTAAGACAAGCCCAAGTGAAATAATTAGACTTCAGATAAATAAACAACTCACAGTGTGACTTTTCTAAATGTTGCTGCCTCTTATGGGAGTCAGCATGTTGTTGTTTGGTCACTAAGTAGTTGCCTGACTCTTTGTAACCCCATGGACTGCAGCCCGCCAGGCTCTTCTGTCCTCCACTATCTCTTGAAGCATGCAGTTCTTGGCAATATTAAATACACCATTGTTGAGACAGTATATGCATGGCTGTGGAGAAACAGTTATCCATAATATTGTGCGCTCAGTCACTAAGTCATGTCCAACTCTTTGCCACCCCGAGGACTGCAGCCTGTCAGGTTTCTCTGTCCATGGGATTTCCCAGGCAAGCATCAAGTTGGCATTTCCTCTTCCAGGGGATCTTCCTGACCCAGAGACTGAACCCATGTCTCCTGCATTGCAGGCAGACTCTTTACCACTGTGCCACCTGCTGCTGCTGCTAAGTCGCTTCAGTCGTGTCTGACTCTGTGCAACCCTATAGACGGCAGCCCACCAGGCTCCCCCCATCCCTGGGATTCTCCAGGCAAGAACACTGGAGTGGGTCGCCATTTTCTTCTCCAATGCATGAAAGTGAAAAGTGAAAATGAAGTCGCTCAGTCGTGTCCGACTCTTAGCGACCCCATGGACTGCAGCCCCCAGGCTCCTCTGTCCATGGGATTTTCCAGGCAAGAGAACTGGAGTGGGGTGTCATTGCTTTCTCCACTGTGCACCTGAGAAGCCCCATAATACTATCTCTGGGTTAATAAACATAGGATTCTTTTGATACCTTTCCCCTCTATATTCTATATATTTCTTTCTTAAAGTTTTTAAATTGAAAGATTATTGCTTTATAGAATTTTATGTTCTATTTATTTCTTGAAAATGCTTAGTCTTATCCTCTGCTGATTTGGTTATAGGTGAGGTCATGTCTCAATTATATGATACAATTTCCTCTGGAGTAGATATTCAACTTAATTTAGTATGCAGTAATACATTTTACAAGCTCAATCAAAGTTTAATTACATTAATTACATTTCCTCATTTAGATTTTAATTTATTAAGTACTGGGAATTTTTGTTTATTTTTTGTCTTCATGAAACCTAGTTAGTTGATGAATGCTGCATTAAAACAAGAGGTTTCCATTAAAAGTAATGTGTTCTGTTAATATCTTAATAATGAACTAGAAGAAAAGTCAGATAAAATATGTAATTGTTACAGATGACACTACAATTATTTCCCAATGACAGTTCTTTATCATTTTGGTTAATGTAGCAATGAAGTCTGCTTGGAAGCAGAGCTGAAATTTAAGAATTTAGGATATTGAAAGAGTGGATAGATTTAATGATCAGCTTAGCTTCCTTGGGAAGTAAGCTTCTTATGGGAGTATCAGTTTTTGCTGTTGTTGGGTGGAAAGACTAAAGGCATCTGGTTTGCATTTATTGTCTTTAAGACAGTTTTCCATTTATTATTAATACAGTATAGGTTTCTAGAGAGAATCTAATAACGCAGCAAATATTCAATGTGTATGGGGATACATTTGAAAATTAAGATAGTGGTTTCCTCAGCGGTCCCTCCAGACACAGTGGAGCAGGGGCTGTGACCTGAAATGCCTTCGGGGAGTGGCAAGAAATATACATGAGTGAAGCATCCCAGTGTCACAAGACGATGGTAACTGACAGCAGCCACGTCTGGGCAGCAACAGGGAGTGGTGCAGGCGGCAGTCTCAACGGGTCAGCCACTTCTCAGCCAATTCTTGCCACAAGAAAACAAAAGCCTAGTGTTGCCAGAGCTTCTGATTTAGTTGGAGAAGCCAGAAATTCTGATTTTCGGATCAAGTTTTCCAATTTTTAAATGTTGGCAGCTAGCTAAACAACAACAACAACAACAACAATCTCTGTAGATTCAACAAATCATGCCTGCAGGACAAATCCAGTCCACAGCCTGCCTCTTGGTCACATCGTGGTACACATTTCAGACAGCAAACCCGAGAAGCAGAGGAAGGCTTCATATGTGTGACTGCATTCCAGAAGTCTCATTCCTCTCTGTTCTGTGTCTAGAAATCACCTCGGCCCAAACAGCTTTTGTCAGACATAGTATTCTACTGTTGCTGTTAGGAACAGGGGCTGTTACTGGAGTCATGTACAATTATTACATAGTGACTGCAAATGAACTAATAATATATAAATGTACTAATAATATATAAGTATACAAAATTTATGGCTTCCCTGGTAGCTCAGCAGGTAAAGAATCCACCTGCAATGCAGGAGACCTGGGTTTGATCCCTGGGTTGGGAAGATCCCCTGGAGAAGGCATGGCAATCCACTTCAGTATACTTGCCTGGAGAATCCCCATGGACAGAGGAGCCTGGTGGGCTGCACTCCATGGGGTCACAAAGAGTCAGACACAACCAAGTACAGCACACAGCACATACAGAATTTATACATTTCTGCTTTTCTAAATATGTTTATATTTTAATCTTGCTGTTGTTGTTCAGTCGCTGTCATATCTCTTTGTGACCCCATGGACTGCAGCATGCCAGGGCTCCTTGTCCCTCACCATCTCCTGGAGTTCGCCCAAGTTCATGTCCATTGGATTCGTGATGGACATAATGGATGTTTAATCTTATATTATTATCCCTCCAAATTATAAGCTACATAGGAACAAATCTATAAGTCCAGTTGTAGTTTAGAATTCTGAGGGGAGATATACTACCCAATGTCACACAAATAAGATAGGGGCAAGCCTGAGCTTCTACTTCAGGTTTATTTACTCTGACTGATGAGCTTTTTCTACAATATGGACTTCTTATCTTTGTATTCCAGGTCATGACCAAACTTAATACTGAATCCTACTGCAAGAAAAAAGCAGTATAACATTAACCTGTTGAGAAGCTACACAATGCACATGACACCCTCCTGGGAAAACTTGTCATAGAACAAAGGAACTTCTGCTAAAATGCAAATATGTACATGGGTTCTAAAATAAATTCAGAATTAGTTTTTTGTAAAATTAACCTTGCTTTTCATTTATCTGTTCCAAGATCATTGCAAAATGAAGAATATATTTTTTAAAGAAACAAGTCAAACACATAAAAAAGACAAAATAGATGATGGCTGTGTATCTTTTATTTGTGACATTTGAATTCTTAAACTCACAAAGAACTGATTTCATAAATATCCTTTAGTTTTATTTTTCATTTTTAATTGTTAGTTTGTTCTTATAACCAAACCCTTAATCACAAATGGAACTAAAATTATGCTAAATCTTTTTTCTTGATGCAATTAGAAAAGATACTGAAAAACTTCGAAATTAGAACACTCAAAGCTAGTAAAACAGCTTAATTGTCAGATTAGAAATGGACTCTTCCCTCTAACAGTTACAGAAATCCTTATTTATTCTTTGAAAAAGTCTTGTCCAGAATTAATAACTCCCAGAGGAAATAGCTTGTTATAAAAATATTTTTGTTGATGTATTTTTAAAGTAGAAGAAAAAAACCATTATTTTCCAAACATGCTTTGTTTGGCTAATTCTAGGAGAGAATCACCTATTTCATAGAGAATCACCTATTTCATCAAGAATCACCTATTTTATTAAGGAGTAAAAAGACCAAAGGACAACAGTATTATCCAAGTGACACATCAGACTCCTTTCAGTGATTTTGCCTTTGGACGCATTTCTTGTACTTTTCCTATGATATTTCTTTTATTCACAGTGTGATACCCATGGGATGTGGAAGTGATATAAAGGTAGAGACCATAGGAAGTGATGCTTCCAGCAATGACCAGAATGACATAATCACCACAAATGATGAGAGAAATTATCCATGTCCCCTAATGCTTTGCCAATGAAAAAGGGAATTAAAACAACTCAGTGTAATCTTACAAAGAATGCTAACAGTAGGACATTCAAGAAGATCAGTCAAAATGGTGTTGGAGAATATAAATAAGGATTTAATATAAGCGAATATAATAGAAAATTTATAAACACATAAAATCAAATCAGGAGTTAGCAAAGACACAGTACAGTATGGAGAAAGCATGCAGTGATTTCTTACATGTTCTTACATGTTCTCTGCTGCTTATATCTATAACGCACAATAGACAGCTTTGGGAAGGCTTCAGATTGAAGTGTAGAAATGTTAGCAGTGGCACAACATGACTTCCAAGAGAATTCAGCCAATGGGAGATGACAAACAAGGAAGGTTGAAGGACAACTGTTAAGAGTCTTCAAAGACTTAGTGGATGTAGAAACAAAGCTCTCATTTAGTATGTTTTTACTTACGTTTTACTTTTTAGAGTTTTGGATCTTTCTTAATGTGGGACACTAGAAAAGGTGAGCTGAAACTCAGAGACAATATAATAGTTAATGCCAGTTGAATGGAAAGGTTTCACATGGAATATGATCTGGGGTTTACACCAGAGGATGCTGCGGGGTTTCTGTGCTGAAGACTGTTGAGAGGAGAATGGGTTTTTCACCTGGAAAAACCTACCAAAAACCTTCCAAACTGACATGGTTTGGAAGGTTGTAGAAGGAATAGCTAAAACAACAACAACAACAACAAAAAAAAAACACACTTCTCAAAGTCACTTCCACTTATCCTGGCCCTCAGAAATGAGCAAACACCCCAGGAAGAGAAAACGAACAGTTTCAGAAGCAGAAACTGACCCCAGATGAGTATTTCTCAATCTATATTTTTCACTATCATCTGCCTAAAGAGCCCTTTTAGACATTCTATTCCTAATCATTCCCCATCTCCATGAAATTTTAATACTAAAAACATACTTTATATCTGTGCACATACTGTGTCTCCTTGGGAGGGCCATGACTCAGTGTAATATCTAAGATTTCCTCCCCACCTAAATCAGTTTTTGCATCTTGGGCAATCATTTTTCATGAAAATACGTGCTCTCTAAAATAAACCATCAGTCTGAATGAGAGGTCACTGAGGATTCGCAGAAAAAAGTTATATATATTTTAACTACGGCTCCAGGGACCACAACAAATTCTCACTATCCAGCATACTCATGCATTACCTGCAGAAGGAAACTTCTAGCTTCTTCTTCCCCCTGTGACACAGGAAGAGATGAATTCTTTGTCACTGCAACAACATCTAACTGCAATGGCTGTAATCTTTTGGAACTTCTGGAGCTCTTTGGAACATTATGAAAGGAAAGCAGTCTCACACTCTATAAAATGTATGAATATTAAATTTCAGAGGCTTATGATGAATTATGGAACTTAATAATGAATGCATCAGGCAGATGACACCTCAACCCACTGATCAAGCTTAGTATTTATCATAAAAAGAGACAACTGAACATTACATGCTTCCTGGTGTGATGCAGAAGGAAAGAAACACCACCACTTATGTAGTGTTCTGGCTAAAAGTGTTTAACAGAATCTAATATTAAGGAAACAATCAGAAAAAAATTCCCGATTGTGGGGCATGCTGGAGTTCAAAGCACTTGAACTCTTTAATAGTGTCAGCACCATGAAAGACCCACATACTTGCACACACACACACACACACACACAGACCCCAAACATACATAAAAGAAGGACTCTAATCCATTAACTAAAGAGATTGACAACTGTGAGCATACGGATGTCACTGTAATCTTTTCCTTTTGAAGTTCCCACTTTGACATTTCTCAAAAAAAAAAAATCATAGATGCATGTATTACTCAACTTAAAAATAATAGTGGGAAATGCGGGGAGCCAGCCAGGTCAGAAGGAAGAAGTCAGGTGTCAACTGCAGATCCAGAAAGCAGGAGATGCCTGAAGGGCCACAGGAGCTCAGATCTACATTTGCCAGGAGAAGTTCTCAGGATGTAGTCAAGCCAAAGACATAAAAATATCACCTGTAGTGATTTTCTTCACAATTTGCCAAACAAAGTTCTGTGGGAATAGGAACCATCTATAATTAAAAAATAAGAGTGGCTTGCCAGCACTTTTCCTAGAAATGCAGTGAACAATATAACCATGAGGAAATTGTTCCAAGAAGTTTAAAAAAAAAATCCATATTTTTAAAAAATTGAGTGGAAATTTCATATGCACAGTTAATAGAAAATAAACTTTGAAGGAATTCATAACAAAAGTCTTCAGAGTCCAGCATCCTACTTGATTAGAGGTGTCAACTGCAGATCCAGAAAGCAGGAGATGCCTGAAGGGCCAAAGGAGCTCAGATCTGCATTTGCCAGGAGAAGTTCTCAGGATGTAGTCAAGCCAAAGACATAAAAATATCACCTGTAGTGATTTTCTTCACAATTTGCCAAACAAAGTTCTGTGGGAATAGGAACCATCTATAATTAAAAAATAAGAGTGGCTTGCCAGCACTTTTCCTAGAAATGCAGTGAACAATATAACCATGAGGAAATTGTTCCAAGAAGTTTAAAAAAAAAATCCATATTTTTAAAAAATTGAGTGGAAATTTCATATGCACAGTTAATAGAAAATAAACTTTGAAGGAATTCATAACAAAAGTCTTCAGAGTCCAGCATCCTACTTGATTAGGCATTAATTGAAATGTCAGCTTTTTCAAGCAAACCTCCTGTGGTTTTCCATGGTGCCAAACTTCAGGTTTCCTTCCAGGACCTGGGCTCCGTGCTATCATTTCTCTGATCCATTGCTCAACACTCCCATGTGGCACTTACTGCACAGTGCATAGGTCAGGAAGATGGGGCTCATTTGTCTGTTCTCTGGATCCTTTAAACCAGAAATGATGCTGAGAAAATCTCTATCTTGTCCTCTCAAAGTTACTTAGGAAGCAAACCAAACCAAACCAAAAAATGGTATGTTTGTTCTTGATCAGAACACAACAATATGAAGAGAGGTAGCAGCATTTGAATTCCATGAGACGGCGTTTGACAAAATACAAAGCAAGGGTTGGTTTGCTGGGTTAGGTCAACACAGAATGCCACAGTGCCCAGAGAGTCAGTCCTTTCTTAGTTTGGACTAAAGAAAGGTTTCATGCCTTTCCAGGCTCTTGTGGCAGCCCCAGATGGCTTTCACATGTCACATGTAATGAGACAAAGTCAGAGTGGTTAAGTTATTCTTTAATCAGTATTACATTAAATTCACTAATACATTCTCATCTACTACCCTCCACCAGCTGCTATTTTGTCAAATTCAAATGATCACCGGAAGTATCATCACCCCCTAGTTACAGACTCTCAGGACCACCACAGTTTTGCGAATGAATCAGTGAAGGCAACGTTACTTCAGCGAAAAGTCAAGGAGCTTTCAAAAGGCAGGATGTAGCACAGAATGAGTCTGCCTGCTGGGATCCAAACATTGGCAAGGATGGAAGAAGGAAGACGGCTCCAGCTTGCCTGTTACCTTGGCAACCATGGCAGGAGCATCACCCAGCAGAAATTAACTTTGTTTTGTAATGTCAAATGTAATGGGCGGAGGAGGCGGGGGATGAGGAGGAACAGGAAGAAAACATCGACTGGATCTAGAAGCTCAGAGGGCCGGTTGGGAAGATAACAAGTCAATGGGCTGGGTGTCTGAGCTACAGGCATCAAATTACCCATTGTACTTTTTCTTCCCCCAACTGAAATCTCAGTATTACATTGAGACAGCCACCACACCCTTTAATAACGAACAAACACCGCACTAATCTGGCTCAGTGCTTCTGCTGATCACTCTTGGTCATTTATAACTTCCTTTATTTCTCTCTTCGGAGAAACAGGAAAAAAAAAAAAAAATTCTGACCGGAAGAGACAAGGAATGGCGTGTTTTTTTAAAAAAGATACTCTGTTCAGGGTGAACTGGTAACTAGCCAGCCTTAGGCTAGAGACCAGTCTCTTCCCTGCAGTGAAAGTGTGCAGACCCTGTTTGGGGCAGAGACAAGCTGCCCCGTGGAATGGTCCCTGGTAAAACTGCTTATGGGGGGAAACCGCGGAAGCTGTGAGCCGACGGGCGTCAGACTTCCCAGCCGAGACCACAGCATCAAGGGCCGAGGTCTGCCAAGACGGCACAAGAAGGCTTGTTAAAGAAAAACTGGTTGTACATCCAGAGTTCCAAAATTCACTGGGTACTTGAAACACACGTTACAGAAAAGGCAGCCGGCTGAGGAGACAGGTAAGTAAGAGGAGTAAGGACCTTGGGCGCAAAACCTGAATTTCAGCAAAGCTTAGGTGTCAGGTCACAGGCAGAACTGCGCAACTGCGCTGTGCGTGTTAAGTGCAGGGGCATCCTTCTCCAGGATGGGCGAGGGGTGGTCCTTCCCTCCCGGCGGGTCCACAGGTCACGCTAGCAGCACTCAGAGGGTTGAGAGCACACGAGGTGAGCAGGGAACCACTCTCCGGAGTCACCGCTGGTCTCCAGCTTGGCCTGTTCCTGGCAGTGGGCGCGCCTCTCCAGCCTGGGAAGTCTCCCTCCTGCCCGCCTGGGCCGCCAGGAGGAAAACAGCTTTCCTCTTTCTTCCGGAGGGTAAGATGGGGCCGTTAGTGACACATCCTGCTCGTCATCTCTTTCTGGAAGGCAGGGGGAGAAGGATGGTTAGGAGTAACTATAGGCAGAGCAATGACTTGTTGAAGGATTCTGAAAATGCCCTCGCAACCTCTGGAGCCTTTAAACAGGAGGGTACAATCATGGCCCTGGAATAAGGTTCAGCATACAGATGTGTGCCTGTTGGCTGGGCTTTTTGTTTCTTCCTTTTTTTTTTTTTTAAAAAATATATCAGAGCAATGTTTAAAAAACTTAGCCAACTCGCCAAAAATCCAGATTGCACTGTTTCAGGAAAAACTGCAAGATCTAGAGCCACTGGATAGCTGGAGTCAGGAATGGCTGTCCTCTGTAGATGGAAAATACTTGCTCCAGTTTGCCCCAGTCTCCACCCATCCCAGCTGTCTGCCCATCAGGAGTCTAAGAATCACTTACTGATTGATATGGTTAATTGGATTTTTCTTAGAGGAGAACACAATTTCTCTTTTCCTAAGATTCGATCAAAGGTAGAAGAACAAAAGCTAGCTTCAGTGCATACAAGTCAAGAAAAGTGGGAGGAAGGACATTTCTTAATAGATATGAGGAATAGCCCAGTGTGTCTGACGGGCAACCATATCCAGCTCACCTTTCACCACCCTCATCAGCTGCCTGGTTCTTGCGGGCATTACGGATCTCAAATGTGCCATCGGCTCTCTTTCTCCAGGCCTCTGCACAGGCGAGACTCTTGCCCGTGGCCTGCTCCTACGAGGCCCTGTCCTCCTTCCTTGGCTAATTGCCATTCATGTTCCCAATTCCAGCAAGATGGCTCTGACCTGCCTGGGAAGCCTTCCCGCCCCACCCACTGGGGATTTGCCACAACTCCTGCCTTTGCCCACCTGGAGTCATGCGCGCAAGAAGCCAGTTTGTATATCATGTGTGTGCTTGCATGCGTGGACGGCAAGCATGTCTGTCTGCTCTACTCAACTGTGAGCTCCAAAGTGTCAGGAAGAAGAAATCCTCACTGAACCCCTCATATCTAGCCATGCGTCTGGCACAGGGCAACAGCTCTTCTTTCATCCCCGAGAATGGCCTGGATTGTAGGCTGGGAAGGCGCCTTGTACCTTGTGGCATTTAGGACACGTTTCATGTCATTTTAGTTAGTTGAAGGAGCTCCTTCCAAGTTCCACCTGCTGTAGAGCTGATGCAGCTGTTACTTTTCTTGTGCACCCTGACCCCAATTCACCCTCCAGCCAACACTCCCTTCCCCACAGGAAACATCTGAGGAAGTAGGTCTTCCCTGGTGGCTCAGATGGTAAATAATCTGCCTGCAATGCAGGAGACTGAGGTTTGATCCCTAAGAGGACCTTGCAAACAGGCATGCCAGTTGCTCAGAAACTCTATCAGAAAACCATAGCAGTGTGTTGGTTAAAGAAATAACCCAGTACACAGAGCAGATCTAGGTAAATACTTTTGCACTAAATAATACTAAATAAGGCAATTACTTCAAGATACATATACTGAAAAATTAAGTGGCCGTTTAGTTATGCTCAGTACTTGCACTAAGGGCCAGGTACCTGGGAGATGAGGTCACTCTTCTCAAGGAGGTATACAGTTTATCAGGGGGGAAAAGATAGAAAATACAATGGTATAAATGTAACTCTTTAGAGAAGGGGATGATGCACAGTAGAACCCAATCCACCCACATTTAACTCTCACTCTGTCCTCACGGGGCTTCCCTGATGGCTCAGTGGTAAAGAAGCTGCCTTCCTGTGCAGAAGTCTCGGGTTCCATCCCTTGGTTGGGAAGGTCCCTGGAGAAGGAAATGGCAACCTACCATGGGTTTGCAAAGAGTTGGGCACCACTCAGGAACTGAGTACATGGTCTGTCTTCGCCACCTCTGAATGTGACCTCCCTGCACCTTTGGGTTTTAGCTCAAGTGGCCCTTATCTAGGGTTACCTTCCCAAACCGCCTCTTCAGCTGTTTCACAGCACCCTTCTTCACAACTGGAATAGTCTATTATCTGTTACATTCCTGCTTCCTGGATTCATCCCTTGTAAGATCTTATAAGATCCATGGAGAAAGGGGCTGTGCCTGCTGTCTGCTGTTTTCCCAATGCCTGGCAAGTGATGATGGAGAAAGGTTCTAATCCAGCAGTGAATGGGCCCACAGTGTCGTCATCTGTGAGATGGAACAGTGATGCCTACTTCAGGTGAGTGGATTGAAAGTATTGATATGATGGACTCAGTACACGTTCACACAAAGAGTTGGACACGACTGAGTGACTGAGTATGCTTGTTGGAGAGAAGCCCGGCCGAAGCGGAGCCTGCAAGGGTGCTAATGTGGCTGGAGCAGAGGGGCTGGGGCAGGATGGGGACAAAGGACTGGGGAAACAGGTAACCACACAGTAAGGTGTGAATAAGGATCCAGGCACTTGGTGTGGGGGATGGAGATGATGACAACCTTAAAAGGGATTTGCTGCTCCTCTGTTAAGCTTCCAAAGGTTAACTTTTGTGTTTTTGGTTAACTTTTTAAGACAGAGAAAATGAGGTAGGAATGCAAAGTGTGTGTGTGTGTGTGTGTGTGTGTGTGTGTGTGAGAAAGAAAGAGACAGAGATGAGGTAAAGGAGAGATCGTGGCATCAAGACAGTTTTGGTTTTATAACTAATTCTTGTAATTATTTGCAGCAGGTCAGTGTTACAGAAAGAAAAGATGATTTGGGTGGTTATATCTTGTCTCTGGGTAAAACTTTGATCGAAGAGAAATCCGGGCCTCCGAGCAGAGGTGATGTGCTCAGGGTGAACGGGTAAGGTGAAGGGTAAACCGCAGAGCCTCAATGGGAACGGTTACTTCCGTCAAGAGCCTCGGTGGGAGCGGTTACTTCCGTCAAGAGCCTCGGTGGGAGCGGTTACTTCCGTCAAGAGCCTCGGTGGGAGCGGTTACTTCGGTCAAGTGAAGGCCTGCTGTCCGCCAGGCTCGGTTTCCCTCATGGCTCCACAGGCCTCGCTTCGTGTAACCCTAACTCTGATTCTGTGAAGGAAGATTTGCCATCCCCATTGGCCTGATCAGGAAACCGGCACAGAAACGGAGAATGACTTATCAAAGTCACACAGAAAGTGGCGGAAGTGAGATTTAAACTCAGGTCTGCTGCTGCTGCTAAGTCGCTTCAGTCGTGTCCAACTCTGTGCAACCCCATAGACGCCAGCCCACTAGGCTCCTCTGCCCCTGGGATTCTCCAGGCAAGAACACTGGAGTGGGTTGCCATTTCCTTCTCCAGTGTATGAAAGTGAAAAGCGAAGGTGAAGTCGCTCAGTCGTGCCCTACTCTTAGCGACCCCATGGACTGCAGCCCACCAGGCTCCTCTGTCCATGGGATTCTCCAGGCAAGAGTACTGGAGTGGGGTGCCAGTGCCTTCTCTCTATCTGGGTGCAAAAGCCGGCTCTTTCCACTACACCGTGTGATCATGGTTTAAAGTCGCTGAAACAGTCTTATGACTATGCATTTGGATGCCAGTGACTTATTAATTAAAATATATTAATCACAGGTGGTTGCAATCATTCCTGAATGTTCAGAATGCCAAGGAGATATTTTTTTCTTTACCCAAACTGATGCCACTTTGAATTTCAAGTACAGTGGGTAAATACTAAAACAATTATGTCACTAAATACTCAAAACTTATGCCACAATTAGGGACACAGAAATATGGAAGGCTTTTGAAAAGATTGAGAGGATATGGAACTTCAGCAAAGGTAGATGAGTCTGTGAAAAGCCAGAATCAGTGCTTTCCTCACCACACCATGCAGCCTCAAGCACAAGAGAAAGACTGTTTACCAAGAACCTTCTTAACATTCTTACAGGGAATGAATGGTTGAACTAGATCTGAAACGTGAGGCTCAGTTGGATCCATTCTTCAAAAGCCTATAAGCTGAATGGATAAGGAAGCTGTGATACATATACACAAGGGAATATGACTCAGCTATAAAAATGAATGCATTTGAGTCAGGTCTAATGAGGTGGATGAACCTAGAGCCTATTATACAGAGTGAAGTGAGTCAGAAAGAGAAAGACAAATACTATATATTAACACATAATATATGGAATTTAGAAAGATGGTACCAACGATCCTATGCGCAGGGCAGCAAAGGAGACAGAGATGTAAAGGACTCTGGGAGAAGGAGAGGGTGCGATGACTTGAGAGAATAGCGTTGAAACATGTACATTACCATATGTAAAATAGGTAACCAGTGCAAGTTTGATGTATGTATCAAGCAGGGCACCCAAAGCCTGTGCTCTCTGACAACCTGGAGGGATAGGGTTGGGAGGGAGATGGTCGATTCATGTTGATGTATGGAAAAAACCGTCACAATATTGGAAAGTAATTATCCTCCAATTAAAATAAATAAATAAATAAAAAATTAAAGCCTACAGGCTTCCACTACTGTATTCTAGTGATTCCCCACTGGGTGGCGCCAATGGGCCGGCTTAAATGTGGTTCTGAGGACAAAAAACTCAAACCCCAGCTAATACTGGGTTCCATGGGTTTCCTCTCCATCAGAGCCCTCCTGCGGGCATCCAGCAGGGCCAAACATTCTTTCTCACAGGGAAAGTGGCCTGAACAACAACTATGCAGTTTGCTCTTTGAGGATGAATTTGCTATTGCAGGAGTTACCTGAACCCACCATGTCATATTAAGTCCACTACAGAACTCCAATCGGGGAGAGGGCATGGCAACCCAGTCCAGCATTCTTGCCTGGAGAATCTCATGGGCAGAGGAGCTGGCGGGCTACAGTCCATGGCATTGCAAACAGTCAAACCCAGCTGAAGCGAGAGCATGCCCGTTCGCAAAGAACAAATGCTTAAAAGGTTTCTGCAAAGGTGGTGCGAATTTGCTGAGAAATGTTCCTAAAGTCTGTATTTGGCTTGTATACAAAGACTTTTCAAGCACCTGGATTTTATGAAATCCGCATTCCAGTTTTCTTGCCTGGAGAATCCCATTGACGGAGGAGCCTGGCGGGCTACAGTCCATGGGTCGCACGATTGAGTGACTAAGCAACAAATTCTTAAGAAAAAGGTCAGGATTTGGTTGTGCTCCTTCCGGGCCACTGCTTACATAAGGCAGTAATTGATTCTGTAAAGAACCCCATTCCCTACTCTCAGCACAAATTCCACACTCTACAGCCTGGCAAACAAAGCTCTTCCTAGCCCCACCCACCAACCCTGCCCACCTCCGGTTGAAGCCCCGCCCACTCACCACACCTGCCAGGCAAACTAGAATCTTCCCCGGTTTCCAACAGCCCATTCTATAAGGCTTCTAGTAGCTTTTCACCGACTGTTTCTTCTATCTAAGAAATGCCTCTGCCCTTCCTATGCCTGGTAAACTTTGACATCCTTCAAGATCCAACCATCAAAATATTCTGATTTAGGCACTTGGAAGACGAAGGAAGGGGAATGGTTCCAACTAATAATTAAGAACCAAATTCCAGTTTCCAGTACTATATAGGCGATGTTAAACAATTGAAGGTGAATGGATGAACTCTTAACAGAAAGGGGTGTGTGTGTGTGTGTGTGTGTGTGTGTGTGTTTATGTTGTGATTATATATATATATATATAGTTATAAAGTTGTAAACTGAAAGTTGCTCAGCTGTGTCCAACTCTTTGTAACCCCACGGACTGTAGCCTGCCAGGCTCCTCTGTCCAAGGGGTTCTCCAAGCAAGAATACTGGAGTGGGTTACCATGCCCTCCTCCAGGAGATCTTCCCCACCCAGAGATTAAACCTGTGTCTCCTTACATCTCCTGATTGGCAGGGGTTTCTTTAACACTAGTGCCACCTGGGAAGCCCAACAGTATATATGGTTTGATCTAATTATTTTAGGAAAAAATATAAATTATGAGTCCAGCATGATAAGTTCACCTCTGGGTGAATGAAATAATATATGTTTTATATTTCTGGTATTTGCCTTTTACATATTTTTTTTTAATACACATGAAATTTTTCCTAAAAAACAAGCTCTAGTCATTTAAAAAATAAAAAGAGAAGTAGGCAAAATCTCCAAATTGAAATATTTAGTTCTGGGAATAAAGTTAAAATGATGTTACCTAGTCTTTGTGAGGAAAGGTGGTGATAGATGAAGCCAACATATCTTTTGCCCAAGATGCTCTACCACTTCTGTTCTGATCTACACATTTTAAAATTAGAGATCTTTGCCAGCCTTTGAAAGATCTTTGCCAGTCTTTTGAAAGATTTTTTAAAATATACATGGAACATGCATACATTCTAGGAATCAAAGCTTATTCTTATCTCTTAGTGTAGCCATTTTTGGAACTGGCCATGGAGGGAATAAATGGTCGAAAGAAGTAAAGTGATTTACTCCAGGTCACACAAATGATTTCTTACCTGACCGAGACTATGAAGAAACCAACTGACTTAAGCTTACTACACCCTACACACCATCATACATTTTAGAAATTGAATTTTCACATGGAATAAAGAAATGTGATATTTGCTAAGTGTCAGTCATCATGCTAGCATAGCCATATGAAGAAGTTAATATTAGGAATTATAAAAACAAGCTCCAAAAAAACAGTGACAAAAATCACAATCACAGACTGCTGTTCAACACCATTCCAGAGAAGTGAAGAGCACTTGAGAGGGAGGAAGCGACTTGCTGAAGGTTGAAGGCTGATAATGGCAGCACCAGGACTCCTGACCTGTGGACTCTGTACTCCGAGTTGATCTCAGAGAGGCAATTTGTGCAAACAAGGATTCCTCAGAGTCACCTCAGCATGCTTCAGGTAAAATTCCTCCAGCATTGTTGACTTCCTTCATCTAAACCTAAAACCTAAAAGTCTCTTACAGCAGTCACACCAGTTCCCAGCTACAGCATCTAGCATTGGTCTGGACTCCCCAGCCACCTAGCCGTCACTCTCCAACTCCCCTTCTCTACTCTTAAATCCAGGGCCATGCCCATATTTATGTTTTCCTTTGCTCCTCTCTTCCCAAAGCACCTTCCTCCCAACTCCAGCCTCCTTCAAGGCTCTTGATCAGTGTTCCTCCTCAGGGACACCCTTCCCATCTCATCCCCATGAAGTCTCAGGTGCTCCTCTTTTGGTTTCCCTTCTTGCCCAGAGCATCTCTCATGTTGTTCTATGATAGTTTATTATTTCCTGGTTCCAGCAAGACATTGTTCTTGAAGAGATGAACCATGCCTTATTCCTGTTTGGACTGTGGTGCACAAGACCTGGCACATACTAGGTGCTTTAAAAATACTCATTAATTAGACTAAAATCCAACGAAGAGGAACAAATATTAGGTCTTAAAGTCCCTGTAAAATGAGAGCTGGAAAGAGTTACAAACTGGATACCTTACTATGAGGGGGGGAGTGCACTTATGTTTATTATGAGTGTATATCTGACTCTTTGGAACCTCATGGGCTTGTCGCCCACTAGGCTCCTCTGTCCATGGAATTCACTTCTTGTTTAAAACTCTGTGAAGTAGGCAATGCTTTTTCTAATTTACAGATGAGGAAACAGAGGCTCAGGGGATTGAAGTAACTTGTCCAAGTTCCCATAGCTAGCAAATGGGAAGGATAAAGGTTTGAGTCCAGATGTGTTTGACTCAGAAACAAAAATAATTAAACAAATCCTATTTCCATTACTCCACTGGGAGGGGAAATAAAAGAAAAGGAGTGAGGTTCTTTGTTTTTTCTAGTGTTTTAACATACGTTGGACCATAAAGAAGGCTGAGAGTTGAAGAATTGATGCTTTTGAACTGTGGTGCTGGGGAAGACTCTTGAGGGTCCCTTTTACAGCAAGGAGATCAAAGCAGTCCATCCTAAAGGAATCAACCCTGAATGTTCATTGGAAGGACTGATGCTGAAGCTGAAGCTCCAATACTTTGGCTACCTGATGTGAAGAGTCGACTCATTGGAAAAGACCCCAATGCTGGGAAAGATTGAGGGCAGAAGGAGAAGGGGGTGACAGAGGATGAGATGGTTGGATCGCATCACTGACTCAGTAGACATGAATTTGAGCAAACTCCAGGAGTTAGTGGAGGACAGGGAAGCCTGGAGTACTGCAATACGTGGGGTCACAAAGAGTTGGACACAATTGAGCAATTGAACAACAACAAAACATATATTCGCTTTAGAAGTCCTACAGCAACAGCATTTTAAAGCCAATTTCTTGTTTTCAGTTCATCAATTTTCTGCTAATTCTGAGAAACAAAAAGGTGAAAAGGGGAGGAAGAAATATTGGAAATAAAGTCATGATTGAGGAAGAACAGGACACAAAGAGATGAAAGAAAGGTGGGTGTGGAAAGCATAGCAGTGTGGTAAGAATGAGAAGACTGTGCCCAAAGCTTGGTGAAAAAGCCCTTTGTGTAAGCGGGTCCCTCCCCACACCAGCCACCACTACAATGAGGTAGTTTGAAGCACACAGAATAGTGTTAGATGTGGCACTAAGACAGAAGTAAATGACTTCTCAGCTCACAGAGCACAGGCACACAAGCATACACACACGTGTGCACACACGCATACGGCTCTTTCCTTCTCTGATAATGGAGCTTCACCATGTTAAAGGCAATATTCAAGGTTACAGCAGCAGAAAAGGCAAAAGAGAAACGGTGACTCCACCCTAAAGGTGACTCCACTCCATCCACTCCGCCCAGGGTGGGCGTGGGGAAGCGCTCCTTTTCTAAAATGCTTCCTTGAGTCCAATCAGCGGCACAGCCTCAGGACCCAGGTCCTCGAAGCCCCCTAACCTGGAGCACGGCCATGTCATCAGTCTCCTCTCAGATAAAGGCAGGTTTGGGAGAGTAGGTGTGAACTGCAGCGTGAAATACAGAGACCACATTTCTGGACAGGCGGGGGGACAGGATGTGAGTAAAACACTATGACTGAGAAGACTTTTTCATTCCTGACAGCAGTTAGCGCCCCTCTCCACCCTGGGTGGGGGCAGTAGCCAGGTCGGAAAGATGACTTTCTGTGGGCCCTCCACCCTACAAATGCCATTTCTTAAAGACTTCAAAACCTCCAAGTTGTATCCATATTATCCCTCTCTTTATTTTGCTGTTGGCTATTTTTCCCTCCCTTAACAAGTGTGTGGGCTGAAAATGGTGACCATCTCAAAAATTTCATTTCTCAAGGATCTGCTAACCACGCACCATCCCCACTCCACCCCTCCCCCCTTGCCATCTACCCCCATCCATTCCAGACAACATGCTGCTTGCTGATGCCTGGGCTAGGACTTCACCAGAATCATCCCTAATCCACCTGCCCCTCAAGGTCCTCAGATCCTGTCAATACCCATTTCCCTCTGGCAATGTTTCTACACTGGAGGTCAACCAGGTATTTTGCTATTTCCTCATCTCAGTATCTAACCCACTGGGAGCAAAGCAAGTCCCTTTGGGACTGGCAGTTTTCCTGGAGAAGCAGAGAGGATAAGAACCAAAAGGAAAGTTAGCCGGCATCAGCAAGGATGCTGTGATTGTCAACTAAAATGCATGGGGCGACATGGGGTAACATGGGGTGACTTCTGAGTGTAGATAGGGACAAGGGTTCAGTGAAGACTCTTATAGCATTATGATCCTGTGAGAAGGGTGCCACACTGGTGTCAAAACTACAGGGGTAGACTTCCCTGGTGGTTCACTGATAAAGAATTTGCCTGCAATCCAGGAGACCCGAGTTCAGTCCCTGGGTCGGGAAGATCTCCTGGAGAAGGACATGGCAACCCACTCCAGGATTCTTGTCTGAAGAATCCCATGGATGGAGAAGCCTGGTGGGCTACAGTCCATGGGGTCACAAAGAGTCCAACACAACCGTGTGACTAACATTTTCAATTTTCACTTTCCATTTTTCATCTCACACGCTAGCAAAGTATTGCTCAAATTCTCCAAGCCAGGCTTCAACAGTACACGAACCGTGAACTTCCAGATGTTCAAGCTGGTTTTAGAAAAGGCAGAGGAACCAGAGATCAAATTGCCAACATCCACTGGATCATCGAAAAAGCATGACAGTTCTAGGAAAACATCTACTGCTTTATTGACTATGCCAACGCCTCTGACTGTGTGGATCACAGCAAACTATGAAAAATTTTTAAAGAGATGGGAATACCAGATCACCTTACCTGCCTCTTGAGAACTCTGTATGCAGGTCAAGAAGCAATAGTTAGAACTGGACATGGAACAACAGACTGGTTTCAAATAGGGAAAGGAGTATGTCAAGGCTGTATATTGTCACCCTGCTTATTTAACTTATATGCAGAGTACATCATGCAAAATGCCACGCTGGATGAAGCACCAGCTGGAAGAAATATCAATGACCTCAGATAAGCAGATGACACCACCCTTACGCAGAAAGTGAAGAACTAAAGAGCCTCTTGATGAAAGTGAAAGAGGAGAGTGAAAAAGCTGGCTGCAAACTCAACATTCAGAAAACTAAGATCATGGCATCCAGTCCCATCACTTCATGGCAAATAGATGGAGAAACAATGGAAACAGTGAGAGACTTTATTTTCTTGGGCTCCAAAATCACTGCAGATGGTAACCATGGTTACCATAAAATTAAAAGACATTTGCTCCTTGGAAGAAAAGCTATGACTAATACCAATAAAGGTCCGTATAGTCAAAGCTATGGTTTTTCCAGTAGTCATACATGAATGTGAGAGTTGGACCATAAAGAAAGCTGAGTGCCAAAGAATTGATGCTTTTGAACTGTGGTGTTGGAGAAGACTCTTGAGAGTCCCTTGGACTTCAAGGAGATCCAACCAGTCCATCCTAAAGGAGATCAGTCCTGAGTGTTCATTGGGAGGACTGATGAACTTCAGTTTTCAGCGGAAGCCGAAACTCTTAATACTCTGGCCACCTGATGCTTAGAACTGACTCATTGGAAAAGACCTTGATGCTGGGAAAATTGAAACTGGGAGGAGAAGGGGATGACAGAGGATGAGATGGTTGGATGGCATCACCAACTCGATGGACATGAGTTTGAATAAGCTCCAGGAGTTGGTGATGGACAGGGAAGTCTGGCATGCTGCAGTCCATGGGGTTGCAAAGAGTTGGACACGACTGAGTGACTGAACTGAACTGATTTCTCTTCATCCCCTACCAGATAGTCTCAGCAAGTTCAAGTGACTGCAGAATTTCAGGGCCTGCCCCCTCCTTTCTCCAGCCTGGCACACAACTTGCTTCTGTTTGTTTCTGCAAGGAGAGCCCCATTTCCTGAGTCAGTCACCTGTTCTTCCATTCAAGCCCTGCCTAAGTGTCTCCAGATGGGAGACAGAGCTTTTAGGGAAAGGGAACAGGACTCCAGGGGCGAGGGAAGACAGAAGGAGGATTGGGCGGGCCCCAGAGCTGGCTTCTAACAACGTGCTCTGGCAGCCACCACTCCCTCAGACAGTACTCCTTCAGCTCAGAAGGACAGTGTTTCATTTCAAGGGGGAACCCAGGAAAATATCAGGATGCAGTGAAATCCCTGGAACGAGAGAGAGGTGGAGAAAATAAAAGCAAACAAGAAAATACAGAACACCCCCAACCACTCTCTGGCCTGTCCCTGTGGGGACAGCTGGTCTTCAGAAGGTGGAAAGAAGGGCAGGGGCAGCTCCCTCCACCTGCAGACACCAGGCAGCTGCGCAGCTCAGGCCCAGAGCCACCCAGCCCTCCTTGCCAGAGGGTTTCTCCTTTCGGTTTCTAGAATCCAAGTAGCATGTATGGCAGGAAATGACAGTGATCTTGACAGTTCCGGGGGGGCTCTGTAAGAAGCCTCTGTTCCGACCAAGGTGCGGGACCAAACCACTGAGGATGACTCGGCCTTCGCTGCACCCGGGCCTCTCAGTCCGCTCGCCAGGGCGACCTACTGGGTCTCCTGGGTGAACTGGCCCACTCAGAGCGGTTCCCAATCTGGGTCTGCAGGAGGCCCAGCACTGGGAGCCGCCCCCGAGTCTCTGTGGCCCCGCCCCCTGAGCTAAGCGCCCTTTCTTCTGCGCTGAGGGCCTTGAGGCCCTGAGGATGCACCGCCTCCCAGTGGTCCTGTGGGTGGGGTTTCTGGGCCAGAAGTTTCTGTCCTTTAGGGCAAACTTACCACAGTCTCCTGGAGTTGGTGATGGACAGGGAGGCCTGGCGTGCTGTCATTCATTGGGTCGCAAAGAGTCAGACGCAACTGAGCAACTGAACTGAACTGAACTGAAAGAGCAGGTACCTTGGGCCAAACTCAAGCTCCGTGCCTGAACACTTCTTAAAAGCTTTTTTTTTTTCTTCTTCTTTGAACTTTTTATTTTGTATAGGGGTATTTATTGACTATGCCAAAGCCTTTGACTGTGTGGATCACAATAAACTGTGGAAAATTCTGAGAGAGATGGGAATACCAGACCACCTGACCTGCCTCTTGAGAAACCTGTATGCAGGTCAGGAAGCAACAGTTAGAACTGGACATGGAACAACAGACTGGTTCCAAATAGGAAAAGGAATACGTCAAGGTGCTTATATGCAGAATACATCATGAGAAATGCTGGGCTGGAAGAAGCACAAGCTGGAATCAAGATTGGTGGGAGAAATATCAATAACCTCAGATATGCATATGGAACCACCCTTACGGCAGAAAGTGAAGAGGAACTAAAAAGCCTCTCGATGAAAGTGAAAGAGGAGAGTGAAGATGTTGGCTTAAAGCTCAACATTCAGAAAACGAAGATCATGGCATCTGGTCCCATCACTTCATGGGAAATAGATGGGGAAACAGTGGAAACAGTGTCAGATTTTATTTTTTGGGGCTCCAAAATCACTGCAGATGGTGACTGCAGCCATGAAATTAAAAGACACTCCTTGGAAGAAAAGTTATGACCAACCTAGATAGCATATTGAAAAGCAGAGACATTTCTTTGCCAACAAAGGTCTGTCTAGTCAAGGCTATGTTTTTCCAGTGGTCATGTATGGATGTGAGAGTTGGACTGTGAAGAAGGCTGAGCACCAAATAACTGATGCTTTTGAACTGTGGTGTTGGAGAAGACTCTTGAGAGTCCCTTGGACTGCAAGGAGATCCAACCAGTGCATTCTAAAGGAGATCAACCCTGGGTGTTCTTTGGAAGGAATGATGCTAAAGCTGAAGCTGCAGTACTTTGGCCACCTCATGCGAAGAGTTGACTCATTGGAAAAAACTCTGATGCTGGGAGGGATTGAGGGCAGGAGGTAAAGGGGATGACCGAGGATGAGATGGCTGGATGGCATCACCGACTTGATGGACGTGAGTTTGAGTGAACTCTGGGGGATGGTGATGGACAGGGAGGCCTGGCGTGCTGCGATTCATGGGGTCGCAAAGAGTCGGACATGACTGAGCAACTGAAATGAACTGAATAGCCTGTTAAAAATGTGGTGACAGTGTTAGGTGAACAGCGAAGGGACTCAGCCATACATCAATTCATTCTCCTCCAGACTCCCCTCCCATCCAGGCTGTCACATATCATTGAGCAAGACTTCTGTGAGGTATACAGTATGTCTGTGTTGGTGATTCATTTTAAATATAGCAGTGTGTACATGTCTATCCCAAACTCCCTAACTATCCCTTCCTACCAGCAACCATAATAAGTTTATTCTCTAAGTCTGTGAGCGTCTTTCTGTTTTGTAAGTTCATCTACATCATTTCTTTTTAGATTCCACACATAAGGGACGTCATATGATACTTCTTCTCTGCCTTATTTCACTCAGTATGTCACTCTCTAGGTCCATCCCTATTGCTACAAATGGCATTAACTCATTCTTTTTAACAGCTGAGTAATATTCCACTGTAGTCTTACTGTCACTGTGTCTGTAAAGATGAAGAAAGAATATCAGGGGGAAACTGACACCAGTCACCTTAAATGATTTTTGGAACAAGGCTTCATACATATTAATAACTTGATGACTGATGAATGAATGAAGTGGTGCCAGATCACAAAATATGGCATGAGCAAGATAAGCAGTAGTCTCTGAGCCTTAATTAATCAACAAAAGTGTATTGTGTTGCTGAAGAGTAGTGTCCACACTTCCGGCCCTTCTCTCTTTGAGGCATATTGTGCTCAGTGCTTTGTATTCATTACTCCATTCAGTCCTTATAGCAGTCTTCTGGGGTGAGTGATTTTATCCTTATTTTACAGACAGCAGAGCTGGTTACAGGTTATGTACCTTGGTAGAAGTCACATAGTTCATTAGGGGAGCCAGGGTTGAAACTTGAAAATCTGTCTTCCTAACTAGTCCACCTTAGCGCAAAGCATTGTTCTGAACAGATCTTCACTCATATCTGTATGTGCTTTCTACTGAGTCTTTGAGACAGTGGCCATAGAAAACCAGCAATGGCCGCGGAGGGGAGGGGGTGGGAAACCAGCTCCCAAACCAGCTGGTTGGGAACCAGCACCCCCAGTGGGGTGGGGTGGGGAGGCTGCGGACTTTCCTTGCTAGCATCCTTGAGTCTGAAGTCCTGTAAGGCAGCCAGGGCAGCCAGACTACAAACACCTAAAAAAATTCTCCAAACTTTAGGTATACACGTGAGCCAACCATCACACAAGAATTTAAAATGTTCTTTCTGCATTCTTTTCAGAATATGGATGGCAAATAAGAAAAGAAAATAAGAATAAGTCAAAAGAAATAAAAATAGAAACATGGCAGGCCAGACCTTCCTACACAGGAAAGAACAACATTCATTTGATTAATTCTGTTCCTAAACAGCAGTCGACATCACTAGCACACAGGGCGGTCCCCCTGGGTGTGTGTGTGAATATGGGCACATATATGCATGGCCCCAAGTACATGCATACATATGTATGCACAGATAAACACACAGGCCTGCCACCCACAGAGAATATTTATTCATACTCATATGAGAATCAAACTGCTATTCTGTCCCCTAATCCTGCAAACATTAAAAGTAAGCCACTTTATGTAAACACATTCATCTCTTGATTTACACTAGTTCTTACCAGGGCAGAGCTGCACATTTTTGAAGCTCTCTCCTTTACCCACAGGAGATGGGTTACAGAGGCATGGCTGGCTGCCTCATCGCGTATCATGAAAGAAAGAGCATTAATCGAAAACGCTTGGTCATCAGGACTTCCCTGCTGGTCTAAGAATCCACCTGGCAGTGCAGGGGATGCCGGTTCGATTCCCTGATGGGGAAACTAAGATCCCACGTGCTGAGCAGCTAAGCCCGTGAGACTGCAGATACTGAAGCCCTCGTACACACTCCGGAGCCTGTGTACCACTAGAGAGTAGGCATGCTTCAAGAAAAATCCCACGTGACGCAACCAAGACCCACCGAAGTCAAATAAATAGATTTTTTTTTTTTGTTTAAAAAGACTCTTGCAATAGGAGATAGATTGAACTCAACTCCTTTAAAACAAAGGCAGGAAAAATTAAAAACAGAAACAAAAAGTTTCATCATCACTGCATTTCTCAAGACCTTTTCAGCAGGCCCCTGTAGGCCCCCATGCTCTTTACCATTCTGACTCACTCTGCAGATCTGCTGACATGCCCTCCCCTCTCCCGTCCTTCCGGCTGTGGCACTGTCACTTAGCACTTGACCATGATGGAGCATGCATGCACGCTAAGTCGCTTCAGTTGTGGCCCATTCTTTGTGACCCCATGGACCATAGCCTGCCAGGCGCCTCTGTCCAAGGGATTCTCCGGGCAAGAATGCTGGTGTGGGTTGCCATGTCCTCCTCTAGAGGATCTTCTTCTTGATATAGGGATTGAACCTGCATCTCATAACATCTCCTGCATTGGCAGGGGGGTTCTTTACCACTAACGTCACCTGGGAAGCCCCCTGACAGTACATGGATCCAGCCTAATTTCTGCTCAAAGGGATCCTACTTATAACCCAACAAGACACAGTCTCAGTCTCTCTGGTGGTTGGCTGCTCCCTTGTCTTCCTTCCCATCTCTGCCTGCCCCACCTCCTCCACAGCCCAGTATGAGGTCCCACAGCTATAAGGGTTCTGACTCCCTGCCTCCCACACCCTACATAGGTCAGCACAGCTGGATTCATTTACAGCAGATGCTCCTTAAGCCCCTTGTTTTGAGATGAGCTGAGGGTGACTGAGAGTTCCAGAAAAACATCTACTTCTGCTTTATTGACTACACCAAAGACTTTGACTGTGTGAATCACAACAAACTGTGGAAAATTCTTAAAGAGATGGGAATACCAGACCACCTTACCTGCATCCTGAGAAATCTGTATGCAGGTCAAGAAGCAATAGTTAGAACCAGACATGGAACAACAGACTGGTTCCAAATTGGGAAAGGAATATGTCAAGGCTGTATATTGTCACCCTGCTTATTTAACTTATATACAGAGTACATCATGAAAAATATCAGAATGATGAAGCACAAGCTGGAATCAAGATTTCAGGGAGAAATATCAATAACCTCAGATATGCAGATGACACCACCCTGATGGCAGAAAGTTAAGAACTAAAGAGCCTCATGATGAAAGTGAAAGAGGAGAGTGAAAAAGTTGGCTTAAAGCTCAACATTCAGAAAACTAAGGTCATGACATCCAATCTCATCATTCCATGGCAAACAGATGGGGAAACAATGGAAACATTGACATTTTATTTTCTTGGGCTCCAAAATCACTGCAGATGGTGACTGCAGCCATGAAATTAAAAGACGCTTACTCCTTGGAAGAAAAGCTATGACCAACCTAGACAGCATATTAAAAAGTAGAGACATTACTTTGCTGACAAAGATTGTTCTAGTCAAAGCTATGATTTTTCCAGTAGTCATGTATGGATGTGAGAGTTGGACCATAAAGAAAGCTACGCACTGAAAAATTGATGCTTTTGAACTGTGGTGTTGGAGAAGACTCTTGAGAGTCCCTTGGACTGCAAGGAGATCAAGCTAGTCAGTCCCAAAGTGAAATCAATTCATTAGAAGGACTGATGATGAAGCTGAAATTCCAATACTTTGGCCACCTGATACAAAGAACTGACTCATTGGAAAGACCCTGATGCTGGGAAAGAATGAAGGCAGGAGGAGAAGGGATGACAGAGGATGAGATGGTGGGATAGCATCACTGACTCGATGGATGTGAGTTTGAGCAAGCTCTGGGAGTTGGTGATGGACAGGGAAGCCTGGTGTGCTGCCGTCCATGGGGTCGCAAAGAGTCAGACATGACTGAGCGACTGAACTGAACTGAATTGAGGGCAACTGAATGCATACACGCCTTCCGAGGGATGGAACAGATTTTAGTGTGGCCTGGTACCTACCTGTTGGATTGCCCAGCTCTTTGAGGACTGTATATGGGAGGGCAGGTAAGGAATTCTCCCCCATTTGCTCCTGCCACTGGCCTTTTCATGTGGATGGGGTGGAGAGGGAAAGGTACAGAGGAAAAGTACTCCCAGTGCAGGTTAGGCTGCAGACTCAGACTTTTATTCATCCTGTGAAATGAGAGAAGTTTAATGGATCTAGCTCTTGATGACATTCAAAAATTCCTGAGGAAGCATGATTTGTCATTCTGGGTGTGACCCGAACTTCAAGGGCATGGGTGCCTGGAGGAAGAATTTACCTCCCCAGGAGAAAACAAAGGATTCCATAGAAGAGGGTCAGCCTGGCTGAATTCAGCACAGGACACAGCTTGTCATCGCGTAATAAGACCTCTATCGTGTGTCTGGTGAAAATGTACAGAGACTTTTCTTCCTCAGTTGGCCTGTAATTGAGGAAGTTTGTAGTTTCTTAGCAATCTCATTCTTTCAGTGGACACAAAGTATTATGTTGGGTAAATAAACATGAAACAAACTGAATTTTCATTTTAATAAAATAAGGCTCATTGCTAGGAATTTACCACCAATTGAAACATATTCTCAAGCTCCCAAAAAGAGAAAAGTAGCCTTCCCAGAGTTAAGGGCCTGATCACCATTCCCACTTTGTAACTTTCATCTGTATGAGGGTGGGGTGTCATGGTGCTTCCCCTATGGAGAACTAAATTTGAGGAAGGTTACATGGATTACATGGTTAATACCTGGAGAGTACCCAAGGTTATATGGTTAATACCTGACAGAGCAAGAATTTGAACCATGATCTGCATCTTGTCCACAGCCCTTGAAATCCTATTTTTGCAGCCCTTGGCCCAAATTGAAGCCCACCTATTTTGTTTCCAGGTGGCGCTACTGATAAAGAACCTGCCTGCCAATGCAGTAGGCATAAGAGATGGGCATAAGAGATAGGTTCAGTCTCTGGGTCAGGAAGATCCCCTGGAGGAGGGCATGGCAACCCACTCCGGTATTCTTGACTGGACAATGCCATGGACAGAGGAGCCTGGTGGGCTACAATACAGTTCAGATAGTTGCAAAGAGTCGGACACACCTGAAGCGACTTAGCACAGCACACAGCACATAAGCTAAGAATGGTTTTGAAACAGTTGAAAAAAATCAAAAGGAGAATATTTCCTGATGCATAAACATATGACATTTAAATTTCAATCCCCAGTCAATAAAGGTGAAATTGGAACCCAGTCACACCTTTTGTTTATGTGTCATCTCAAGTTGCTTTCCCATGTTGAGTAGTTGTGATGGAGACGTTTACATCCCAACAAGCCAAAACACTCAATATCTGGATCTTTTCAGAAAAAGTTTGCTGGCACTGTTCTGCACCCTATTGGTACCTCCAGCAGTGGGACTCAATGGTTTTAAAGTCCGCGTGATTATAAATGGTCCCCTTTCCAAAATTAAACCTTGCTATAAAAAGTCCAATATTTCTATCTTGAAAAACAGTAATGCTACATGAGGAAGAAAACACATATGAAATAAAAACGGTAAACTCTGTATGTTTCTGTCTCCCTGATAGCTAAACTTTGATGACTTTTAGAGTACATCACTTTCCCGACAAACATCCCTATAGTCAGTGCTATGGTTTTCGCAGTAGTTGTGTATGGATGTGAGAGTTCAACCATAAGGAAGGCTGAGCATCAAAGAATTGATGCTTTCGAATTGTAGTGCTGGAGAAGACTCTTGAGAGTCCCTTGGACTGAAAGGAGATCCAACCAGTCATCCTAAAAGAAATCAACTCTGATTATTCACTGGAAGGACTGATGCTGAAGCTCCAATGCTTTGGCCACCTGACGTGAAGAGCCAACTCATTGGGAAAGACCCTGATGCTGGGAAAGACTGAGGGCATGAGGAGAAGTGGGGTACAGAGGATGAGATGGTTGCATGGCATCGTGAACTCAATGGACATGAGTTTGAGCAAGCTCCAGGAGATAGTGAAGGAAGGAGGCCTGGCATGCTGCAGTCCATGGGGTTGCAAAGTGTCGGACATTACAGAGCAACTGAACCACAAGAGTACAAGAGGAGGGAAAGACTTTTTTCTTATTCTTGGATTCCCAATTAATGAACCATGAAAACAGGAAGAACTTTACATAAAGAGAATGTACTTTATAGGACTAAAGTAATTTTTACTCATTAGGGCTCCTTCTTCACTTGTTCTTTAATATTTTATTATGAAGGTGCAATTCTAGACCTTTTTAGCAACAGAGGTCATTGTTCTCAGTATAAGAGGGAAATCACCCAATGTATTAAAAGGTGGTGGCCACACTGCTTCAGCTAATGAGAAATGAAAGGAGATACTGTCTTCCTTTGCATACTTTTTGTTCTCCTTTCTGACCTCTATTGCACATTCTGAAGACCTGGTTCATATGTGAAACACAATTTAAAACCATACCTACCACAATGAAGAGTTCTGGAGATGGGTGATGGTGATGGTTCCACAACAATGTGGGTTACTTAAAGCCCATGAACTGTACACTTGAAGACAGTCACAATGGTTAACTTTATATTATCTGTATTTTAACATAATTTAAGGGCTTCCCTGGTGGCTCAGCTGGAGAGGGAAATGGCAACCCACTCCAGTATTCTCGCCTGGAGGATCCCAGGGCTGGAGGAGCCTGGTGGGCTGCCATCTATGGGGTCACACAGAGTTGGACATGACTGAAGCGACTTAGCAGCAGCAGCAGCAGCTGGTGGCTCAGCAGTAAAGAATCTGCCTGCTAAGCAGGAGAGTCAGGTTCAGTCCTGGGTCAAAAAGATCCTCTGAAAGAGGAAATGGCAACCCACTCCAGTATTCTTTCCAGGATAATCCCATGGACAGAGGAGACTGGCGGTCCATGGAGTTGCAAAGAGTTGGATATGACTGAGCGACTAAACAACAACACATCATAATTTAAAGTAAAACCAACCAAACAATAACAACAAAAGACCCCAAAGGTACCAGTTTGGGAAAAAAACAATTTCAAAAGCTTTGAGGAAGTTTTTATATATAGTTCCATTCATGGGCTTCCCTGGTGGCTCAGTTGGTAAAGAATCTGCCTGCTCTGCTGGAGACGCAGGTTTGATTCCTGAGTTGAGAAGATCCCCTGGAGAAGTAAATGGCAACCCACAGTGGTATTCCTGCCTAGAGAATTCCATGGACAGAGGAGCCTGGTGGGCTATATAGTCCATGGAGTCACAAAGAGTCAGACACAACTGAGTGACTAACACACACACCATTAGCAAAATGGAAAATAAAAATTCCAGGGAAGGGCTTTTGAAGGAGCTGAAGCTTTTTCAGAAAAAAAAAAAAAAAAAAAGACCATCAGTGTGTGTTTGTGTGTGTGTTTGGGCACATGTGCATGTGTGCACTTATCCATATGTGTGTGCTTTCAAGAAAACATTCATGTCAAAAGGTGATCATGAATAATTATTAGAAAAAGGCAAATTAAAACAACTAGAGGTGCCACTTTACACCAGTCATAATGACCATCATTAAAAAGTCTACAAATAACAAATGCTGGAGATGTATGGAGAAAAGGGAAGCCTTCTGCATTGTTGGTGGGAATATAAATTGTTGCAGCCACCATGGAAAAAAATATAATGGTTCCCCCAAAAAACAAAAACAGGACTTCCTTGTTGGTACAGTGGATAAGAATCCACAGGCCAATGCAGGAGACATGAGTTCAGTCCCTGGTCTGGGCAGATCCCACATGCTGCATAAGAACTAAGCCCATGAGCCGAAACTACTGAGCCTGCACACCATACCCACTGAAGCCTGAGCGCCCTGAGCCTGTGCTCTGCAACAAGAGAAACCGCCACAATGAGAAGCCTGTGTACAGCAACTAGGGGAAGCCTGCATGCAGAAATGAAGACCCAGTGCAACCAAAAAAAAAAAAAAAAGGTTGCTAGCAACCCAGCTCTTGGGGCATATACATGGAGAAAACTATAATTTGAACGGATATAGGTACCCTAGTATTCATAGCAGCACTATTTACAGTTGTGAAGACATTGAAGCAAACAAAGTGTTCATCAGCAGACAAGTGAATAAAGAAGCTGTGGCATATATATAATGGAATACTACTCAGCCATAAAAATGAATGGAGTAATGCCATGTGCAGCAACATGGATGGACCTAGAGATGATCACACTAACTGCAGGAAGCCAGACAGAGAGAGACAAACACCATATGATATCACCTATATGTGGGATCTAGAACATGACACAGATGAACTTATTTATGAGACAGAAACAGACTCACAAAGATAGAAAGGAAAACTACGGTTCCCAAAGAGAAAAGAGGGGGAGGGATAAATTAGGAGTTTGGGATTGGCAGAACCAAATTACTATATATAAAATCGATTAAGAACAAGATCCTATTGTATAGCACAGGGAATTATATTTTCCCTGGTGGTAAAAAAGAACATATATAAATGTATAAATAACTGAATCATTTTGCTGTATGCCAGAAACTAACACAACAAGGTAAATCATCTATACTTCAATAAAAGATAAATTAAAAAGAGAAAACAAATTATGTCCAATTAATTATATTCCCTCTGTTACTACCATCAATATTGTAAATTAAAGTGTTTACAAGAGTCCTTCTATATAGAATAATCTCAATCTGTCAATGCAAAATACCAAGCACCTTTGCACAGCAACAGAAATCAAAGTAAGTGCTAACTGTGTCTGGAAACCTCTTAGAACTCTAATATCTTTCACCAATTACAGCAAAGGGAAAAAAGCCACACCCAGTGAACACCTATTAGGATTCCTCTGTAGCATCTATTGGAGGAGGGCATGGCAACCCCTCCAGTATTCTTGCCTGGAAAATTCCATGGATAGAGGAGCCTGGTGGGCTATAGTCTGTCTGTACAGACATTGTTGTGACTGCTTGGGAAAGAGTGAGCACCAAAAAAAAAAAAAAAAGCAAACCACAACAGAAACCTTATCCTAAAAGTGGAATTGAGATTTGAGCAGGAGTGCCAACCTTAATAAAAAGACTTCCTCTTCAATCATTAGGTCGTAAAACGAAAACCAGCCCATGTTAGATGTGGGCAAACATCATAGTTGACTTCTGTCCATGTGCCAATGTTTTTCAAAGATGAATACTATAAAGTCCCTTGAGTGTGTGCTGGGAGTGCTGGGGGACATTGTGCCAGTTCCCCGAGCAGAGCGGGCACACGGTGAGGTTTCTGAAGGCTCTGCTGTTTGGAATGAGCATATATAGCCCAATAACAACAGCTGCTCATGGCCGGGGCTTGGCCGCGATGGAGTCAACCAGCTAAATGACAACTGGAGATGACACTAGTCGTTGTCGAGTGAAGCCAGCAACAAAGGAACAGATGGGCTCTGTGTCCTCGGTGCCTGCAGCCATGCAGTCATGGCAGACCAGCCGCGGCGATGGAGCTCGGAGGCACGCTGACGCCGACTCAGTCAAATGCCCACTGTCTTGTCTGCTTCAGACAAACACTGTACACACCCTCCCAACACACACACGCATGCGACATACACACACAGACCAATGTTTTGCTTCCTATGCTTGGAGGCACTGGGTTTTCAACATAAGCGCATGCTCAGTTGCACAGTCGTGTCTGACTCTTTGCCACCCCGTGGACTGTAGTTCTCTAGGCTCCTCTGTCATGGGATTCTCCAGGCAAGACACTGGAGTGGGTTGCCATCCTCTCCTCCAGGTGATCTTCCCGACGCAGAGATCAAACCTGCATCTCCTGCGCTGATAGGCAGATTCTTTACCACTGTGCCTTAGCACCTTGGAAGCTCTAAAAATGCTGTAAGTAGAGACGCTGTAGACGCACTGCAGGTTGCGATCGCCCCCTCCTGCCCACTGCAGGCTCTACGTAAGGCAAGAGTGCGACACAGTGGGCCCCAGGCAAATGGCACCCCTAGAAATAGTTAGGTCTGTTGATACGAAAATATATAAAATAAAAGACAAGAACTGTTCTAATCAGTTGCCACCATTTAAAATCCTGGCAAGTTCACATAAAATGTTGGGGCTCCAGTTACCTTTGATTTGAAGACCCAGGCTCCCTCCTCCTTTCAGGAAACCATTAGCTTGCATTGCAAGGCTACTGCTCCCAAAACTTGCTTTTCTCCACTACCTGCTTACTAACTCATATTTGCTACCTGCCTGGCCTCTGTAGGGTCTGAGTTAAGGTCACCTATAGATACTCCAAAATCACTGCAGATGGTGGCTGCAGCCATGAAATTAAAAGATGCTTACTCCTTAGAAGAAAAGTTATGACCAACCTAGATAGCATATTCAAAAGCAGAGACATTACTTTGCTGACTAAGGTCCATCTAGTCAAGGCTATGGTTTCTCCAGTAGTCATGTATGGATGTGAGAATTGGACTGTGAAGAAGGCTGAGCACTGAAGAATTGATGCTTTTGAACTGTGGTGTTGGAGAAGACTCTTGAGAGTCCCTTGGACTGCAAGGAGATCCAACCAGTCCATTCTGAAGGAGATCAGCCCTGGGATTTCTTTGGAAGGAATGATGCTAAAGCTGAAACTCCAGTACTTTGGCCACCTGATGCGAAGAGTTGACTCATTGGAAAAGACTCTGATGCTGGGAGGGATTGGGGGCAGGAGGAGAAGGGGACAACCAAGGATGAGATGGCTGGATGGCATCACTGACTCGATGGACACGAGTCTGAGTGAACTCTGGGAGTTGATGATGGACAGGGAGGCCTGGCGTGCTGCGATTCATGCGGTCACAAAGAGTCGGACATGACTGAGTGCACCGAACTGATAGATAACTCATTCAAATATAGGGTGGCACTAGTGGTAAAGAACCCACCTGCAATGTAGGAGACATAAGAGACCTGGGTTTGATCCTGGGTTGGGAAGATCCCCTGGAGGAAGAAATGGCAACCCACTCCAGTATTCTTGCCTGAAGGATCCCATGGGCAGAGGAGCCTGGCGGGCTGCTGTCCACAGGGTCGCAAAGAGTTGGACATGACTGCAGCAACATAGCACGGCACATATGCAGATGAAGCTTGGGAATCATTCACCTGCTGTAGATCATCAGAACCCATTTGAGTTAGTAAGTCCTTCAGCAAAGTCCACCTCACATGGATTTCCTGGGGAGAGGCTGTGTCTGGGATTGGAAGTCAGACTGCACGTGTTCGAGCCCTGCCTCCACAGATTTGTGTGACCCCGGACAAGCTGTTTCACCTCCCTGTCTGACATTCTTTCTCTCTCAAGTGGAGATGAAAACAGTATTTATCTCAGAGGTCTGTGTGCAGATTAAATGAAGTAATACATAAACATATCTCCTACAGCACCTTTACTCAAAATATTTCCCTGTTATTATATTCTCAGAAGCTGAACATACCAAATTTTAAAAGTATATAGTTATTACAGGCCATTGACAGCATTTTTCTAAGCTAAAATACTTTCATAAGTTGTTGTTCAGTTGCCAAGTCATGTCCAACTCTTTGCAAGCCCCACGGACTTGCATAAGACATAGACATAAATCACTATCATAAATCTCTGTTTAAAATAATTATACTATTAGAAAGATATGAAGTAGAAGGAAAGGCAGTGATAATCTATGTCATTCTGGATCCACAAGCTGCCAGAACTGGAAGGAAAGCTAAGCCTTCCCTAATCCAGTGGATTTAACAACTTATTTTAGCAGCAGAAACCATTTCTTTGAATGCAGTCTTACACCGAAGCCATGAACGAGAGCAATGTGGCAGCTTTGGCTGAAGAGGAGGTGAAGTCCCAGAACTGGGCTCTGGCTTCACCCAGCATGTTCTCAGAAGCTGTTGCTAAGGACCCCGGATCTTGGCTAAGCCCTCTCCTTTGACAGTGGGAAAAATTAAGACCATTCATATCTCTACAAGGATAAGAGGTTCATGTCAAGGACTAAGACCGAACTGTCCCTATATCCGCAGCACCCAGCCATGTACCTGGAGCTCAGGACCATAGCAGCTCTAAGGCTTGTGTGATGGGGGCTCTAACACAGGGGAGGTGCCAGGCTGCAGAGGAGAAGTATGAGGGAATGGGCTTCTAGGATATGGTGATGACTGTTGTCAGTATGGAAGAGAAAAATGCCATTACAGTCTAGATATGGTCCTGGGTATGGAGTTGATTCTTGGGGAAGTGATGGGGTGAGGATAAGGAAGCCTGAATTAAGCAAACAAAAATATTGCTATTAGGGCTGGATACCATCTAAAAACTGGAGAAGGAAATGGCAACCCACTCCAGTACCCTTGCCTGGAAAATTCCATGGATGGAGGAACCTGGCAGGCTACAGTCCATGCGGTTGCAAAGAGTCAGATACAACTGAGCGACTTCACTTTCACTTTCACCATTTAAAAATATCAAGATGAAGGAGCCACTTTTCAGCCCAGGTATTCTGTTGAACTCCAATTCTGCCCAGAAATTTGGGAAAGGATAATTAGTTTAGTTTCAAAGTGTGGTGCCCGGACCACTTACATCAGAACTACCAGGGAGCTTACTGCAAGTGCAAATTCATGAGCCCACTCCAGAATTATTCAATTAGAATTTCCAGTAGTAGAATCCATGCATTTATATTCTCCACGAGCTTCCCAGATGTTCTTGTGCAGAAAAAAGTTTGAGAAGCACCGTATCTCATCTCCCTGGGGCTCAACCATGATGTCACCAGGAGCCATCTGGAGAGCTTTACTTTGCTTGCGCCCCACCCTTAGAGATTCTGATTTAATAGGTCTGGGGTGGGACCTGAGAACTGAGATGCTTTCCAAAATCTCCCCCAGTGCTGTAGGATAGAATGGTTTCTATTCATTCATAACTCACTGCCAGAGGGGAAGGGGAGTCTCCAATCTCATGAATTACTTCTATTATAACCAACTGAAAATACAGATATTCTAATCGACTCAGAGATAAGCTGCACTTTTCCTTTCAGTTTGTCTCTAGCCACCTAGGCAGTAGAAAGACAAAAATTTCAGCAAAGGCTTGTCAAAACATTGCTTTTGTGAATACTGAAGTTGCTTTTGAAATGGGTTGGATACCCAAAAACCTACTGTATATAGCACAGGGAACTTTGCTCAATATTATGTAACAGCCTAAATGGGAAAAGAATTTGAAAAAGAATCCGTGTATATGTATAACTGAATCACTTTGCTGTACATCTGGAATTATCACAAATTATTAATCAACTATAATCCAATATAAAATAAAAAATTAAAAAAATATGTTGGATACATTTACAAAGCATACTTTAAAATAAAGTTGATTGAGGTATACTTGCTTTTTAACAAAATGCTTCTATTTAAATGCACAGTTTGGGCTTCCCTGGTGATTCAGTGGTAAAAAAATCTGCCTGCCAATGCAGGAAACATGGGTTCCATCTCTGATCTGGGAAGATCCCACATGCTGCAGGGCAACTAAGCCCGTGTGCCACAACTATTGAGCCAGGGCTCTAGAGCATGTGAGCCATAACCACTGAGCCTGCGTGCTGCAACTACCGAAGCCCAAGCACTCTAGAGCCTGTGCTCTGCAACAAGAGAAGCTGCAGTGAGAAGCTCGTGCACTGCAAACAGAGTAGCCCCTGCTGGCCACAACTAGAGAAAAGCCCAAGCAGAAGTGAAGACCCAGCACAGGCAAAAATAAATAAAGAAAGAAAAACATTAAAAAAATAAATAAATGCACAGTTTGATGAGTTTTGATGGATATATGCTCCCAGGTAACCACCACAATTGAGATATATAATATTTCTATCACGTTTGAGAAAATTTCCTCTTTACTCCTTTGCAGTCAATCCCTACCCCTACCCCTGGCCTAGGCAACCACTGATCTGCTTTCTGACACAGTGGATTAGTTTAGACTGTTCTAGAATTTGATATAAGTGGGATCGACCCATATGAACTTTCTATATCTGATTTCTTTTGCTCAGTACAATGTTTTTTAAGAATATCCATAGCATGTTTCTTCTCTGTTTCAAAAGTAAGTGCACAGGCCTTCCGGGTACCACTTCCAGAGAAAAGAGCTGGTTTTGGGAACAAAGTGAAAGGGAAGTGAGAAAGTAAGACAATTGGCTAGATGGCTTTCTTCAAAGAATTTGGCCAGCAAGGCGAGAAGGAAGTGACCAAACTGAGGTAAAGGGAGTTTTCACCAAGGCAGGTGATTTCTGCAGGAAGGAGCATGTTGGGGAGACGGCAGAGCTGAGCTTAGGATGTGGCAAGTAAGAAAAGAAAGGGAAGCAAATACAGGGGCCAAAGACAAATATCATCAGTTAAAAAAATGTTGGTCTCTGTCATGGTCTAAAAAAATGTCTAAAAATTCTTAGCTCCTCCTCTTTTCAAGAGAGAGAGAGAGAGAGAGAAATCTTAGTTTTCTTACCCTTCAGAGTTGGCCGAGAGAGAGAGAAAGCTTAGTTCTCTTCCCCTTCAGAGTTGGCCGAGAGAGAGAGAGAACGCTTAGTTCTCTTCCCCTTCAGAGTTGGCCCGACTTGGTGACTCACTGCTGGTGAATGAAAGTGGTGGGAGGGTGGCTGGTCACTTCTGACGCTGGTCCGTGGAGATGCTGTGGCTTTCGCTGTGGTTACTCTCTTTGGGGTCAGGGGGCTCTGGGAGCAGCTGGCGGGGACCTAACACGATGAAGAGTGAAGAGACCTCTTCTCTGAGGGAGACTTGCAGGATGAGCAGGACACAGGAGATGTGGACCCGAGGGACTCACATGTACTTACGGCCTGGAACTGAGGGGACATGGCTCATTCAAGGAATTCTAGGAAGTTCCCTTTGGGAGTCATCTGCATCTCTCTTTCTTCATCCAGATCGACCGGTATGCATTTATTCTAAATTACTGCCCAGTTACACTCAGATTCACAACATCATAGGAATCTCATGAAGTTCATAGTGATTACTACCATGTTCCAATATGACATTATGTCTTAACTGGCCTTGTTGATGGCCTGGATAGCTGACCTTTATCTACAACTTACTTCACGGTAGGGATTTCCCTGGCAGTCCAGTGGTTAGGACTCTGAGCTTCTACTGAAGGGGGTCCAAGTTCCACCCATGGTAGGGGAACTAAGATCCCACAAGCCACAGGGTGAGGCCAAAAAAAAATTAATTCAAGGTGGGAGGTGTCCCGAGGACCACACAGGGACCACACAAGTCCCTAGGATAAGAACTGTCTATAACCCTATCCTCATGCTTTTATTGTGGTCAGACAGGTGAGTGATGAGAGAAGATATATTGTTATATTTCAATAAGTAAAACCTTCCTGCATTCAAATCCCAAGCTAATTCATTTGACAAAGAATCTACTCTTGTCTGCTGGGAAATTTGAACTAGTCTAGACCACACATAGCAGAGAAAAATTTGGCAGACTTATATTGAATATATGGGCATCAAGCCACAGTGACTATTCACACACTTTCATACAGATGCTCATGAAGATGAATTAATTTTTGCTGTGACTGACATTCTGCAGTGATTTCCAAAAATGCAGACACAGTAAAGTATAATTACTATTTGCAATCAATTTGTAATTTATGAGCCTTCCTGAGGAAATAAGCAGCTCCCTGTGATGGAGATGCTGACATGAGACCTAGAGAGAAACAGTGAGCAGATGGTTTTGAGTTCTATCCATTCTGCATCTGCAAGCTGGGGGAGAAGTGTCCAGCAAAGAGAAGCAGACCATAGTATATGTTCAAAGAGCTAAACAGCAATGCCTCATTGAGGCAGCATGGGGACAATTTTGAACACATCTGGCATCCACTGGCGATTGGACAGGGTATTAATATTGTAGGAAGTAATGCTTGAGGCTAGACTCTCTTAATTAGTAGTGTCCAAAAGAATGTTCCATGATGATGGAGATGCTCACTATCCAACACAATACCCACTAGACATGTATGTGGCTTCTGAGCACTTGAAATGTGGCTAGTAAGATTAAGAAACTAATTTTAATTTTTATTTAATTTTAATTAATTTAAATGTACATAGCCACAAGTGGCAGTGGCTAGGGTATTGGACAGTGCAATTCTAATTAATGTGGGTTGAAAGATATGATTCTTTAAAACCATGAGCTCCTTAAAGAATGGAGATGTGTCTTTGACTGTCACTCTGGCACTCAGCACAGTCTTTGACATATAGTAGCTTTTCAATAAATGCTTATTAACAGACCCTCAGCAGCCAGAAGAGGACTGGCTTTGTAATACAAATGTGACTGTATAGTTAGAATTTCCCAAAGGGTATTTCAAAGCCTTAGATCCACAAAGTACTCTGGAGAGAAAGAATTCCCTGGTCACATATATCTGTATGTTCTATATCTTGCTTGGGGAATTAGGATCCATATTAGGGTATTAATGAAACCAGAATAGTTTTATTAATTCAGTTTCCCATAGTTATTGGACCATGGAACCCCCCTTTTCACATAATACCTCTGACATCTCTTAGAACTAGTAGATTCTGAGAGAAATACTTTGGAGGATGTCAAAATAATGACAAGGTAGGAGGAAGACTTTCAGTGAATTCCTTGAAAAGCAGTGACCCCAACTTCTAGTACATGGTCAGAAGGTAATAAATGTCTACTGAATGGTCTAGAAATGATGGGCTTTCCAGGTGGTGCAGTAGTAAAGGGCCCACCAATGCAGGAGACGTGGGTTTGATCCCTGGGTCAGGAAGATTCCCTGGAGAAGGAAATGGCAACCCACTCGAGTATTCTTGCCTGGGAAATCCCATGCACAGTTGAGCCTGGCAGGCTAAGTCCACGGGGTCACAAAGAGTCAGACAATTGAGCATGCATGTGCATCAGAAATGACTCTCTTCCAATTAAAATCAGAAGCCATCTATAAACCATTCCCACTCCGCAAAGGCTAAGAAAGAAGGCAGAGTGTGGCTGGGAAGTCTTGGTATTCTTCAGCTGCCTGTATTGGGTGTACCTTGAAGGCAATGGCACCCCACTCCAGTACTCTTGCCTGGAAAATCCCATGGATGGAGGAGCCTGGTAGGCTGCAGTCCATGGGGTCGCTAAGATCGGACACGACTGAGTGACTTCACTTTCACTTTTCCTTTCATGCATTGCTGAAGGAAATGGCAACCCACTCCAGTGTTCTTGCCTGGAGGATCCCAGGGACAGGGGAGCCTGGTGGGCTGCTGTCTATGGGGTCGCACAGAGTCGGACACAACTGAAGCGACTTAGCAGCAGCAGCAGCCAAACTAGAAGATGATCTGACATATGAATTAGACAGAAGTATGTAATAGCAAATTAGAACAGAAATAATATGAGTTATTAATATATGCTAATGCTTCAAGATTCTGTACTTAAAAAATTTAAAGCAGGCAGTTAATTGTTTAATGATTAGAATATCAACCCACTTACAAAGGAATGATCAATCCAGAGATACAGATGGTGTGAACAAGGATGAAACATGGGTCCTGGATCATTGAAAAAGCAAGAGAGTTCCAAAAAAACATCTATTTCTGCTTTATTGACTATGCCAAAGCCTTTGACTATGTGGATCACAATAAACTGGAAAATTCTGAAAGTGATGGAAATACCAGACCACCTGACCGGCCTCTTGAGAAATCTGTATGCAGGTCAGGAAGCAACAGGTAGAACTGGACATGGAACAACTCACTGGTTCCAAACAGGAAAAGGAGTATGTCAAGGCTGTATACTGTCACCCTGCGTATTTAACTTACATGCAGAGTACATCATGAGAAACGCTGGACTGGAAGAAACACAAGCTGGAATCAAGATTGCCAGGAGAAATCTCAATAACCTCAGACATGCAGATGACACCACCCTTATGGCAGAAAGTGAAGAGGAACTAAAGAGCCTCTTGATGAAAGTGAAAGAGGAGAGTGAAAAAGTTGGCTTAAAGCTCAACATTCAAAAACTAAGATCATGGCATCTGGTTCCATTACTTCAAATAGATGGAGTAATAGATGGCAACATAGATGGAGAGTAATTTATGGCAAATAGATGGAGAAACAGTGGAAACAGTGGCAGACTTTATTTTCTTGGGCTCCTAAATCACTGCAGATGGTGATTGAGCTATGAAATTAAAAGATGCTTACTCCTTGGAAGGAAAGTTATGACCAACCTAGACAGCATATTAAAAAACAGAGACATTATTTTACCGACAAACGTCTGTCTAGTCAAGGCTATGGTTTTTCCAGTAGTCATGTATGGATGTGAGAGTTGGACTATAAAGAAAGCTGAGTGGTGAAGAATTGATGCTTTTGAACTGCGTTGTTGGAGTAGACTCTTGAGAGTCCCTTGGACTGCAAGGAGATCCAACCAGTCCATCCTAAAGGAAATCAGTACTGACTGTTCATTGGAAGGACTGATGTTCAACCTGAAACTCTAATACTTTGGCCACCTGATGCAAAGAACTGACTCAGTGGAAAAGACCCTGATGCTGGGAAAGATTGAAGGCAGGAGGAGAAGGGGACGACAGAGGATGAGATGGTTATATGGCATCACCAACTCAATGGACATGAGTTTGAGTGAACTACGGGAGTTGGTGATGGACAGGGATGTTTGGCGTGCTGCAGTCCATGGGGTTGCAAAGAGTCGGACATGACTGAGCGACTGAACTGAACTGAACTGAGATCCAGGAAAAGAGAAGGGTCCTCTCTGAGAAGAAAAATGTGCACAAAAGACAAAACAAGAACCTGACTGAGACCAGGATAGTCACTTCCGGTCTTGAGTTTTGCTAATGCCTTAGTAAGAAAGGATTGGAATTAACTCTAGATCCACAACATAGTTTCAGCTAAAATTTATTTGTAGTTATTGTAAATACATACACTTATGCTTACATTTACGAATCTATATATAGACCACTCCACAGTATGGATTAATCTCTTTGCAAAAAATCTCTTTTGAAACTTGAACTTAGAAAGAAACAAAAATCTCTTAGATCTAGTTAAGCAGAGGAATTTGGATGGGAGAAATTCCAATCAAAACCATCAGTCATGCATGGTACCCTCTGCAGTGAGGTGCCCAGACAAAGCCTGTCCCTGCAGGGTTGAACACGTTACATGTGGGTGATCTGTAGATTTCATCATGTGCTTAGATCTTCTCACTTAGAAAAGGGGCTTTAACGTGAAAAGTGTATGCCTACTCTAAACATGGGGCTTCCCAGCTGGCACTAGTGGTAAAGAACCTGCCTGCCAACACAGGAGCCCGGGTATGATCCCTGGGTTGAGAAGATCCCCTGGAGGAGGGCATAGCAAACAACTCCAGTATTCTTGCCTGGAGAATCCCATGGACAGAGGAGCCTGGTGGGCTATAGTCCATGGGGTCACAAAGAGTCGGACACGACTGCAGTGACTAGGCATGCATGCGCTATAAAGATATCACCTCAGTGTTCACAAAGATGGCGGAATCCCCCACTCCAGGAGGGACCACCCCACATCTTGGGAAATTGTTTAGTCCATGTGACTATGCACACCCCCCTCCAAGTGCATCCAGAAAGGGCATGTGCCACCACTGGCCCTCCTCTCAGCATCACTGTCACCTGCAGACCACCTTGCCTCTCTGATGTCTCCATCACCGCAAGTCTGAGAAGGGGGTGCAGAAGGCATGGCCAGAGACAGACAGAGTGCACTCAGAGCCCTTGGCCCTTGGCTACACAGCCTACTTGTCACGTTCAGCTTTGGTCTTTGTTGGTCAGGCTTTTTAAAGCATAATGTTTCATTTTTCTGCTTATTATAAAAGTGATACATGTTTGTGATAGAAAATTTGAAAAGTTCAATAGGCATGTATTTGCCATATTTCCTTTCTCATCTATGATTAGATGACTCTACTTGGCACCCTAGTAGATACACATATGATTAGAGTGATTTTCCAATACAGTTTTGACTTTTGATTTTATTACTTAATATTATGTGCTAAGATTTTCCCATGGGCATCGTGTTCAACTCTAACTGATTATATTATAGGCCCTGAAATAAAGCAAACCATATTTCACTCTGACCCAGTTAAAAGAAAAAACAAAACAAAAAAACCCCCAATTTTCCATCCCACAAACCAGAAGCAAAAGCTTACTGGACATAGCAAAGGATGAATAAATGGGACTGACAAAAACATGCGCAGATTTTGCCCCATTGAGCCCACTAACTCGGCACAATGCAGTTCATTGAAAATAATCCCACATTCCTGTGCTATTTTTCAAATTGACACTTTGGAACATGTCTGCCAAAGCTCCTAAAATGGTCTCTGGCAGGCTCTTCCACTCAGCTGTGGGCATTTGGGTTGCCCTGAACAACTACCCCCAGCTGATGCCATGCTGGACACACAGACACACACATTCCACATAAACTGATAAAGCCCCACAAATGCAAAACTCCAGCTACTCTCCATGCCAGGTATACCTGCTCTGCTGGCATGCTGGGCTTTAATTCATGAAAGAAAGAAAGTGAAGTCACTCAGTTGTGTCCGACTCTTTGTGACCCCATGGACTGTAGCCTACCAGGCTCCTCTGCCCATGGAATTTTCCAGGCAAGAGTACTGGTGTGGGTTGCCATTTCCTTCTCCAGGGGATCTTCCCGATCCGAGGATCGAGCCCGGGTCTCCGGCATTGCAGGCAGACACTTTACCATCTGAGCCACCAGGGAAGTCTTAATTCATGAAGACTTCATTAAGCAAAAAGGAAAGGTCACTTTGGACCAGAGACAATAAGGCTGGGGACACACTCTGTCAAAGATGATACTCTCTGTAAGTGAAGCTGTGGGGGGACTTTTGGTATGATCTTGTTCACATATGGACGACAGCCCAGAGACATTAAATGCCTTGCTCAGGATCAGACAACAGATACTGCAACATCATATTGGAAGCATGCTTGTCAAGGCCAAATGGCCAGACTCGCCGGCTGAGGCTCTTTATTCTCCAATGCCTGTGTCCATGCTGGGACCATTTGGCTGGAAGTGAGAGAACCCGCCTGACAAGAAGCAACCCTCAGGCCTCTGCACAGATGACGCTGCCAAACAAAAGGTCCTTTCAGAAGCCTCACAGTGGCTCTTCCTTCTGGCTGTTTGAGGCAGTGGCTCTGGCGCATGTGAGAGGCTCTGCTTCTTTTCACAGTCCTGGCCTGATCTTGCCAATTCAGGCCAACTTGGCACTGCACTCACCAAGGGTACCCCAGCCATGCATGGGCATGCCCTGGCCACCTCTTAGGGGAACACAAGGTCATCGCGTGTCTGGGCTGAGATGAGCCATGCTGGGTTTGTATGAGACAAGGCTTTCCAAGTCTTTGGTCTGCAAACTGCTGTTCTTCCATCTGGTCCTAAAGCACCCATTTTTCAAGAAGCAGTTTTGGTGGCTGAAGCCTAAAATCACTTGAATCATTAGCCAAGAGTCACTGCCTACAAACTGGGAGAGTTGGGGAAGCTTGGAGGTGATACGATGGCAGTAAGGAGAGTAACGAGGGATGGAGAGGAACATGGGTTGGATGTTGAGAAACTGCCCACCACGCCTGTTTGAATAAAGATAACGAGTGTAGGAAGCAGATGAAATAACACATGTAAAGGGTGTAATGAAACATCTGGAACTCAAGAAACGGAGCTATTGTTTATTTCTTGAAAATGCGTGTGTGCCATGCATGTAGTGACAACTGAATGATGGGGTGTCACACAGTGACATGGGAGGGCTGAGGAGTGAGCGTGGATGGAGCTGAGTTACTCTTTTCCCCTGAGGCCCTCCTGGATGAGCACTTTTATTTACTTCCCAGCTCCCTGTCTAAGTCTTCTTTCTTCCTCACCCCATCAGCAGTGGTGGGGGTGGGCTTGGGGCCAGGGTGGAGGCAAGGAGGGAACACTCAAGATCGAGAAACACATCACAAAGGAACAGTGTTGCCCCCAGCTTGTTCCTTGGGTCACGATCTCCATGAGATGTTAATGAGTAATAACAAAAAATTTCTAGGACGTCTCTGGTGGCCCAGTGGTTAAGAATCTGCCTTGCAATGCAAGGGACATGGGTTCAATCCCTGGTCTGGGAACTAAGATTGCACATGCCGTGGAGCAACTGAGCCCACGTGCCACAACTCCTGAGCCCTGGCGTCCCGGAGCACACCACGCCTAGAGAGTCCTGTGCGCCACACGGAAGATCCCACGTGACACTCAGTGAAGATGCTCAGTGTCCAACTAAGACCTGATGCAGCCAAATAAATAAATACCAGGAAAAAAAAGATTTCAGCAGCCAAATGCAATTAAATTGGAAGTGGGGATGGTGCTACAGAAAACCGAACCAGTTTCTCCACTAGATGACTTCTCAAGGTCTTTGCTCTGTAAATCTTGAGTCTTCAAAGGGTGGAGGTGATACAGCATTTTGCAAACTCATTTGATCAAGAAAAGAAAATCCGTTTTTCACTGATCAGTTCTTGGGATCGACATCCTGAGGAATATTCTTGGCCAAAACTGATCCTTAGATTTTTCTTCTTGGCTTGACTTTCCCACCTCACTGAGCTAGCCACCCCTATCCTTGAGGAGAAGAAGAGATGATGTGCTAACAAGAGAAATTTCTAATTTGAGAGTAATTGTCATCTAGAGTCTTCCCCACCCCCCCCACCCCCCACCGCAGAGAAGCACTGAGATCACCTGAGGGCAAAATGAACCGAGCATTTATCAGGGGCACAGAATCAGAATCACACTGTGGTGAGATGCCCAGTTGATTCATAAGCACATTGTATTTGAGAGGGAGGAACTTCCCTGGGGTTCCAGTGGCTAAGACCCTTGGGCTCCCAGTACGGGGGACCCGGGTTTGATCCTTGCTCAGGGAACTAGATCCCACATGCTACAGCTAAGACTTTGCATGCTGCGACTAAAGATTCCACGTGCAGCAACTAAGGCCCAGCACAGCCAAATAAATACATGGCTATCTATTTTTAAAAAGTTTGCAATGGAGACCTAGGGTGCTTGGTCCTGGGCACTAACCTCAATAATTCTGATTTGGTGTATCTGGGGTGAGGCTTTGGTAAGTACATTTTAAAATATCACCTCCAAGAAATTCTGATGCAGCTGTGTGTGGACTCCTATTGAGAAACACAAACTTAATGGAAAAGCTCCTAAGGCCCATGGACAGAGGAGCCTGGCAGGCTGTTGCTCATAAGGTTGCACAGAGTCAGACACAACTGAAGCGACTTGGCACACATGCAGACTCATGCCCAAGTGTTCTCAGGCGCTCAGTCGGGTCTGACTCTTCGCAGCCCCATGGACTGTAGCCCTCCAGGCTCCTCCGTCCATGGGATTTCCCAGGCAAGAATACTGGAGTGGGTTGTCATTTCCTCCTCCAGGGCTCTCTTCCCGACCCAGGGATCAATGCATCTCTTGTGTCTCCTGCATTGGCAGGCAGATTCTTTACCACTAGCCTCACCTGGGAAGCTCTGCTATAAAGTAACAGAACAGCCCTGTGCTGACACTTGGTTTTGTGGCAGCACCTCTGCAAGGTAGGTGATGGTATAATCATTGTTAGAAATAAGGCAATGGAGCCCTGGAGAGAGACGGTGAAAGTGCTGGACCAAGGTCACCCAGGGGTGAGGTCATCAGGATGAACAAGAACCCTCCTGTCTTTCCTGCCTGCCTCGCCAACTTCTCTCCTCCTCCCCCCTCCTCTGTTCTTTATTCACCAGCTTCTGCATGGCTAACAGCCCTCTCTGAGTCTGCTTTTGTCTTTAGTGAAAAGCTAACAAAACACTGTTGCTCCGGGTGCTGGCTAATGACTGCTCCTGATTAGCGCCATTCTGTCAGCTGACTCCCAGGCAGCCGGGCCAGCCAGCAGCCTGCTTATTCAATCAGGGCCCGGCCCATTTGCTAATTACCAGCATCATTTGGGCTCATTCCCTTGACTGTGAACTTGCTCGAGTTCCAATCATCTTCAGCTGTTGCCTTTACAGGAGAACAGAATCATCTGTCACATCTGTCAGTGCTCCAGCCTCCCCTCCCTGCTGGAGACTGAATGAAATCCCGTGTCCCCAGTTCCCAGGCTGCTGCTGACCGGCGGGTCCCACCGGGAGCCGTGAGGCAGACCCTGTGCTCAGACGGACGTGCTGGCCTTCCTCACCGGGCTGCCAGGGTGACCTCGTCCCTGCTTCTGAACCCCAATTGTATTCCCACTCGGAGGCCTGACAGAGTGGCCTACCGTCCCCCCTCACCAGGGATGGAGGGTTTGCCCAGGACATGGGATTTTTTGTGATAAACCCAGGAGACTGCATCACCGTAGACCTGGCCCACCAGGACACACAGTGCGAGAGCATTTGACATCCTCCCAGGACCTATAATTGGGGTCTAGATCAGAGAGCTGACTGGGAGTCGAGGTTCCATCATTCTCTGGCAGACCTGATACTAAGGATTTGCATCTCTTCACAGCTCTACATTTCATTTTGCTTTTCATCTCAACTACTAACTCGGTAGGATGAAGCTTCATGTCCAACAGTGATAAGTGGAGGTCTGCAGGCATGTTCTGAGATGAGAGTGCCACCAGAGAAGGAGTGATGGTGTGTAACCCCTTTGAACAGAGGTGCCTCATCCTCCAAGGAGTCTTCCCAATTCAAAATCACATTAAGCATCTTCAGTGGCTAAGTCAAGGATCTCTCTTGGAAAATGTCACTTGAAAATAAATGGGTTATTTTCAAATATCTTTTGATATTGATTTCTAACATATTAATAATTCCACAGTGATAAGCGAACAGACTCTGTGTGATTCCAATACTTCTGTTTTTGTTGTTGTTCAATCACTAAGTTGTGTCTGTATCTTTGCAACCTTATGAACTGCGGCACACCAGGCTTCACTCTCCTTCACTGTCTCCCGGAGTTTGCTCAAACTCATGTCCAGTGAGTCAATGACGCCATCCAATCATCTCATCCTCTGTCGCTCCTTTCTTCTCTTGCCCTCAATCTTTCTCAGCATCAGGGTCTTTTCTAACGTGTTGGCTCTTGGAATCAGGTGACCAAAGTGTTGGAGCTTTAGCAATAATCCTTTCAATGAATATTCAGGGTTGATTCCCTTTACGATTGACTGGTTTGCTCTCCTTGCTGTCCGAGGGTCTCTCGAGTCAGGACCACAGTTCGAAAGCATCAATTCTTTGGTGCTTAGACTTCTTTACAGTCCACCTCTCGTATCTGGACCTGACTACTGGAAAAACCATAGCTTTGACACTATGGACCTTTGTTGGCAAAGTGATGCTTTTCAATACCACTAGACTATGAATATTTGCACCTTGTTTTATGTACCTGGATATGTTCCAGTGTGTCCTAGTTTACAGTCTATGGGAACTTGAGTAGAATTTGTACCCTATTGTTGTGTGAAAATTGTATAAATCTTAATTATGTTGAAGTGGTTCATGGTGCTTTTCAGGTCTACTATATCCTTCTACTTCACTGTATATTCATTCTATTAATTTTCAAGAGTTTGATATTAAAACTCCAACTAAAAATCTTAAATTTATCTACTTACAAAAATAATTGTAAAATTTAGTGGAACCAAATGTAACCTTGTTCTGTATTTTCCAAGTCTTCTGTAAATGTGTTATTGTACTATCATAATTTAAAAAATAAAAAAGAAAGAGGAAAAAAAAAGCCACATTAAACATCTATTATGTACTTGGCAACATCAACAACATCAACTCAAAGAGCTGACAACCCACAGAAGGCATTGATACAAATACAATGAACTATATCTGTTACAAGGCTACCGAGGCGATCCCCAGGATGGCAAAAGGCCATGTGAGCTGGGGAAGGCAGAATTAGGGTAACTCTGCTTACTATATGCCGGTCACTGGTTTCCCTGGTGGCTCAGAGGTTAAAGTGTCTGCCTGGAATGCGGGAGACCTGGGTTCGATCCCTGGATCAGAAGATCCCCTGGAGAAGGAAATGGCAACCCACTCCAGTACTCTTGCCTGGAGAATCCCATGGAGGGAGGAGCCTGGCGGGTGACAGTCCATGGGGTCACAAAGAGTCGGACACGACTGAGCGACTTACTGTTACTGTACATTCATTATCTCATTCAACAGCCAATATTTCTTAAGCACCTATCAAGTTTCTTAAGCACCTAACCTGTTTAAATTTTGAAAGTGCTCAATTTTGTAGTTGCTCAGTCGTGTCCAATTCTTTTCGACCACATGGACTGTAGCCCACCAGGCTCCTCCATTCATGGAATTTTCCAGGCAAGAATACTGGAAAGGGTTGCCATTCCTCCTCCAGAGCATCTTCTCAACCCAGGGATTGAACTGGGTCTCCCACATTGCAGGCAGATTCCTTACCATCTGAATCAGCAATTCTATTAATATTATACCTATTTTTCAAATGAGTAAAAGGAGGCTTTGAAAAGCCTTGCTCAAGATTGCAAGTTGGTGAATGAATGGTTCAGGGCTTGAACCCAGAGAGTCTGAACCTCGTCTTTAAACAGTCTGAGACTCCTACCACTGTGGGATGCTGGGCCCTCAACTTAACCCGTGTGGGGCAGTTGGCCCACAGCAGACAAAAGCAACACAGTGGGCTCTGGGTGCAGAGGAGTGTGGCTGTGAGTGGCGGAAACATGGCAGAAAGAAACATGAGGTGGGGTTTAAGTGTTCTATGTTGTGGAATCCCAAGGCACGACATTAGGAATGTCCCACTGGAGGTGTGGGAACTCTGGGACTGCTGATATTCAAAAAGAAACTGGCCGGACAAGTGCTGCCCTTCTGGCCTCTAGCTGCATTCAATTCTAAAGAATGTACTAAAACAGGAAGCCAAATGCCTGAATCCTTCATAATCTTTCAAAGGCCAAAAAATGAGTGAGATTCATTATATTTTTTAGACTGCATTTGTCAATTCTCAAAAACTTATCTTTTTTATACAGTGAGAACATCTGGGTAACTTGCTTTGCATATCTAGGGTAATTGATATATGCAAATCAAATAAAATGTATTCATTTGATATAATATGACTTTTAATGTCAACATATTAAATCACAAATTATTATATATTAAATTAATAATTAATATTAAAATTAATAACTGGCAACAGAAGAATTGGAAGTTCATTGTTCAAGCACTGTCAATTATTGAAAGTGCTCATTTCAGTAATAACAATCCACAGTGCCATATTCTTAATGGATACTGACCTGTGCTAAGTATCCAGACTGAAAATATATAATGACTGTCTTTAGAAACACCCTCAGTATCATTTTCTGTTACTTTATAGGTTTTGGTTTGTGGGAAATGAATACCTAGTTTCAGACAGTTAAGCATTAAAAGCACTTGTTAAGCATTGCATTAATCTCTCTGTAATAAAAATTAACAAAACAGGTTAGAAGGCTACTGTTTCAAGCAGAATTTAAAGAACTATAAACTTCTGGGAAGAAAACTGATGTTCCTTCTTGCTCACAACCACTGTTAATAATTCCTGGTCAATCCAATCACTCTTTGTTCCCCATGCCCCCAAAGAGGCTCTTCTCTAGAACACTGGGTTGTCCCAGGCCTTTCTGTGACCCAGATTTCAAGCACCTGGCACTGTTAGGTGTTCAAATCCCTGGGGCCCTTCTTCAGTTGTAGAAAATACAGTTGACCCTTGACCAATGTGAGGGTAAGGGGACCCGACCCTTTGTACTGTGGAAAATCCGAGTCTCGTGTATAGTCAGGCCCTGCATGACCGTTTCCTCTGTATCTACGGGTCTGCACCCACAGATTCAGCCAAGCTTGGATGGTGCAGTATTACAGCACATCAGGCATAGCTAGTGTTAGTTTCTCAGCCCTGCCTGACTCTCTGCGACCCCATGGACTGCAGCCCACCAGGCTCCCTGTCCAGGGGATTCTCCAGGCAAGAATACTGGAGTGGGTTGCCATTCCCTTCTCCAGGGGATCTTCCCAACCCAGGGATCAAACCCAGGTCTTCCACACTCCAAGCAGATTCTTTAACATCTGAGCCACCAGGAAAGCCTGCGTATAAGTGGATCTTATATGCAGTTTGAACTCGTGTTGTTCGTGGGTCTGCTGTAACTGAGAGTGTTCTGATGCAAAGGAAAGCTTTCTCTACTTGGTTTTTTTTGTTTGTTTGTTTTTATTTCTGGGGAGCTAAGTTCTTAACTTATATTTTTACTTATGACCTCACTCATCTGCTAACTTGTTTTTTATATTGCCTGCTTTACAAAATTGTTGTTTCTTGCATTACCATATGTGTAACTGAACCTCTGATATAATGATGATATATAGTTCTATAAGAGATCAGTGATTGTACTAGTGTAACTCTAGATATGGGAAGACACACTATGAGGGAATATTCTCCTGGGCCATAAGAGCTAGTAAGACAGGTGGCTCAGAGACTTTGGGCACTGTTAATGAAACAGTGGAATGGGAAAGACTAGAGACCTCTTCAAGAAACTTAGAGATACCAAGCAAATATTGCATGCAAAGATAGGCACAATAAAGAACAGAAATGGTATGGACCTAACAGAGGCAAAAGATACTAAAAATAGGTGTCAATAATACACAGAAGAACTCTACAAAATAGATCTTCATGACTCAGATAACCATGATGGTGTGATCATTCACCTAGAGCCAGACCTCTTGGAATGCGAAGTCAAATGGACCTTAGGAAGCATCACCATGAACAAAGCTAGTGGAGGGGATGGAATTCCAGTTGAGCTATTTTAAATCCTAAAAGATGATGCTGTGAAAGTGCTGCACTCAATATGCCAGCAAATTTGGAAAACCAGCAGTGGCCACGAGACTGGAAAAGGTAAGTTTTCATTCCAGTCCCAAAGAAAGGCAATGCCAAAGAATGCTCATACTACTGCACAATTGCACTCATCTCACACACCAGCAAAGTAATGCTCAAAATTCTCCAAGCCAGGCTTCCGTACATGAACCAAGGACTACCAGATGTTCAAGCTGGATTTAGAAAAGGCAGAGGAACCAGAGATCAGATATCTCAGAAAAAATCTACTTTTGCTTTATTGACTACGCCAAAGCCTTTAACTGTGTGGATCACAACAAACTGTGAAAAATTCTTAAAGAGATGGGAACATCAGACCACCTGACCTGCCTCCTGAGAAATCTGTATGCAAGTCAAGAAGTCACAGTTATAACTGAACATGGAACAATGGACTGGTTCCAAATTGGGAAAGGAGTACATCAAGGTTGTATATTGTCACCCTGCTTATTTAGCTTATATGCATAGTACATCATGAAAAATGCTGGGCTGGAAGAAGCACAAGCTGGAATCAAGATTGCTGGGAGAAATATCAATAACCTCAGATACGCAGATGACACCACCCTTATGGCAGAAAGCAAACAGGAACTAAAGAGCCTCCTGATGAAATGAAAGAGGAAGTGAAAAAGCTGGCTTAAAACTCAACATTCAAAAACTAAGATCATGGCATTCGATCCCATCACTTGATGGCAAATAGATGGGGAAACAGTGGAAACAGTGACAGACTTTATTTTCTAGGGCTCCAAAATCACTGTGAATGGTGACTGCAGCCATGAAATTAAAAGACACTTACTCCTTGGAAGTAAAGCTATGACCAACCTAGACAGCATATTAAAAAGCAGAGATATTACTTTGCCGACAAAGGTACGTCTAGTCAAAGCTATGGGTTTTCTAGTAGTCATGTATGGATGTGAGTTGGACTATAAGGAAAGCTGAGCATTCAAGAACTGATGCTTTTGAACTCTGGTGTTGGAGAGGACTCTTGAGAGTCCCTTGGACTGCAAGGAGATCCAACCAGTCCATCCTAAAGGAAATCAGTCTTAAATATTCATTGGAAGGACTGATGCTTAAACTAAAACTCCAATACTTTGGCCACCTGATGTGAAGAACTGACTCACTGGAAAAGACCCTGATGCTGGGAAAGATTGAAGGCAGGAGGAGAAGGGGACAACAGAGGATGATATGGTTGGGTGGCATCACTGACTCATTGGACATGAGTTTGAGCAAGCTCCTGGAGTTGGTGAAGCCAGGCTTGCTGCAGTCCATGTGGTTGCAAAGAGACACAACTGAGTGACTGTACTGAACTAAATGAAGCTGAGTTCAATAACAGCACGCTGGGTGGCCTATTGTTGAAATCTTCACCAGACCTAGCAATGAGGGTTCCTAGCACCTGAGCAGGAAATGAACCTGGGCCCTGGCAGTGAAATCACCGAGTCCTACCCACTGAACTGTCAGGTGTAATTCCCTCTACTTATTAGCTTACACTCAACTCTGTCTTACCATGACCTTCATATTTCCATATGTAAAGAAGAAATTAACATTCTCCTCTCTCCAAATGGTGTTTCTGCTCCTTTGGCTCAGAGAAACCCAAACATGGATGTTGGGAAGAATCTCTTCCTCTAAGAGCCCCTTAGGGAAAGTGTCCCCCTCCACCTGAACATATCAACTGAACAAAAGTGAGCCAAACTCCTTGGAAGCAGACCTATGTTTTGGAGATGAGAGTGCTTGCCCTAGTCTCTTCATTCACCCACCCCTGTCCATTCTGTCCTAGACATTTCCTGAAACTAGCTTTATCAATTCCTTCCAGGCTTTTAACTCCCTTTGCTATTTGCACAACCTTTTCTGTTTACTCAAAATAGCCTTTCTACAAATGAGCAAAACTCCATCATGATATGTTTTAGCTTCTTTCCACACCACATGTCCAGCTGAATTCAGAGACAATATAGTTCCTGCCAAGAGCTTTCTAGAAAGTGGTTGTGAAAGAAAATGAAGAAAGTGAATGCTCTAGCCAGTGATATAACACAAGACCCAGCAAGTCTTGCTTTGTTCCAGAACTCGAGTGATGCACAGAAAATATGCTTTCTGCCATGTATTCCAAAGCATGATATTAATAATAGATTTCAAGTTGAGAAACTCTAAAAGTGATGTATAAAACATCTGTTCATTCCCCAATGTCTTCTTTGCCAGATACAGGAACTCTAAACATGCATTAAACATGTCTTCTGGTTTTTGTATTTTCATTCTTTAATATCCGGGGCCTTGCTAAAAATGGAGGGATGGCCCTGATCAGGACTCACCAATTTCTAGAGATAGTAACCAACTCATCCTTGAGCTGTTTACTCACCAGTCAATACAAACTAACCAATCCAGGGCCCACTCCCCAAACAAATCTCCTCTAGGGCTGCTCACACTTAGGGCTAAAATTCCTTTTCTCTCATCACCCTAGGGCCAAGTGAACAGCTTGGGGCAGCCCCTTTGCCCCAGAACCTTCTGAAATGATTCAAATTAGTCCATGTTTAGCCTTGTTACCCTGCCTCGCCCATTCCTTCCCAGGGAAACCACAACAAAGGTGCCATGTTTTCCCTCTTCCCTGTCCAACCTGTGTCCTTCCTGTATGGCTCTCATGCCATGGTGTGCCCCCTTCTTTGGGGATTGTGAGTAAAACAGACTATTTTTTAAATGGCATCATCTCTTGATCTGTTGGCCTCACCAGACATAAATTATAACCTATATTTTAAGAACATGTGAGACTTCCTGGTGGGCCAGTGGTTAAGAATCCACCTGCTAAAGCAGGGGACATGGGTTTAATCCCTGCTCCAGGAAGATCGCACATGCTGGGGAGCAACTGAGTCCATGCTCTAAAGTCCAGGAGCCGCAACTAATGAGCCCATGGGCCACAACTGCTGAAGCTTGCGTGCCTAGAGCCTGTAGTCTGCAACGTGAGAAGCCCATGCACCAGAATTAGGCAGCAGCCCCCATGTGTCATAGCTAGAGAAAACCCGAGTGCAGCACTGAAGATCCAGCACAGCCAAAAAATTAGATCCATCAACCAGTCAATCTTTGAGAAAACAAACGAAAAAAAATTACATAAAGAAATAGGAAGACAGGCTAGCAAAAGACTGTTCTGGCCCCTGCACTCTGGCCATTGTTCAAGTGGACCTGGATCAAAGTTAGTTACTCTGTCAGTCATGTTTACCAAAACTGCCACTTTAAACTGTTTTAGAGAAAAAGCATGATATTTCCATGAAGCACTGTAATTATCCTGGCTAAGACAGCAATCAGTAGAGCTGTTAAAGATAGCTGTGATGAGGGTATCCATAGTACGATACGTGTTACTAAAGATGCAGGCTTTTTAGGGGCCCTTGACTTCTAAAGCACAGTTTGAGTCCAGCTGTAAAGATAGCCTATAAAGAAAATAAAAGAACTCCTCATTCGCCTAAACAATAAGAGTAAAGTATTTTTAACCAAGTGTTCTGAATTCTCACATATTCCATTAAAACTGCATTGCAAGAGGTTCAGTATGAAAAGCCAACTCCCCATGACACTGTATTCTCATCTTGGGCTCACCTCTCTTTCTCCCTGGAATAAAAGCTACTCAAAGACAGCTTAACTTAACTGTGTGTCTTGCAGCTGCCACCCAGTAGGTGCTAAATATTTATTCACCGACTGAAGAAAGTTTATTACCTTCTTTGGAAACCACCGTAGCAGATGACACAGAACTCAAAATGCCCATTTATGGGGTTAAGTAAATAGGTGAGAATTAAAGCTACTCCTGGGACTTCCCTGGTGGTCCAGTGGTTCAGAATACACCTTCTAATGCATGGGACGAGGGTTCTATCCCTGGTCAGGGAACTAAGATTCTACATCCATGGGCAACTAAGCCTGCATGCTGCAACTAAAACCAGGTGTAGCCTAATTAGTATTCAAAAGGAAAAAGTTTTGTTTTTTTTTAAAAGCTACTCCCTCTCACCCAAACCATGACAATCTCAGCCCCTGAATGCTAGGCACGTCTTGGCATATCCTGACCTTTACCTGACCCCTAAATCCTGTCCAATTCTGCAATCTTCCAGTTAGCAGCCGGCCATCAGTGCAGGGGCATGGCAGTGTTCTGTGACAAATGTCAACCTCCTGGGGTGACCTGGGTGTGGCCACTACACGGGGACACTTACCAAGGGCTCCAGCTCCTTGCGGTCTATGAGGTTCATCTCCGTGACAAAGTAATAGAAGTGTTTGTAGCAGGTGTTGACGTGGGCCTCGGCACCCATCACAATGACCCGGTCGAAGTGGTGGATGTAGACGTGGACGAAGACCCGGAAGAGGCGGCACAGGATCTTCTTGCAGATCTGCAGGAAGTTCTTTGGGAAGGGAACACCTAGAAAAGGGAACAAAACCATGATGGGGATGCTCTGGCGGGCCCCGAGCACAGGCTTCAGGCTGGAGACCAGCCCAGGACTAGTCTCCCGGACCAGCCTGCAGACGCGCTCTGCGACGGCAACTGCACTGGACACGGCCTGAAAAGGTGGCCAAAATGGTGTTAAATTCAAACGCCAACAACCAGGAAAAAGACTGAAAAAATGAAGGAAGAGGGTCAGGTTTCCTTCTTTGGTGGTATCTTTTTTGGTACACACAGACATGCAGAATTAATGAGTTTTAGTTTGAAACATGCATTCTTTTTTACTTTTCCCACTTCATAGAGCCAGGAAAGTTCTTTTTCCTCTTATCTTTAATATAGGAAAACTGGTAGGAGGAGGGCGATGCTCCAGGGAGACTGGCGCTCCTGACACAGAGTATCAGGGAGGGGTGGGGGCTGCAGAAATCCGAAAGCCCTTCTCATCAAAGGAAGCAGTCAATGCGCAACTCAGCCGGTGGTGGCCCCGTGGGGCCGCTAGATCTTGTGGGTCTTCAGGACGATTCAGAAATCTGGGGTTCTATGTGAATTATCTGGTTTTCTGTTTTTCAGAATGATATCGAGACTTTCCTGGCAATCCAGGGGTTAAGAGTCTGAGCTTCCACTGCAGGGGCTGCAGGTTCATTCCCTGGTCATCCCACATGCCTTGCAGCCAAAGGGGACAATCATGATCATCATAGTAAGATGATAGCGATTAACCTGAAGTTGAAAAAAATAGAACACAGGTCAAGACAAAACATCTTTCCAGGGATAACTTGTCCTGAAAACTACCAGTTTGCAAATTCTGATCTAAACTTTTCCTGAGATCCACTGTTTCTGGGGTGTGAAAATGCAACAAAACCTCATGGAAACTTTGCCTGACAGTTGCTGTCACCTCCTCTCCTTGAGGAAGGTGAGAGTTGGGGGTTGTTGTTCATCACACAGACTGGGTGGGTGGTCAGAGGAATCACGCAGGTTTCCTGTCTGATGACCACCACGCCCAGCTTGGTCAGAGCAACAAATAGCAGCATCCCAAGCCCACTTCTTTCTCCATCTCAAACACTGCTTAAGCTCTCATTATTTACACAGTTCTTAGGTAGTGACATCATAGATTCCAAAGTCAGATAGCCTTTAAATTCCTATATTGCTCCTTTTCCAGCTGTACGACTACAGGCAAGTTATTTAACCTCTCTGAGCTTCAGTTTTTCCATAGGTAGGGTGAAAATACCAACTGTTGTAAGGATTAGAAGTGATACTCAGAAAATAGAGCCTTTCTTAAATGGCCGGGAGAGTGTCAACATGTCTAAAATCCTCCTACAGTGCCTAGCACATGTAAGAGCTTGCTAAATGGGAATGACAAGCACCCCCCCTTCCCCGAATCTCTCTGTTTTGTAAAATCTGGGCCATCTAGCTGTTGTTATAAGGGAGCCCTTGTCAGGAAAAGCTAGACATGACCACCTGCCTTTCAGCAGAATTGCAGAGCAGTGCTCAGGGCATGTCCCTGGTCCCCAGGAAGCCTGGAGTTTTGCTGCCTGTGCCTCTGCTGGGTCCTAATCACAGCTGCCTGGTGAGAGACATCAGTAACGGGATCGCCTGGGATCCCTGGGCCGGGATGAGAGATGTAACACAGCTGGCAGTTGGCAGAGGCAGGGTCTGCCTCCCTGCTACCCGGCAATGATACTGGCTTTTTTTTCTAGAACAAAATGGCAACATATCAAATGAACCACAGGGAGAGACTGGGGCACAGCTTGGCAGCTGACTGTCTGGGCAACAGATGCTTGTTTTTAGGGGTGGGGTAAGGCAAAGCTGGGACAAGGTGGAGGGCAGCCCCTCCCAGAGCTGATGGATGGTTTCCTCTGATGAAAAAGGGCTGGTGAAGACCACTGCTGCCAGGCTCAGGGAGGCTCTGGAGCCTTCAAAGAGGCCCGAGACCTAGAGATGATGGAATCTCCCTTCATCCTCATTCAAGAATATTCCCATCAGAAGGGGAGTCCTTTAACAACACTGAGACAATATCAGGGCTTGACATGATTAACTGGTTACCATGATTAACTGGTTACCAAAACTCCATGATTAACTTGACATTGATGACTGGTTACCTTGGCAACCAGTCTGTGATGTAGAGTTTACTAGTCCTGCATTACCGGTGAATAACACCAAACACAGATGAACTTGCTCCAGGCCACTTAGGTAAACAGTGGCAGGGCTGGGATTCAGACCAAGTCAGTCTGATTCTAAAATATAACTGATCTGGGACTTGCCGAGTGGGTCCAGTGGTTAAGAATCCACCTTGCAATACAGGGGAATGCAGGTTCGATCCCTGGTCTGGGAAGATCCCACATGCCTCGGAGCAATAAGCCCGTGAGCCACACCTAGAGAGTCTGTGTGCCACAGTGAAGATCCTGCGTGCCGCAACAAAGACCCATGCAACCAAATAAATAAATAAAATCTAACAGACCTGGTTATGTCTGGCATGTGACTCTCTGCCAAGGATAAAAGCACAGCTTAAAGGCTAAATGTAAAGAAGCATCTCAAGGTTACTTTTTGGTGGTGCAGAAATATAATTTTTTAAAAAGGAAAGGGTGAGGAGAGAAGGGTGAGAAAAGTCCACATCCTCTAGAGCCACAGCTCCGAGGTCAGCTAATACTCTGCTGCCCTGAGAGAGACGTGGATCTGGGACTGAGAGTAAATGCTAACATTTACTGAGCACTGAAGCCTTGGGCTTCCCTGGTGGCTCAGGCCATAAACAGTCTGTGCAGTGCAGGACACCCAGGTTCGATCCCTGGGTCGGGAAGATCCCCTGGAGAAGGAACTGGCAACCCACTCCAGGATTCTTGCCTGGAGAATTCTATGGACAGAGGAGCCTGGCAGGCTAGAGTCTGTGAGGTTGCAAAGAGTTGGACACGATGGAGTGACTAACACTTAACAAGTCCAAGTACTGATATTGTTACCATCTCACAAGTGAGGAAACTGACTTGGAAAATTAAGTGGCTGCCCCAGGTCACAGAGCCAGCAAAGAATGGAGGGCTTTGGATCCAGGACTGTCTATGAGGAGCCAGCACCCTGAAATCTGGCGTTGTTGCTCTGGGGTTCCACACACATCTCCAGCTCCCAAGCCCTTCCTTCCCGAGGAGCCTGAATCTCCTCAGGTGCCCTTTCTTTCCTGTCACCAGCTGCCAGGGAGCACGGCAGGGGGCGGGAGGTTGCTAGGGAGCACAGCAGGGGGCGGGAGGTTTCAGCTGTGCCAGTTTGTCTTTTTGTTTTTTAGCTGCTAAGTCATGCCCGACTCTTTTGTGACCCCATGGATTGTAGCCCACCAGGTTCCTCTGTCCATGGGATTTCCCAGGCAAAAATACTAGGGTGGGTTGCCATTTCCTCGCCAGGGGATCTTCCCAACCTGGGGATTGAACCCGCGTCTCCTGCATTGCAGGCGGACTCTTTATCGCTGAGCCACCAGGAAACCCCCATTACCATGAAACAGCCACACAAAACTGAACTCTGAGAGTCTTGATATGTGTGTGTGAGTTGTGATGTATTCCCAGTGAAACCCTGGGCAGTGATATTTCAGTGTTTTGTTTGTCTGTTTAATGTAACTGTGGCTTAGCTCAGTGAAAGTGTTTGCCTGGCCCAGGAGGTAGAGGAGTGGTTTGGCTCTGAACGAGGCTCAGGCTCTTTCTTTGGCAGACTGCTACTACAGCTCCATGGCACAGGCAGCCTCACTGTTGAGATGATCATTTTTGACCTCCACTTAGCTCAGTACCTGGGTTGTAGAAGGAGCTCAAAAAATGCTTGTCTTAAATGAATGCAAGCTGGCAGTAGGAAGAATGAAAGGCTTATGAACCATCTCACATGGACACTGGGCTTGTTACCATGGCAGCCGGAAGCTGAGGAGGCCGTGCAACGCTCTGGGCAGAGGGCAGCCTGCGTTTTCCATGGGCACCACTGACTCACTCAGCACTGTATCCAACCCCCTCCTTTTGTTCCTTCAGCTTCTCTTAGTACATGAGATACTGGGGACCCTCCACTTTCGTGTTTCCCAAGGTCTGTCTTAAAAAAGACTAATTCTGGGAGATCCTTGGTTAGAAGCTATACTTGACCTTATATTTATTAAAAACGCTTTTGATGAAACTTTGCAATATACCTAACCATAGTAAAGGATCTGAGAATGCCTGTAGTCAAAAGTCCTATTTAACTCTGGAACTTCCTTTTACCTATAATAGCAACTGGTTTAAAAGTCTGTAATCAGACTTCCTAGGTTTCATTTCCGGCTCTATTATCCAGGAACAAGACAGCGACATCCAAACAACTTAGTATGTCTAACCCACAGTTTCCCCATTGTGAAAGAAACAGGGATGTGAATATTATCTGTAGCTCAGGTGGTGGTTGTGAGGATTAAATCACACATGTAAAAGGCTTTGCTAATACTCTGCAGACAGGAAGCCCTCTCGTAACTGTTAAGTTTTAGTATTGCATGGACCAAACAGTCTTTGTAACATACTTTTGGATTAAATTCTTCAAGCACATGTATTTTCAGGAGGGCAGTCTTGGTATGAATGCATCATTTTGCAAAGAACTAGAGTAGCAGGTACTCGATTAAGCCCTGGATTATATTCAGCCTTGCATTATTTTCAACATATTTCTCATATTTATGTCTTGTATTACTGTAAGTTCCCCGAACAAAGGGGCTGTCTTATACTTTGATTCTATGTTTTAAAGCACCTGGCACAGGGCTAGATAGGAAATACTCACCAATCAAAACTGACCCATCAGACAACAGTGGTCTTATTTAGTCAAGATGTGAATCCATCATCTCCTATTTGGGGGAGGAAAAAAGCCTACAGCAGAAATGATAGCTTTCTCCCAGAGACTTGTTTGGGTCCTGGCATTGAAAGCTGCACAATGATCTTCTAGGGAGGAGGGCTCTGAGATGAAAAACATTTTGATCTAGCCTAGCGGGTGGGAAGAAAAATTCTGAAATGCCTCCTTTCATCATGAAAATCTCCCTTCTTTACCTTTCCATATAGTTGTTTCAGGGGAGAGGGGTGATAGTTAAATTTCAGTCACTGTACTCAATTAGAAAGTTAATACCAGACAATATTAACCAGCAGTCTCAACCGGAATAGACTACGTAGATTTGGAGTTAAAGTTTGACTAGTCTTACAATAACCCAGACAAATTTTCCGACAATAATCTTGGACAGGTACACATGGATCATAGAAAACAATGTTTGACCCATAGGTCTCTAGATGATTCGTAAGCATGGACTAATCTCAGCGCCTCCCCTGAGTCTCAGATTCAAGCTGGGAAATGTCAGATTCCTAGAAGCTGGCTAGAAACGAGATGCGTTCAGATGAGTTCTGCAAAAAGGTGATAGACATTTAGCTGTCTAGGGAAGGACAAGGATGGCCTCGGGGCAAATGTGTGGCTTGGCCTCTGCAAACAGAATTAGTGAGCCTAACACAGAACCCGGAGAAGGCGATGGCACCCCACTCCAGTACTCTTGCCTGCAAAACCCCATGGACAGAGGAGCCTGGTAGGCTGCAGTCCATGGGGTTGCTACGAGTCGGACACGACTGAGCGACTTCACTTTCACTTTTCACTGTCATGCATTGGAGGAGGAAATGGCAACCCACTCCAGTGTCCTTGCCTAGAGAATCCCAGGGACAGTGGAGCTTGGTGGGCTGCCGCCTATGGGGTTGCACAGAGTTGGATATGATTGAAGCGACTTAGCCGCAGCAGCAGCAGCAGCAGCAACACAGAACCAGGCTGAGCTTGGATTCCAGAGTGAGCCCAGGCAGGATGCCTGGGTGGAAATCAGAATCCCAAACCAATCACTCACATGTGGTTCCAGCAAGAATTTGCTCAACAACTAGACTCAAAGCAAGACAAGAGTTTGCTGAGTGATCAGGCCAAGAAGGAGGAGGCCGGCGAGAGAGTTGGCATGAAGGCAGAGGGTGAGGTGAGCCTGCTGGGCTGGGAGCCCCTCCTGAAAGTCTGACTAGGCAGTGTCACAGTCTGCTTCTGATGCTGGTGGGGACCTGGTACTCGGCTGGGACCCAGCATCTGACGGAGCCCTACTGAGTTTATGAATGTGTCTAACCACAGACCTTCTGATCTCCAAGCCACGCTGAGCTCGAGAGCTAAATCGAGCATGGAATACAATAATTTCTCTGGGGCTCTACTCGGATTTGCCTTTTATCTCTGACTCAGTAAATCTCCTTTCTCCCAAACAAAATTGAATAAAAATTCCAGTAATTTCTGAGCTTTAATCCATTTTCTTCCTTCCTCATCTCCCCCTTTCCCCTCCCTTTTGCTAAGCCACCAAATGCCCCATTCAATCCATCCTCTTCAGGCACTTGTGGTGGGGGGCGGGGAAGCAAGTTGTTTAAATGACTTGTGTCTTTTTTCTTTTATCCTATTATGGAAGCTGCAAAAGGAGAGATCCCTCAGGGAATGCAGAGATGCTATGATAGGGCCACAGAGGGGAGACTATGGTCCCAGAGTCAGACAAGACCCAGGCGGCAATTTCTGAGCTAGATGCTACCCATTGTAGCTTTCACAGTTTTCCCTCTCTTTTCTTCTGGAGAGAAAGCCAGATGCTTGGAGCTGAGACCCCTGGTTTGTGACAGCGCTTGGTTGAAGCTGGGCAGTGGAGGGTTGGAAAGTCAGGGTTCAAAGGGACACGAGAGAATGTCCCGCACATCCCAAGTTCCACAAGCAGCTGGCAGATATTCCAGCCCGTTGTTAATGCCACTCCCTTCTTTAGAGTTCAGCTCAAAGCCTTCTCTCATCCCCAGACTCAGGTCCCCTGGCATCTTCCATCTGCTCCTGATACACTCCTGAGCACTGACACTGTTGTTCAGTCGCTCAGTCGTGTCCGACTCTTTGTGACCCCATGGATTGCAGCAGGCCAGCCTTCCCTGTCCATCACCATCTCCCAGAGGTTGCTCAGACTCATGTCCGTTGAGTCAGTGATGCTGTCCAACCATCTGAGCACGGTTTCCAGACGCGAATTCCACCCTGAGGTGTGTGTATCCTGACTCGTGCCTGCGACCCCCTCCAGACTGTAGGCTCCTGGAGGAGCTTGTCACAGATGGATCCCCTGTGCCCAGGGTGGAGCCCGGAGCAGCTGGGTGTGTGAAACATCCTTGCCGGCTGCTGGCTTGAGAGTTGAGCTCTTACGCCATCTGCTTACACCAGAACCAGAGCTCAGAAAGGCATGAGGACTGACTGGCTTGAGGCTGAGAGCTAGTCTATGATGAAAAGGGGTCTGAATTCAAGTCTGTCTGACTCCAGAGCCTGTTAGGCTCTTTCCACTCTGCTGGGAAAGTGGATGGGATTTTTACCGTTTGTTTCATCTCATGCCAGCCCAACTGGCAGAGTCGAAGGAGCCACATTTGTTAAAAAATGAAGGTGGAAAAAGGTGTATTGGCTCTTACTTCCCCAGAGGCATTTGTCATTCATGTTGATGGTTCTGGTTAAGCGTCTGGCTCTGGCGTCAATCTCTGGTTTCAGAATCCAGCTGTGGAACTTCCCTGCCACTTGCCCAAGGGTGAGTTCGCTAACTCCTAACAGGCTCGGTTTCCTTATCTGTGGAATGAGGATAATCACACCTATTATTTTGTGAGATTGTGAGGATGAAACAGAAAGCACAGGGCCAGCAGGCTCTCAGAGGCATTTGGCAAAAGGCCACTGATGCTACTACCGCTGTGAGGGTGGCTCTTCCTCGTCAAAGTCCAGGGTGGGGGAGGCACATGACTCTGCACGGATATAGCTCCCTATTCTCCAAAGGACTAGCTCTACCTGGAAAGCAGATCCAGACCCAAGGTGATCCATGGAAACACCGTGCGAACCATCCAGGGAGCTTCCACATGACCCAGGATGGAGCCTAATGCATTGGCCAACACTTGGGGGACCCCAGTAGCTTCCTAGGTGGCATTAGTTAGTAAAGAAATTTGCCTTTCAATGCAGGAGACTTAAGACCCGGGTTGGATCCCTGGGTCAGGAAGATTCCCTGGAGATGGAAGTGGCACCCCACTCCAGTATTCTTGCCTGGGAAATCCCATGGACAGAGGAGCTTGGGAGCTACAGTTCATGGGGTCGCAGAGCAGACATGACCGAAACGACTTAGAACAGCGCAGGCCGTGGCATGTCAGTTGTTCAGTTGCTAAATCCTGTCCGACTCTTTAGCGACCCCATGGACTGTAGCCCGCCAAGCTCCTCTCTCCATGGGATTTCCCAGGCAAGAATACTGGAGAGGGTTGCCATTTCCTTCTCTAGGGTATCTTCTTGACCCATGTCTTGAACTGAACCCATGTCTCCTGCAGGCAGGTTCTTGACCACTGAGCCATCAGGGAAGCCCCTCATGTCAGGAACAACGACCAAAATCATCGCCCTTGCTCCCGCACACCGTCTGTCCTGTTGAGAGCATCTATGCTGTCCTTTGGGTCTTTGGGGGCCAGGACCAGGAGCGCACATGTGAAAATCCTCTCCAAGTCATAAAAACTACTCATTCTCAATAGCTCATGGATTAAAAACAACATCCCACACACGTGGGAAAAGAAAACAAGCCTCTGGCAGCATGGCTGAGAACATACCATTTCCAAAATGCTTGCAAAACAAAACGCGATTGGATCACAAGGAGGAAAAAAAGGAAGGAAGAAAGAAAAGCAACCCTAACAACATAGACCAATTTCTGAAGAATTCCCCCCAATACTCTATTCTCCTGCCCATTCCCTCCACATTCTCCTGCCTCCTGAAGAATTATATATATTTATCTGAAGAGGCCTCCTGATCTTGCTGATGAAAACTCAACTCTGGAAGGCCGATTCCTCTAAGCAGATGTTTTGTGTTATCTCAGTGCGTTCCTCAAGAAAGTGTCTGTACACTGTGCCAAGGAAAACAATCCCGTGTAGCAAGACTTTGTTCCTCTGCCTGAGAAAAAAAAAAAAAGAAAAAAGGCCCCAAACAAGCTGACAGCTGCAAATGGTTAGAAGTAAACTGGCTACTACTCTCTTCCCCGACTCCCTCTGCCTGGTCCCAGCCTCCCCCCAACTCCTACCCTGAGTTACTCTGGTACCTATTATCATAGTGGCTGGAACAGAGAAAGGAAAATAGAAGAGCGAGTGATCATACGTTCTAAACAGATTGTTAATTCTTTCAGACGTGCCATTTGCCGGGCAGAGGAAGTGCTGTTTCAGCCAACCAAAGGTGCCTGCCTGTCACCCGCCCCTCCCCTCCCCCAGCACCACTTCTCTGTTGCTGGAAGAGCTTCTTTATCCACGTGCCCATCTCTAGACTGGCTGGAGGCTCCGCCTGCCTCGTCTGTGTAGAGGTGGACGTAGACCAAGATAGACCCAAGAGGACCTCAGAAAGGCGTTTGTTCACTATGGACTGGCAATAAAAGCCATCAGAGACAATTTCTTACAAGTTCAGACCTGCCAAAAGTCAAATGGCCCAAATGAGAGTGAACTGAGAACATGATGTTAATGAGCCTCATTAGAACTGCAAGTTAGACAGAAGCACCAATACTTTGATCATGAGCCCCAGTCAGAAACTGAAAATGACTTATGTTTTCAAAATACAACCTCTCTTTATTCACCAGCAGAATCTTTCTTCCATTACACGCAGGGCAATGAATACCCAGTCTTGTCTGATCTATATCTATCTATCTATCGGCTTCCCAGGTGGCACAGGGGTAAAGAACCGGCCTGCCAATGCAGGAGACACAGGTTCAATTCAAGACACAGGTCAGGAAGATCCCCTGGAGAAGGGAATGGCTACCCACTCCAGTATTCTAGCCTGGAAAATTCCATGGACAGAGGAGCCTGGTGGCCACAGTCCATGGGGTTGCAAAGAGTTGGAAACAACGGAGAGACTAAGCATGTACACACACACATGCACGCATGTGCGCACACACACACACACACACACATATATACATACAATGGAATACTGCTGCTGCTGCTAAGTCACTTCAGTCATGTCAGACTCTCTGCAACCCCATAGACGGCAGCCTACCAGGCTCCCCCGTCCCTGGGATTCTCCAGGCAAGATCACTGGAGTGGGTCGCCATTTCCTTCTCCAACGATGGAATACTACTCAGCCATTAAAATTGAATGAAATAATGCAGCCGCAACATGGATGGACCTAGAGATGATCACACTAAGTGAAGGAAGCCAGACAGAGAAAGACAACCACCCTATGATATCACTTATACGTGGAATCTAAAAAATAACACAAATCAACTTTACAAAACAGAAACAGACTCACAGACATAGAACACAAACTTGTAGTTACCAACGGGGAGAAAGTAGGGGAGGGATAAATTAGGAATATGGGATTATCAGCTACACACCACTACGTATGTAACAGACACACAACAAGGATTTACTGTGTAGCACTGGGATCTATATTCAATATCTTCCAACATCCTCTCATGGAAAAGAAGTTGAAGCTGTACATCTGAAACTAACACAATATTGTATATTGATATAGTTATTAACAATAACTATAGTTAAAATTTTAAAAATGCAGAAAGATACAACACCCCCCCACACACACACACCCACACACACACACACAAAATACCAAATCGTATCCAAACAGCTTCTAACCTATAAACTTCTCTCCAACCCGACTGCCACCCCGCTGGCTCCAGCCGCCAGCACCTCCCGCCTGGCTTGCTGCGGCGCTCCCTTAGTGGGGTTTCCTTCCTCTACTCTTGGATTGCTCCAGTCTCCACCAGGCAGATGGAGGATCATCCTCAAACACAACTCTAACAGGATGTCTTCTCTCCACACAAAACTACAACAGCTTCCTACTGCTTCAACTGCCTCAAGATAGAAGAGTCGTATACAACTCAGCAACTAAAACAAGCAAAAAACTGCTACAAGGTAAAACCAGAGCTATTTGACATGGCAGGCAAGACACTCTCTGGTCTTAGAAGTCTGCATGTCTCCATTATTACCTCTGGATCCTCCCAACTTGCATCTAATACCCAGCCCTCCAGAGCAAAGATCCATTCCCTCACTCCTGGGCATTAGCACGTATTGTAGAGTTGGTAGATGGAAACCCTCCTCCTCAGCTTCCCCTTTTTGTGTGGCTAACTCTCATTTGTTATTCAAGACTCAAATAAGTTATCACTTTCTTTGGGTTGTTCTCCTCACCCTTAGTTCTAGTTATGCAAATTATAATACCCTGTACTTCTCCCAGGATTACATTTACTATTGTCTTGTAATTGTCCCTTTTTTTGGTGTCCCATTAGAATGTAAATTTTGAAATGTCAAGGAATATCACTTCCTGTTCACAGTTATATCCCTGGCATCAAACACATGCCAGAACACAGGGGTTCTCTCGAACTTATGGTTGCCAGCAGGGATGAAAGGGGGTAGGGATAGCTAGGGAATTTGGGATGGACTTGTACACACTGCTGTATTTAAAGTGGATAACCAGCAAGGACCTACTGAATAGCACAGGGAACTCGGCTCAGTATTACGTGGCAGCCTGGGTGGGAATTCAGGGGAGCATGGATACATGTATATATCTTGCTGGTCCCTTCACTGTTGACCTGAAGCTACCACAGCACTGTTAATTGGCTATATGCCAATATAAAATAAAAAGTCAAAAAAGAAGAGAAAAAAAAAGAATATGGGGGTTTTCAGTGAGTATTTGTTGAGTGAATAAGTGAACAAATGACCATAGAATGTAGAGGTGAAGCTTCGCCTGCTTGGGTTCCCCTCCTTCTCCCATTCCGAGGCAATAGCCCTTGAGTCACACTCTGAAAACCATTGTTCTATGGGAATATTCCCCAGGGAAATGCTATCAGCCCACGTTTAAACTTGACGCATCCAAGGCCATAAGGCTGCAGTGAAAATTAATACCTATTTAACTCTTCACACCTGGCAGACCTCTGATGCATCTTTCTACTAGCTTCTCACTCATACTGGGAAAGAAGCATCTCCTCAAATTGTATTTAATATTTATATTGAAAAGCCTATTTTCATATAAATAGAAAACTATCAGGTCATTTTCCAGAGTTACTAAAATTTGAAATAAGCCAGGATTGATTGATAAACAAAATATCTTGAGGTGCATGATTGAAGGAGGCGGAGGAGAAAGAGAGAAGATAGCAAAAATAATTCATTCTAGATTTCCCTGGTGGTACAGTATGAAATCAACCCTGAATATTCACTGGAAGGACTAATGCTGAAGCTGAAGCTCCCAATTCTTTAGCCACCTGATGCAAAGAACTGACTCACTGGAAAAGACCCTGATGCTGGGAAAGACTGAGGGCAGGAGAAGAACACAGTGAGATAGTTGGATGGCATCACCGACTCAATGGACATGATTTTGAGCAAACTCTGGGAGATACTGAAAGACAGGGAAGCCTGATGTGCTGCAGTCCATGGGGTCGCAGAGTCAGACACGACTAAGCTACTGAACAACAACAAAACATATATCAAAACATATATTGGGAAAGAACTATTGGAAATAAATTCCAGCCCCTGCCAGCCCCTGCCAGCCCTAATTCACTCCCTGACCCAGAACCACACCCAGAGAACCATATTCCTCTTGGGGATTATATGACTGGGCAGGAACGGAGCCTGATCATAAAGTGATAAGGGAAACTGAGGTCTTAATCATGTCTGGAGGCCAGAAGAAAGCTGTAAACATCATATTCAAATACTGAAAACCTGTCATTTGGAAAACGAAAGGGGGAAGAAAACAGCAAACGATTCACCCTGGGCCATAAAGCTTACAGGTGTGGGAGAAGAATTCATGAGTTTCTTTCTGACTTCAAAGTCTGTTCCCTTTCCACCACTTGATGCTGTCTCTTTCTGTGGCTGGAGGCAGTCCCTTCCTTCTTCAGATCAATGGGAGGACAAATCGTTGTATTGTCAGAGATGTCCGAAAGTGGGATTCATGGTCCAGGGTGGTGGCGAGTTCCCTAGGCAGGGAGATGTTCAAGCAAAGGCCACTTGCTAGTGTTAGAGACAGGACCCAGGTAAGGGAAGGTGGATTCCACCACTGGCTGCATGTGACAGTCACCTGCGTTTGTTAACAGGACAGATTCCCAGTCCCCTTGCTGACTCTCTGGGTCTCGCAGGGATCTCAGGACTAGCTAAGTTTTAAAAGCACCTTTGGAGATTCTAATGCAGCTTTTGGGAATCGCTGGGTTGTCCAAATCTGAGATCCTATGACCACAGCAACCTCAGTGTAAGAGAGGGCCAGCTGTGGGATGTCAGTGCTGGTGTTAACAGTGACAATGATACCAGCTAAGTGTTTACTCTGGTCCAGAGCCAGTGCATCATCTCACGAACTACCCCACAAGGCAGGCGCCACCACCATGCCCATTTCACAGATGAGGAAGATTAAGTTCCCTGTCCACAGTCATACCACAAGGAGGTGAAGGAGCTGGGCGTGAGTCCAGGCAGGCTGGCTGTCGACCTTTACTCCTCATCAGGAGAAGGAACCAAACGTGACCTGATTCAAAGCCGTCCAGTCCTAGGCAGGTTCTGAATAAAACCCACCAGCAGTTGATCTCCCAAGTCACAAAAATTCCACAGCACAGAACTCACCAAGAAGTGAAGAAAGACTTCCCCGCTGGTCCAGTGGTTAAGAATCCTGCTTGTGATGCAGGAGATTCGAGTTTGATCCCTGGTAGGGGAACGAAGATCCCACATGCTGCAGAGCAACTAAGGCTGTCTGCCACGACCAGAGAGCCTGAATGTAGCAACTAAGCCCCAACACAGTCAAATAAATTCAAAACTTAACAACAACAACAACAACAAAGTGAAATAGATTCTCGGCCATGAAATGACTGAGGACTAAAAGTGTCACAAAACTCTCATGGTATAAAGTCTAGATTTCTTTAGCCTACACGTATTATTTTCGGTTTTTAAAATCTGAAGTTTTCAACACTGCATGAATTCACCCCGGTCATTCCTACTGCCATTCCTTCATTCAAAACCAAACAAACCACGCTCATTAAAAACGGTTTTATTGTGTCATGGAATGTTCAAACAAAATGACATTAAGTATATTGACACTCAGTTAAAACATTAACCCCAGTGAAACTCCTGGTGTGCTAATTCAACTGAGCCCACCCACACCTTCCTGGGAAAAGCTGGGTCACCTGCTCTCCCTTGTCCAGATCCGCACCCACCACGTACTCTGGGGGTCAGCTTCAGCACCAGGAGTGCAACTTCAGTGGAGACACTTGCTCAATCAGGAACGTTCTGTTTCCTTCCTCTGGGTCACCTCGGTCTTAGCACATGGAATCTTTGTATCTGTGTGCTGAACTCCCTGAGGACTTTCACGGGTAAGCACTCTGCTAAACTAACCCTCTTATTACGGCTGACTCTGGGCAAAATATCTAGAGGAGTGGAGGTGGTATTCTAAGCACCCTGGTACCCCCAGAATAGTTAATCACTCTTGTTCTTGCTTCCAGTCCAAGGTCCTTAAGCCCTTCTTGCTTTTTAATGATCCTTTCTCTCAAAGTTCCTAACCCTTTGTGAGACTGGTTTAAAAATCACAGAAAGAGACTTCCCTGGTGGTGCCGTGCTTAAAAATCCGCGACACAGGTTCGATGCCTAGTCCAGGGAGATTCCACTCGCCTGGGGCAACGAAGCCTGTGTGGTGCAACTACTGAGTCCAAGCGCATGCGCTAGGACCCACACTTCTCAACAAGAGAAGCCACCGCAATAAGAAGCCGAGCACTGCAACGAGAGGGGAGCCCCCGCTCAGCAACGAAGAGAAATGAATGAATAAGACAAATAACACTTTTAAAAATAAATAAATAAATAAGAATCACAGGGAAGAGCTGCAACAGCTTGAATGAGGTCAACCAGTAGAGATGTCTGCGGCTTCTCCCTCTGCCTTAAGGAAGCTCAATTCAACCTGGGGTTGGGAAGAGGCAGAGCCAATGTCAACGTTATAAACCCAGAAATCACCTGGGAAGCCAGGACACAACCTCTCACCAGGGTCACAGTCAATCAGGGTGAACTTTGGAGAAGCCTGATGAACTTGTGTAGGTTTCAGGCTCCTCAGTGAATATCCATAAGGTGTAGCTGAGATCAGAGTGCCTCAGACTCCTCACGGCAGGGACTGAGGCGCCACTGGGCTAGTGGGAGGACTGAGAGATCTCTTCTCCCATCTGTCCATCCATTTCACTTGCCAAAACTGGGCGACTTTTAAGTTCCTTTCCAGATGTAACATTCTATTGTTCTGAGACGCTATTTCCCAGTGAACTAGATGGCTGTCTCCTCTTAGGGTTGCTTCCCCAACCCACGCTGATCCGAAGATTGCTAACAGGCTGACACCTCTTCCCCAGAGGCCTGGGACTCTAAGTCTGTCCCTGCTGAGTGACTGGGAAGCTGCCTCATTCTCTCCACATCCTGGCATGAGACGGGTCCCTTGATGTCCCTACCAAGTGCCTCTGCAAACCGAGCCGGATGCAGACAGCTGGTGTCTGGGCAGAACAGCCACATCAAGCAGCAGAACCCAGGCTGGGCCCCTCATGGCACTGCCTGGTTTGTGATGGAATTAAAGATGTTTGCCTGTTAGCTATGGTCCCAGAATGTTCCAGGTCCATGAGAAGATCATGTGAAACTGGCGAGGGTTGGACATAACCTGATAGAATGGGTGTTCTCGAGTCTGAAGCCTTGAGGTCAGAAAGCCCTGGGTTCATAGTGTTGATGCCCTTTGTTCCAGCCCCGAGGCCTGGATCCCATGACTTCATCTTTCTGAACCTCAACTTTTTCATAGGTTAATTGAGCAATCTGATAGTTGGTGGAGTGACTGGCACTCTAAATGTTCTTATTTGTTATTATTGCTCCCACTTTGTATTAATACCACATCAATGCCTGGCCTGCCTTAAAGTGTGATGAATAAAATAAGCCAAAAAAGTTAAGAGGCTTGAAGTTACCTAGGTGTGTGGCTGGATACCCACTGCTTAAGATAGCAAATCAGCAACCTAGATGTCCATCAACAGATGAATGGATAAGAAAGCTGTGGTACATATACACAATGGAGTATTACTCAGCTATTAAAAAGAATACATTTGAATCAGTTTTAATGAGGTGGATGACGCTGGAGCTGATTATACAGAGTGAAGTAAGCCAGAAAGAAAAACACCAATACAGTATACTTACACATATATATGGAATTTAGAATGATGGTAATGATAAACCTGTACGCAAGACAGCAAAAGAGACACAGATGTATAGAATGGCCTTTTGGACTCTGTGGGAGAGGGAGAGGGTGGGATGGGTTGGCAGAGTGGCAATGTAACATGTGTGATATCATAAGTGAAACGAATCGCCAGTCCAGGTTTGATGCAGGATGCAGGATGCTTGGGACTGATGCACGGGGATAATCCAGAGAGAGGGTGTGGGGCGGGAGGGTGGAGGTGGGGGTCGGGATTGGGAGTTCATGTACACTCGTGGCTGATTCATGTCGATGTGTAGCAAAACGAATACAGTATTGTAAAGCAAAACAAACTAAAAAATAAAAATTAATTAAAGAAAAACAAACAAACAAACAAACAAAAAAAAGATAGCAAATCAAGGGACTTTGCTAGTGGTCCAGTGGTTAAGAATCTGCTTTGCAGTGTAGGGACGCAGGTTCGATCTCTAGGCAGGGAACTAAGATCCCACGTGCTGTGGGGCGACTAAGACGGTGGGCCACAACTACTGAGTCCTCGCACTCTGGAGCGCAGGAGCCAAACTGGAGACTCCGAGTGCTGCAATGAAACATTCTGCATGCTGCAACTAAGACCCAATGCAGCCAAATAAATAAAAAGATAGCAAATCAATTCTCTATCTACAACGGCTTCTCTGCTGAAATTCCCAGGCTTCCCCTAACACATGACACAGATTCAAATGCTATTCCCAGAGCCCTGATTCACTCTTTGCACCTGGAAGCTGGAAACCCTGTATATTGTTCAGAAGATCAAGGCCAGTGATTCCCCAAGTCCCCCACCCTCCTCTGTCCAAGTCCCATGGACAGAGGAACCTGGCCCATTAAGAGTTCCTTCAAGTTGATTTACACTCAGAGCTCCTTGGCTCCTACCTGAGCTGAGAAAAGACAAGGTCAAGAATTCCCCGGACCCTGCCTTCCCAGGACATAATACGAACCTGATGTGTGCGAACCTGTAGTGATCTGTGGTTCTCCAGAGTGCCAAAAGAAATGAAGGGATATCAGGAGTCACTTTTTTTTTTTTTCCAGCAAAAATTTTCTTTATTGCTGGGAGATATTTCTTTGGACCAACACCTTCCTATTATCCACAGAAACCATGGAATCCCAGAAATCTCTGAAAACAGTCCTCTCATTTCAATTAATGGCAACTTTATTTTCCCCAGTGGCTCATATCCTGAATGCAGGCTCCATATTCAGGGCCCACTTATAATGTTATTCACTACAGGCAGAACTGGCAGAAACAGGGTGTTTCCTGCAGTTCCCCAGGGATTTGACATGACCCCCCCCCCCTTACCCACCCCCCAAATCCTATTCAGAGCTCCAAGGCAATATCATGAACTTCCAGAACTTGGTGCTCTGTGGTCTTTATGTGTTAAGCATACCGTTAAGCGAGTAAAACTTTATTATGCAAGGTCCAGGGGGAGGGGAGAATACATTGATTAATATGATAAGAGGTAACAGTTGAGCAGATGAAACGCATGTGGAGGGAGAAGAAAGTGCATCAATTTCACCCATCATGTGTCAGGCACCACTCAGGTCCTTTACCGGAAAGCACAGGAAGGAGAAGCAGCAAGCGCCTGGATCCAGAACCCAGCCAGCCCACATTCATATCCGCCCACATGTGGGCACGTGGTGCTCTGTAGGTAATTAGAGAACCTCCCCCACAGGACTCCATAAGGATGAAAGAAATTCATATACGCTGGTGCTTTCACTACAGAGCCTGGTGCCTAAGCTTTCTCATTTCATCTCTCCATCTCATTTTGATCTTTATGAGGTGGGTGGAGTCCAAGTTTTACAGCTGGAGAAACTGCAACACAGATAATGTATCTAGGGTCACAGGGGCTGTAAGTGGAGGTTCGGGGACTCAAACTCGGGCTCCAGTGATTCCAAGTCATTAGACAAACAACAGTGATTGATAGAGGTTGCATGAGAAAAGTGAGATAGCCTTTCAAAGGGGTGGACAGGACAGGCCGTGGAGCCTCCAGAGTCAAGTCCAGAAGGGTAAGCAGGTTGTTTATATGTGGATGTGGGTGTAGAAGGACACCTCACCGTGGAAGTTGATTATTTTCCTTTTTAATCAGGACAGAGTGCTCTGTAAACCTAGTATACTAGCTGGTACCTTTAATGAGTATCTGGGGTTGTCTGTGTGCCACAACTACTCAAGCCCAAACAATAAGAGAAGCCTGTCCACCACAGTGAGACAAAGCCTGTGTGCAGCAAAAAAGACCCACCAGAACCATAAGTGTATTTTTTTTAAGAGTATGCTTAAAAAAATAGAGTGTCTGGGCAATAGGTGCATCTCTTGCTTGCATGCTGGCAGATTGCATTCTTGATTTGTTGCTTATACTGTGCTAAGTTGCTTCGGTCGTGTCTGACTCTTTGCAACCATACAGGCTGTAGCCCGCCAGGCTCCTGTGTCCATGGGATTCTCCAGGCAAGAATACTGGAGTGGGTTGCCATTTCCTCCTCCAGCGGATCTTCCTGACCCAGGGATCAAACTCGGGTCTCTCACGTCTCCTGCTTTGGCAGTCGGGTTCTTTACCACCAGTGCTACTTACTCTACCCCAAACATAGTGGGCACCCAATAAATGGTTACAATTACTCATACTTTTTACCATATACTGGCCTGAGCTTAAATTTACATATATTATCCAGTGTGCCCTAAAGTTTGTCCTCATATAGTTAGATGTTCCTGAAAATAATTTAAAGGGTGCCAGAGTTAAAGAAAATGTTGTTCACTCTATTCCTTTACAGGAAATTTTCTGATGTATATAAACATTATAAAGGCTCTGAGAAATTCAACACTAAAGAAACTTGCTATTTTTAATTTAAGGTTTCCTAAATCTAGTTGGCCACAGAACCCTTTCCTATATAATAGAAGCTTTGGGGAATATTGAAAATGCTCAATTAAATTTTGACTTGCCTGCAAGCAGGGAATAATTATTCCCACTTCCCAGATGAGAAAATAGAAAGTCAGCTGGTAAGTGGCAGGACCACCAACAGAAGCCCAAGTCTGTTTCCAAAATAAGAACACTCAAATTTCCAAAACACCGCTCTGGAAGAGCTCCCATCCCAGACATTATGTTCATTTTTGCTTTTCATTTCTCAAGTCTATGTGCTGTGCTGTGCTTAGTCTCTCAGTCCTGTCTGACTCTTGGTGACCCATGAGCTGCAGCCCGCCAGGCTCTTCTGTCCACGGGGATTCCCTAAGCAAGAATACTGGAGTGGGTTGCCATGCCCTCCTCCAGGTGACCTTCCCAACTCAGAGCTGAACCCCAGTCTCTCGCATTGCAGACAGATTCTTTAGTGTCTGAGCCACCAAGGAAGCCCAAGAATACTGGAGTGGGTAGCCTATCCCTTCTCCAGGGGATCTTCCAGACCCAGGAGTCAAACCGGGTCTTCCATACTGCCAACAGATTCTTTACCAGCTAAGCTACCAAGGAAGCCCAAATATTAGAAATCAGTGACTTGGCCAAAACCACAGAGCTGGTTAGGAGTGGAAAAGAGACTAGGTATAATTTCACTAACTTTTAAAAAACCTGTAAAGATAGAAACAGGCCGTATCATTTGTCATGGATGTTCACACCCTGCCTGAGCTAAGACATGGACCAGTAGCTGACATGCCGGCACTCAGGGTTAGTTCCAGGAATGGAACTGGGAGATCCTGTTCTTTCAGAGCTCAACAACCCAAGCGATCTCAGTCCATTCATCTTGGCAACTAGCTGCTCACACCTCACTGGACTGATGAAAAAAACAAAACAACAACCTGGTCACTTGGCAATAAAATCACTCCCACTGAGACAACTGTTCTGCATTCTTCCATAGGAAAAAACAGTGAAGGCCAATATGCTTTAGGACAGGAACTCACTCACAGCCACGCTCTCTCCATCAACACCTCCTCCAGCATTTCCCTGGCACATCCGAGTGTGGACGGTAGCTTCCCCCAGGCTTGCCAAGATCCCCCTAGTGCAGCCCGCACACTGCTCTGCCTGGCAGTGGCATCTGAAGCAGAGGTGCGTCCTGGCCACATGACCCAGCCTGTTCCTGGGTGTGTTCCTTCGTGACAGCCTGTTCCTTCACTAGGGTGAAGGAGAGAGGCTGAGCCTGGTTCTCAGCCAGCAGCCCCTGCCTCCAGCCCCTCTGTGAGATCACGTCTCACAAGACAGGAAGGTTGATCAGGCAGCCCTTGTCAAGAGCAAGCAGGATAAGGAACTGTAGACTGCTAAGAACGAAGACAGGCATCTCGCCCTAGAAATAAGCATCAAGCCAAGACAGTTTGGGGGCTTCCCTGGGGCTCAGATGGTAAAGAATCTGCCTGCAATACGGAAGACCCAGGTTTGATCCCTGGGTTGGGAAGATCCCCTGGAGAAGGGAATGGCAATCCACTCCAGTATTCTTGTCTGGAGAATCCCATGGACAAAGGAGCCTGGCAAGCTACAGTCTATAGGGTTGCAAAGAGTCGGACACAACCGAGAGAATTTTACTTTCATTTTCAAGACAATTTAATTACTGTGGAAGAGACTCATGGCAGGGCAGAGAGCAGGACACAAAGATGAGGAAAAGGGAGAAAATTAGAGTCTGCACAATATATTTTCCTAAAGGTGTTTTCTAGTCGAGTTTCCTCCATAGGATTTACCACACTCCCCCGACTTCTTGTATTTACGTAACATTTTTAAAAGCAAAGTAGAAGATTCAAAAGAACAGTGACATTTTTTTCCCCTGATTCATGTTAACTCAATAAAAGATGTATTCACCACTTCCAGTGTGCCAGGCTCTGTGCTAGGCACTGTGAGACAGTGTCAGTATGGAGTTAATAAGATCTAGGAAGTAGGACGGGACTGACTGTGGTTTTGAAACTGTATCCTGCAGGTGTTACAATGGTATCTGAGGGGCTGCAAAGGGGTGTGCAGTGCTGACAGGCTGAGAAATAGGGTTCTTTCTGGCTCAGCCGCCCTCTCCTTCGTTCATCCCCTCCCCGCCAAATCAGGCAGCTCTACTTTGATCTGTTCTCTATGTTTAGGCCTGGCGTGCTGCGATTCATGGGGTCGCAAAGAGTCGGACACGACTGCGCGACTGAACTGAACTGAACTGAACTGTTTCTTGGTAGGGAGGGCTGTTGGGAGACTTCATTTCCTGATGTTGACAAACCCTTGGGAGACTGTGAAGGTCCTTTCTGCAGGACCGGTCCAGGAACCTGACTCCTACTAAGCATGCAAAGACAGATGCCAATATTGATGGCCCTAATGGGTTCTGGCAGAGGAGATGCAGTTATGGTTCATTGTTTGCTGAGAGCTTTAAGTAAGCTCAAGCTCTGCTGGCCAGGCCTGTGCCTCAAGCATCTACTTGTTCCATAAACAGTTTGCTGTGGCGGCTGTCAGGATCAGCCCCAGGGCATCTTGAGGTTTTGGATGCTTCTGGCGTCAATCATCTAGGGAAGGTGCCTCTGGGCCTAGAAAGGTTTTCAACCTTGCAAGCTCCAGACACCTAACTGATGTACAGATGGGCCCAAGACGAACACGGACAGTCCCTCCAGCTGCTGCATTTCCTTAGGCATGTGCTGGTCATGTGTGGGAGGAGCACATAGCAGGCGCTGGGGGTCCGAGAATGTACTCAAAGTTCAAGTCCTGGGCCTACTGCTGCCTCATTTGTGATCTGGGGCAGGTGACTTCTCTCTTTAAGCCTGTATTTTCTCAACCATAATTCAGGGGGCAGTGACTGTTCCCATCTCATGGGGTTGAGGCATTGAATTATCCATATAAAGTGATAACACAGTAACTAAGTACCCGATAGGGCTTCCTACATGGCGCTAGTGGTAAAGAACCTGCCTGCCAATCAAGGAGACATAAGAGACTCGGATTTGATCCCTGGGTGGGGAAGATCCCCTGGAGGAGGGCATGTAACCCATTCTGGTATTCTTGCCTAGAGAATCCCATGGACAGAGGAGCCTGGCAGGCTACATGTTCCATGGGGTGCAAAGAATTGGGCACGACCGAAGTGACTTAGCAAGCAAGTATCTGATACTTCTTGGCCATTTTTAGTATTATTATCAATATTAGTGATACCTCTGAGAGGATCCGCTTAACAAAGCCCAAGGAAATGTCCCTTCACCACCAGAACTGGATGGACTGGATCTGGAACCAAAGTTCATCAAAATGAACACAAGAGCAGGCTGAAGCAACTATTATGCTGATGGCAATTTTCTATTTTCACAAGAACAGCATGAATTTATTTTTTTTTTTTTGGATCATAAGATGCATCAATGCAAGAAACTTCTCTCCTTGGAGAAATTCACCAGATGGAAGCTCTTTCCCATTTCAGAATCTATCAATGTAGCACAATGGGGTCAGGTATAACCCTGTATCAACTGTCATCACATTCTTGACAGCCCTGAAGGCCCAGTCAGCCTGAGTTTCACTGATATTTCATTAGCTACAGGAATTACATTTCAGAACATGTTTTGAAGGGAAATGTCATGAGCTTATCTCCCCAGGGGCCAAGCATTGATTGAATCAGCTCGTCGTGTCTCATCGTCCATCCTTCATCTAAGCACAGTTCCCTCTGCAACTGATCCGCTCCTGGAGGAGTTTTGGGAAAGAGAATGAGCATTCTACCCTCCTAAATCACAAAAACTAGGCACACCTGTAATTTCACAGCTGGCTGCAGTTGCCACAGTGATGGAAATGTTTTCACTGGCTTCTCTACGCAACTTGGAAATAGCAACAAAAAGTGGCAGGGTTACTTCTAGGTACCAAAAATAGAGTTACAAGTTTGTGAAAATGAATCCCTGTGACTGAATGAAATTGGTGGCCTAAAAGTGTGCTTGCTAAGAACACTGAAGTTAGTTGCCTCCTTTAAACAGAATGAGAGGGGGGAAATGGATGAATAAATCAATGATTGTTTATTTGATTTATTTATTATTTACAATGATTTATCATGAGTGGAAATCACAATTTCTCAAATATCTTAAACTTGTGGGAATTTTCTACTGAAAAGATATTATAAATTTAGACATATAATTAATTCTGAAGATTAAAGGTGATGCATCTTAGCAGGTAGAGCATTTTACACCCACAATATTCTCTCCCATCAGAGTCCTCCCCCTCACCATCCTTTGGAAAAACAGTAAAGTTATGAGGTTGGATATGGGGGTGGGGGGAGGGGTGGGTGGTTAGAGTTCCTAGATCTGAATCCAGCTGTTACTTAACTATTGTGCGATCTTGGCTAAGTCTCCACACCACAGTTTCCTCATCTGTATAATGGGAATGATAATAATGCTACCAAAGTCACAATGCTGCTGTGAGGGTTAAATGAGTTAATATTTTTGAAGTATTTAGATCTATGTCTATGGCACATATATGTAGCAGCAGCTATTGCCATTAGATTTATCATTATCATAATTTTCATCAGACTCTCCCATTCTTCCTCCTACAGGCTGCCCATCAACAACATTAACAGGAACACTTTAAGCCTCAGATCATTCTCCAGAAGACGATTATAGCATCTGCTTAATCAATGACCATATTAACATTTCAGATTGACTGAAAGTCACCTTGAAAGACAGTGAGTTCTGAGAGGCTGGGATAGAAAAAGGTATAGTCATTGGGGAATACGGGCTTCCCAGGTGGCACTACTGGCAAAAACAAAAAACAAAAAACAACCACCTGCCAAGGCAGGAGATGTTAAGAGACACAGGTTTGATCCCTGGACCAGGAGGATCCCCTGGAGGAGGGCATGGCAACCCATTCCAGTATTCTTGCCTGAAAAATTCCATGGACAGAGGAGCCGGGGGGTTATAGTTCTGTGGGGTCACAAAGAGCTGGACACAACTGAAGCGGCTTAGCAATGGGGAGTACAGTTTGTCCTGTGGCAAGAGGTACCACAATGGGGTTAATATGTTGAAGAATATGCCCTCTAAGGGCAGTGCTTCTTAACTGGAGGTGATTTTTCACCTCGCAGGACATCTGGCAATGTCTGGAGGCATTTTGGATTGTCATCACTAGAGGAGGGGTAGGGGGGCAGAGATGCTGATAAGCACCCTACACTGCCCCAGAAAAAAATGATCCAACTCAAATGTCAATAGTTGCCAAAGAAACCCTGTGCTAAGGCAAATCTTGGGTAGACTGGAAGCTTCCACTTCGATTGGATACAGTGTTAACCTTGAGCTACACCGAAACCAATCTAGTTTACAAAGTTACCTGATCTAGTTCACAGTGACTTTCAGGGGATGCTACTCCTACAGTGCTGCTGCTGCTGCTGCTAAGTCACTTCAGTCGTGTCCGACTCTGTGCGACCCCATGGACGGCAGCCCACCAGGCTCCTCCGTCCATGGGATTTTCCAGGCAAGAACATTGGAGTGGGGTGCCATTGCCTTCTCACGGAGAGGAGTAATTTATTGCTGAGCACTCCTGGTTCATGCACAGAGGAGACGGGGGAGTAGGCTGGGTCTCCAGGCACCCATAGAGTTTTCATTTTAGCACTGACCAGAAGGCTGTTACCTTCAGTACTTTTAGTTCAGGCACCGAGGCATCTTCACATGCTAGGTTCTGAGCCTTCGGAGTGGTTCTTTTCCAAATTTAACATGTCTAAAGCATGTCCAATGAGCCCCTTTCCTCTCCTTCCAAACATGCTCCTGCCTCAATCTTACCCATCTCAGTAAATGTCTTGGCTGGCCAGAAACCCAAGCAGCACTCACCACTTCTCCTTCCCTCACCCATCTGCTGCCACCTCTACATAGATCCTTTTAATTTCTTATCTTTTTTTTTTTTGACATGAATCATTTTTAAGTCTTTATTGAGTCTGTTACAATGCTGCTTCCATTTCGTGTTTTGGTTTTTTGGCTGTGAGGCGTGCAGGATCTTACCTCCCTGACCAGGGATCAAACTCGCAGCCCCTGCCCTGGAAGGGGAAGTCTTAACCACTGGGCCCCCAGGGGAGTCCTCCTAGACAGATCTTGAGTGCTTCCTCCCCTCTCAACTGCCACTGCCCTTGCCTGACCCCCGTGAATAACTGTCTCCATGGCCTCCTCATATCCATTTTTGATAATTTCTAATTAATCCTCCATACAATGGTCTGAGTAGTCATTTAAAAAATAATAATTAAAGCCTAAGATTCTTGATATCCTTTGAGAGCTTACCACTAATGCTTCAAATAAAATTCAAAACCCTGACCATGGCCTGAAGAAGCCTTATAGGAGGGGTTCTCAAAGAGTAGTCCCCAGGCCAGCAGCATCGGCACCTGCCCTGTTCAGAAACGCACATTCCCGGGTGCCACTCCAGACCTACTGGATCAGAAACTCTGGGGGTGGGACCCTGAAAGCTCTCTGGGCAACTGGAGTTTGAGAACCAGCGCTCTATGTGATCAGCTCCTGCCTACCTCTCCCACCTCAACTTGTTCGCTTTACTTCTGATTACACTCCATCAAGCGCCTTGTCAATTCCTTGACAGTGTCAAGATCTTTTCTACCTCAAGTCCTGCTCCTGCTGCCTGGCACACATGTCCCATCCCTCTTTTCATAACTCCTCAGATACTTCCTCTGACCACTCTCTGTAGTGAAGAGTTCTGTTTCCGCCTTTAATTCTCTGTAGCTAGGATCTGAAGGTTTTCTTCCCAGCACTCTGGCTGTTTTTCACCTTTATTTTCTGGTTTACTTGTTTTTATCTGGTTCCTCCACTAGTCTGAAGCCTCCCAGGGCATGTCTGCATTCGCTTGTTAATGTGGACACAGTGGACACTGCAGTGCTTGGTACACAGGAGACGATCAATACATTAAGGACTTGAATACATTATCACCCTTAAGGTCCTTTTAGCAGAGCTGTGGTTGCTGTTTAATCACTAAGTCTTGTGCAACTCTTTGCGACCTCGTAGACTGTAGCCCACCAGGCTCCTCTGTCCGTGGGATTTCCCAGGCAAGAATACTGGAGTGGCTTGCATTTCCTTCTCCAGGGGATCTTCCTGACCTAGGGACTGAACTTGTGTCTCCTGCATTGGCAAGTGGATTCTTTACCACTGAGCTACCTGGGAAGCCCTCCAGTAGAGTAGAGGAAAAGGAAATAACATGGCATCTCTCCTCACTCCACTGTTTGAATGAGGCAGACGTGGCTGTCTGGTCTCTATAGTCTTTCCCCCTTACACCTGGATGTGGTCTCAGAACTTTTCATGACCCTTCACTCTAAGCACCCACTAAGGGAAAAAAATCAAAGTTGTTATTTGCAGTGGAAGTGGAAGAGAAAAGTGTATCACTTCTCTAAATAATATTTCAAATAATTTAATCACTGGTACTTTTTATGTGCCAGACACTGTGATATTTCACAAACATTATCTAAGCCACATGAACACTATGTAGAATAATTATTCCCACTTACAGATGCTAAAATTGAGTAGCAAGAGAATGTCTTATGCCCAAGTTCCCACAGTAGGTGGTAAAGAGGGCTTTAAACTCAGGACAGTCTGATTGTGACACCTGGAGTCATTGCTGGATCTTGTCACTGTCATTGTTTATTCACTAGGTCGAGTCCGACTCTGCGACCCCATGGACTGTAGCCCGCCTGGCTCCTTTGTCCATGGAATTCTCCAGGCAAGAAGACTGCAGTGGGAGCATAATATATGGTTCAGGGCATGATACACCATGCAGAACTGAGGGCAAGCACTGCACTGGGGTTAAGATAAAGGTGTCGAAGGGGGTCCAGGAGGAGTTCTGAGGCGTGAGTGAGTTGAAGGCTCCACTTTGTGGAAAACAAAGAAGCAGGGCAGCAGAGACTCACCCTGTATTCATATCTGCTTCTTTCCTAGAAGAGGTCTGAGCTGGGAGGAAGAGAGCTCTGGGGACACGTGCTCAGCTCACAGCAAGACAAGTGGTTGAGCAAGTTCTATTCAGAGCCACTGCTGCGATCTGCTCTCATCTCAGCCGCTTCAACAGTGATCTTTTTCAGCTCTTGAAAGGACACGTGCTCTCGAGAAAGCCTGTTTGAATACATATATGCTGGGGTATGGTGGGGAGCACTAATGACTTCTCCTGGGGAAGGGGGCAGGGCTTTTTTAGCTACAATCGAGCCCCAGCTCATCTGACTCATCTCTCCTGGGCCAGTAATCCCTTCATGTAACGAACTACGTTATTATTGGAAGCAGGCTGTTCATATGAAAACAGGGATGGCAGAAAAACATTTGGAAACCATAAATTATTAAAGTGTTTTAATAAAAGTAAGTTTATACTAAGTATCCTCTCTGAATGTAATCCAAAAAAAAAAAAAAAAAGAGAGAGAGAGAGTTTCTCAGCTGATTTGCACGGAAGAAAAATCTGTAGAGAAGTGGAATTTAAAGCTTAGTTCCATCGTAAGTGACGGATGTCACATACAAGATGGAGACTTTCCATCGGGCCCAGGATTTGACTTGGACACATCATATGTTTAGTTAGGCATAAAAGTGATTTCAAATTTAGGAAATGAGTCTCTTAAAAAAAAAAAAAGATTAATTTTACTTAAATTGATTTTGGAAGGAAGTGCTTGAAGCAAATCAGATGGTTCTTCTCCAATACTGTAATCAGAAATGAATGTAGAAATCTCCTATAACTCACAGAATTGAGCTTGACATGATGCCATATCTCGATGGAAAGAACAAAGAATTTTCAGTGCAGAGAAGAGATAATTTCATACGATCCAGTGTCTTTCTATGAGAGTTCCTGAAAGTATTATTCCCAGAAGAGCAGAGTTAGCATCCTCTCAAAGGCTGCTAAAAACCCAAATTTGGGGCCTGGCCAGCACTACTGATCAATCTCTCAGGGCTGGGCTCCAAAATCAGAAATTTTAATGTTTCTCAAAGAATTCTTAATAGAAACCATTTTTGGTAGAATCTGAACAACAGGAAATATTCCCTTATTATATCTGGAGCAGGCAATCCTTGAACATCATCACAGCTTGATGAGCTACATAGGCCAGAACCACAAATGGCTTAATGACCCACAGACAGCAGTATCACAGGGTGCAAACAGAGGTGTTTAAAACACTTGCATGTTTTACTTTAAGGGAGCAAATTAGTGTAGCGAAACTTCTGGGTTTCAAAAATCCAGCAAAATTTTAAAAACTAGGCAAGGGGAATCCACATCAATGGTCTCCTTTATTTTATCAACAAGGCAATTTAAAAAGCCTCACCAGGACTTTCTTGGTGGTCCAGTGGTTAAGAATGCCTGCCCCACTGGGCAGGAAAGAAGAGCATGGCCTGGGTGAAAGTCTACAGGCAGAGCGCCAGCTGGACTTCCTCACCTTCCCAACCAAGAGAGGAGTGCAGTCCTTGTGAAGATAAGGACTGAGTTCTTTGGCTGGACTCCACCAGCCTCCTCGGTCTCAGAGCCCAGACCGGCAAGGTGAGCTCACTTGGGTCTTGGTTCACTTGGGGGATTACTGACAAGCTGGTCCCACATGGTGCAGTGACGAGTACCCTGGCCCAGAAGTCCACAATGCTTCTCCCCACTGGCTGTCGCCATGCAGCCGAGGAGCCTTGAATGTTTCATTCAACCCCCTTGGGCTTGGTTTCTGTAACTGTAAAATGGGACAGTCATTTCTTTCCCACCAAACTCAAGGGACTTGTGAGGCCCAAAGGAGATGAAAATCAGCTCTGTAATCTGCAAATGGCTGCTCAGGCCGTGGCCCTGCCACTGCGCAGGAGCAGCCCAGGGTCACACAAGAAGTGTGCTGCCAGTTGAGCCCTCCCACCCACCTCCTCCATCTCTTGCTCCCGTCTCACTTAGGCAGAGGTCAACCAGAATGAGAGGAGGCCAGCCAGAATGAGAAGAGGCCAGTTTGGCTTTGATGACCCAGCTGAGAAGGAAATTCAGACACTGTTCAGGAATGCCTGCCCCCCCCCCCCCCCCAAAAAAAGAATGCCTGCCAATAGAGGGGACATGGGTTTGATCCCTGGTCTGGGAAGATCCCACATGCCATGAGGCAGCTGAGGTCCTGTGCCACAACTACTGAGGCCAAGCACTCTAGAGCCCGTGCTCGATAACAAGAGAACCCACCACCATGTGATGCCCGTGCATCACAACAAAGAATAGCCCTCGCTCGCCAAAAATGAGCGATGCATGCATCAGCGAAGACTCAGCGCAGCCATAAACAAATCATTAAAAAGAAAGAATAAATAAAAAGCTTCACCAATGCAATAATTTCATAAAAGGCATTTTAAAAAATTGTTTACTTATGCATTTATTTTTGGCTGTGCTGGGTCTTCATTGCTGCACACGAGCTTTCTCTTGTTGCAGCGAGGGGGGGCTGCTCTCCAGTTACAGTGCGAGGTCTTCTCATTTCAGTGGCTTCTCTTGCTGCAGTGGACCCGCTAAGTTGTTCCGTGACCTGTGGGATCTTCCCAGTCGAGGGATCCAACCCATGTGATGAGGCAGGTTGCATTCTTAACCACTGGACCACCAGGGAAGTCCCAGAAAAGGCGTTTTTAACACCAAAAAGGAGATAAGCAGGAAAGGTGGAATCCCAGAATAAAGGGCAGTCCTTTACATAGAATACATTTAGGAGTAAGTATGAGGCATTTGATGTGACGTCTTTATTTTCCTCATTCTCCTTTTGTCACAGGAGCAATGATACTGGTAAAGACATTTGGGAAGCTCTCGGGCAGTGGAGGCACCAGAGTTTGATAAAGACAAATATCAGTTCTAAGCTCTGCCCCTTGCTAGCTGTGTGATTTGGTGTCACTTGCAAGACCAGTTTGTTTTAATCTGTAAAACAAGGATAAACATCACTGTGATCATTACTGACCTATCAGCTGTCACACGGAAGGGGCTCAAAGCTGTGCTCCTTCCTTGGCTTTCTCTTCTTATGGCTTTGCCAGCTACCACGGATTTTGTCGAATGTGAGATAAAAAGACTTGAGATAAAGACTTGCTTGAGATAAAAAGAAGGAAGAAGGGCTACTTCACTAATTGTTCCCAGCTTTTATGTCCCATTTTTCTTTTTTAGTTTCTCTTGCTTTTGATCGGAGAAGGCAATGGCACCCCACTCCAGTACTCTTGCCTGGAAAATCCCATGAACGGAGGAGCCTGGTAGGCTGCAGTCCATGGGATTGATGAGGGTCGGACATGACTGAGCGACTTCACTTTCACTTTTCACTTTCATGCATTGGAGAAGGAAATGGCAACCCACTCCAGTGTTCTTGCCTGGAGAATCCCAAGGACGGGGGAGCCTGGTAGGCTGCCGTCTATGGGGTCGCACAGAGTCGGACACGACTGAAGTGACTTAGTCTTAGCCTTAGCCTTGCTTTTGATTCTGACAGAAGTTCACTTTAGACAGATCCTCGGTACTTGATGGTTACCAATGATCTGAAACCACAGTTCTCTGCCTAGTTTGTCACAAAATGCAAATAAATCCCTGCCAAACATCTTTGAATTGTCTTCTTGCTTTTTTCTGTTATGTCTGCTTAGGAGTGAGTTATTTCCCCAAAAAAATATAGGCTATGTGACCCTAAAACATGCAGAGATGTGTGTATACATGTTTGTGTGTGTGTGTGTGTGTGAGAGAGAGAGAGAGAGAGAGAAAGAAGTGGAAGGTGAGAAGGAGGGCTGCTATGTTGCATGACTCCAGGATCCCAGTCACGACGTATCCTATATAAATGATGTCCATTGTCAATCATATCCCAAGAGGCTGTGCAAAATGATGGACCCAGACTGGGGGAGACACACAAATATCGTTTCATCAACAGCTCATACATAGCCTCCAAAGGATTTAATAAAATAGTTTCATAGCTAACACTCTTTGAGTGCTTACCTGTCAAGCATGGTGCTAAGCATTTGATCTGCATTGTTACATTTTATCCCTCATGAAAACTCTACAATGATGACCTCCACTTTCTCTGTGAGGAAACTAAGTCTTAAGTGGTCTCTGGCCCACAATCACACATTTAGCTAGCTCAATGGCAGAGGAAGACTTGGTGTTTCAGTCCAGTTCAGTCGCTCAGTCGTGTCCGACTCTTTGGGATCCCATGAATTGCAGCACACTAGGCCCCCCTGTCCATCAGCAACTCCCAGAGTTCACTCAAACTCTTGTCCATCGAGTTGGTGATGACATCCAACCATCTCATCCTCTGTCATCCCCTTCTCCTCCTGCCCCCAGTCCCTCCCAGCATCAGAATCTTTTCCAATGAGTCAACTCCTTGCATGAGGTGGCCAAAGTACTGGAGTTTCAGCTTTAGCATCATTACTTCCAAAGAACATCCAGGACTGATCTCCTTTAGAATGGACTGGTTGGATCTCCTTGCAGTCCAAGGGACTCTCAGGAGTCTTCTCCAACACCACAGTTCAAAAGCATCAATTCTTCAGCGCTCAGCCTTCTTCACAGTCCAACTCTCACATCCATGCATGACCACTGGAAAAACCATAGCCTTGATTAGAAGGACCTTTGCTGGCAAAGTAATGTCTGCTTTTGAATATGCTCTCTAGGTTTATGTCCGTGGAAATCCAGAGCCTAGACCCCAGGTCACTTTGCTAAACCACCTCTCCAGGTAGGAGAAAACAGAGAATGGAGATCTTGCTCAACACTTATAAATCTGAAAAGAGGGTTGCTTTCTCTTCTTTCTTTCCTCTTGAAAGGAAGTTGGAATCTAGAAGAACGGTACAGATGAAGCTATTAGCAGGACAGGAATAGAGATATAGGTGGAGGGAGAGAGGATGGGACAATTGGGAGATTAGCACTGACATAGACACACAACCATAAAATAGCTGATGGGAAGTTGCTGTAAACACAGGAAGCTCAGCTCGTGCTCCGTGATGACCTAGATGGGTGGGCTGGGGGAGGCTGGGTGAGAGGGAGGCTCAAGAGGTAGGGGATACATGTATACTTATGGCTGATTCAGTTTGTCGTACAGCAGAAACTAATGCAACATGGTAAAGCAATTATCCTCCAATTAAAATTAAAAACAAGAAAGAGAGCTCACCGGCTCTGGCTTATGGCTTACCTCTATGAAACTAGAACACAAAAGCCTTTTGAAATAGCTCACTTTCCAAAGCAATGATGTCTCTGTCTTCCATGCAAGGGGGCTCCCATACTTGAGCCTCTTGCAGAACAAGTTGGTCCCTGTATTTCCTAAAGGGATGACCTCTTTTTCTTCGAGAAGTAATCACTTCTGCCTTGCTGAACTGGACAGAGGGTGGTACCCAATATCCTGTGGTCGAGCCTCCTCCCGGCCATGCTGGTGCGGGTCGTTTTGGAAGCGGCTCTCTCTGTCATGGTGCACAGCTCTGCTGAGACTCACTTTATGAGCTACCACCAAGAGCTAATAAAGCATGTCAGGAAGTCTCTGGAAGCTGTAAAAACATCTCCAAAGGTCACTGCCGACACTCTGGACTTCAATGACTTATGAAAGGAAAAGAAAACAGAGGCAGAGGCCTAGAGTTCCAAGAGACGCAACGATCAACAGAAGTGGCCCCGAGTGGACTGTAAAGGCCGATACCTCCAAGCTGTACCAGCCACTGAATAAACTCTGGCCAGAAAGCGTCTCAATGAAAAGGTTCAAAGGCCACAAAAGGGAGGTGGGGATGATGACAAGGAAAGGAAGCGTGACATCCCAGGCTTCATCTCATACGAGAGGGCTTTCTTTCTCTTGGTTATTTAGATTCAGAACAGTCACATTTATATTTCCAGCACCTCCAATAGAATCCTTTATAAGGAATGGTACAGGTGGCAGAAAAGTGATGAATTTTAGATTAACCCTCAGCATATCAATAGATATGAGTTTCAGTAAACTCCAGGAGCTGGTGATGATAGGGAGGCCTGGCATGCTGCAGTCCACGGGGTTGCAAAGAGTCAGACATGACTGAGCAACTGAACTGAACTGAACTAGCATATCAGGCATTTTTCTTAACAAATGGATTTTTAAAAAAATTATGAGAGTAAACATTCTTTTAAAGGAAAAACAGTATAAATAAATAAAGGGGAAAGAGTCACATCACCTTAAGTTTCACATTTCATGTTTCGGGGGCCATCCTTTGACACTTGGGGTGATTAAGAGTCAGTGGTTTCCCTAGACTAAAAATATAAATAATCATTGAGCATTGCATTCACTGCTGATAAACAGGGGCAACCCAGAAGAGACAATCCTATTTTTATCCCGGCTTAGGAAATTTTAGACTTGAAATCTGAACTTGGTTTGGGGGAAAAGGTCATCTGTGGAATTAGTAAGTCAGGATGTCATCTCGTGGAAGCTCAGCACAGAAAGGCCGCTGGCTGGTTGGTCTGCCCCAGAACCATTCCCGCTTGAGAATGGCAGCCAGCCCGCTCCTGGGCACAGACTGTGCGTGGCTGGCCTTAATAATTGATGGCAGGCTCCATTAGGAAGTGAACCTGAGTCAATTTCCTAAACATTACAACAGCTCAGTGAACTAGTTAATAACCAGAGATACCCAAGGGTGGAGCTGGTCCTCCCCTTTTGTCTTACTTTGTCTTCTTTCTCCTCTTCTATTTGCTAAGGCCGGTAACGGCCTCGGAAAAGGAGTCCAGGCCTTTTAGGCAAACTGGGCAAAGCTGAACACGGCTCTGCCCTGCCTGCTCCCTAACTTTAGGCTGGTCCACTTATTTGTCTTAGGGGCATCTACAATGCAGGTAACAATAGGACTAGCTTCAAAGAGCACTTGGAGGGTTTTCTTACATACTTAATGTTTAATACTTGATGAGTTTGGAGATAAATATATTATGAATACACTACAAAACTATTACTATAATTAAGGCCATAAATTTATCCATCACTTCCAAAAATTTATTTTTTCACTTAAAATTTTTTTCCTTTTGGTAAGATCACTAGGCTTAATATCTACCTTCTTAGCAAAATTTTAAGTATACAATACCATGTTGTTAACTATAGGGCCTGTGTTGTCTGGAACTTACTTATCATGCATAACTGAAACTTTGTAGGTGGTACTGTGTCTTAAACATAAATGCATATAGTAAATAACAGTGCTTTGCACATATAGTTGCTCAATAAATGATGACTATTATAATTCAAGATAAGGAAATCACAATTTGACACTGAGTTTAATTATAGGGAATATTCAAATGAAATGGAATTTTTTAAAAAAATATTTTTAAAATAACTATTTTACTGTCTAATTTTCTTACACGATTCCCATGGTTCTTCATGGTATCCCCATATAATAATGATGATGATGATAAACATTTTTTAGGGTTTTTTTAATGTATCAGGCACTGAATGAAGCACTTTATGTGCAACATGTCACTAATCTTCACATGCACACACTGTTATTATACCCATTTCACAGATGAGGAAATTGCCTAAAGTTACAGAGATTGTAAGTGGCAGAGCCAAGCTTCAAAGCAGGCATTCTGGTGCCAGAGTACGTACAAGTCACTGATTCTCTGAGAGAGAAGGCAAAATAATGTGAGTGTATTGCAATAACCTGCCATTCTTCAAAGAGCACGTAGAGAATTAAAGGAGCTATGCCTTTAAAGCTCTCATCAAGAAGCTTGGCGGCCAGTGAGCAATCAATAAATGAGGGATTCATCTCCCTGCATTGCAGAACTGGGAGTTCCTTGAGGACTGGTGCCTGGGCACCCAAGGTTGGGGGGAGGGGCCCGAAGAGGCTCAAGCAGAAATTAATTTGGTTAGATTTATTTCATTTTCATTTCCTGGTATACTTTCCCTATTTTTCTTTTTTTCTCCAAAATAGTGAACCATGTTTTCCCTTGATTCAAATGGATGTATCACTGATAGCTGGTTGAAGTGTGCGATTCTCTCTTTTTTTATTTGTTCTAGAAATGTTTATCTTTCTTATACTGTTTTTGAGAGTCAGCTTCCTTTCTCTCCTCCTCTTTCCCTAGCTTTGCTCCCTGGGAGAACTGCTCTCCCCTCAGTTATTGGGGTTCTGGTGAGTCTGTCAATCTGTTATCCCCCCGACTCCATCCCTACCCACCCCAACCCACACACCTACAGAATCATCATTTGACGCTAAGGTCTCTTGTTTTCTAATAAATCCTTTTTCCTGCTCTGGTTTGTCAGAGTCAGTTTCTCTTGATTGAATGATTGTGCAGCCTGTGGCATGTATTTCCCTGACCAGGGATCAAACCCAGGCCCCCACATTGGGAGCACAGAGTCTTTGCCACTGGACCACCAGGGAAATCACCAGAGTCAGCTTCTGTTGCTTGCAGCTAAAGGGCCCTTGCTGTTCAGTCACTCAGTTGTGCCTGACTCTTTGCAACCCCATGGACTGCAGCATGCCAGTCTTCCCTGTCCTTCACCATCTCCCGGAGCTTGCTCAGATTCATGCCCATTGAGTCGGTGATGCCCTAACTGATAGCTATCTTGTTTTTTCTACCTTTCTACTCAGGTATCCTTTCTACTTCGTGGATGGTTTCCCATATGTCTCTTTGTCTATCTACCACCAAACTTAGCTCCTTCTGCACTGAACATGGCAGCATTTAATCCATTCTGTGATAAGGAGGGCATTACCCCTCTTCTAAGTCCAGCCTTCCTCTTAACTAGCATAGTGTCTCCATGGAATTCAGCAAATCTGATTTTTTTTTTTGGCATAAGATACCAATGTTAGCATGCTAAGTGCCCTAAGACTCACTTCTCATCATCTTAGAATGGTGAGGCATGAGGAGGAGTAGCGGCCATCTGCTCTACTCACTTTACATAGTAGGGAAAGAAGGAGGAAAGACTTTTAATGACTTGTGCAAGACCAAACTGCCAGATAGAGGAAAGATTAGAAGGCAGTCTCCCGATACTTGGTAAGATACTATTGTCATCTCATTGGGTAACTTATAAAGAATTACTAGTTTGGGTCCAATCCAAACAAATTTTCTTTGTGAAGTAGAAAGGCCTTTGTCACAGCGCAATGATGTCTACAAGAGTCTCATAATAAGGACATCTAAGAATGGTTCAAAATAGAAGGAAGTTGGGTAAGAAAGGAATGCAGGAAGAAGGGCGAGGGGGTGTTAAAGAAAAGCACTTAATATGATTTCTTCCACTGGGAGGTGTTCAGCTCAGTTCAGTCGCTCAGTCGTGTCCAACTCTCTGCGACCCCATGAATCGCAGCATGCCACGCCTCCCTGTCCAACACCAACTCCCGGAGTTCACTCAGACTCATGTCCATCGAGTCCGTGATGCCATCCAGCCATCTCATCCTCTGTCGTCCCCTTCTCCTCCTGCCCCCAATCCCTCCCAGCATCAGGGTCTTTTCCAGTGAGTCAACTCTTTGCATGAGGTGGCCAAAGTACTGGAGTTTCAGCTTTAGCCTCATTCCTTCCAAAGAAATCCCAGGGCTGATCTCTTTCAGAATGGACTGGTTGGATCTCCTTGCAGTCCAAGGGACTCTCAAGAGTCTTCTCCAACACCACAGTTCAAAAGCATCAATTCTTTGGTGCTCAGCCTTCTTTACAGTCCAACTCTCACATCCATACATGACTACTGGAAAAACCGTAGCCTTGACTAGACGGACCTTAGTCGTAGGACCCTCCAAAAAGGAGTCATTCCAAGTTGCCTGCCAGCCCACACATTGTGAACTTTTATGTGCAGTGAGCTGTTTTAAATTTGAGGATTCTTCACACACACAAAAATAAGCATTGTATACCCACTCCAGTACTCTTGCCTGCAAAACCCCATGGACAGAGGAGCCTGGTGGGCTGCAGTCCATGGGGTCACTAAGAGTCGGACACGACTGAGCGACTTCACTTTCATTTTTCACTTTCATGCACTGGAGAAGAAAATGGCAACCCACTCCAGTGTTCTTGCCTGGAGAATCCCAGGGACGGGGGAGCCTGGTGGGCTTCCATCTGTGGGGTTGCAAAGAGTCGGACACGACTAAAGTGACTTAGCATAGCATGGCAATGGGTCTAAGCAGTGAGCCAATAAGAGTTCTTTATGTCAAATTAATATACAAAACTATTTAATTTTCTTTTATATCCATGGAACAAATAATCAGAGTCTCCTAAAACTCCCTGGATGATTAAGTGAAGGATATGGGAAGAGATACAGGATATACACAGGCTTTAGAAATGCTTTGCATAATACATGCATAGTTGTCCAAAACTTTTGTTAGGTAACACTATAGAGAAGTCATTGTATGAACACTGAAGTATGAACACTGAGGGCACATGGAAATGATATTTATCTTTAAATTTCCCTGATCTAAAAGCTTGCTCTGTTGCAAATATTTTCCAGACAGAAGTTTGATCACCATAGCATCTAGAGTGTTAATTAGCCTAAAAATGAATGAAATTAGATCTGTACCCTTGACTTCAACCACAAAATGAAATGTACAAGACAGTCGTAATAGACAAAAGGTGGGGCAGATATAACTTTCTGAATTTTTTATCACAGGATCTAACTCAGAGAACTTTTACATTCAGGGCTCTGAGAGATTATGATTGACTGTTAAACACATAAATCAAGGCTGGCTGTCAAAGACAGGCCTCACATGTCACCAGGCTCCCCTGACACTTCCAAAGCAAACAGCATCAACTGAGCACAGCGCTCGTTTCCACCTAGGCCAGAGTCCCAGAGTCTTCTCAGCACAGAAGAGCCACAGCCACAGCCAGCACGGAAACACAAAGAATCCCACTCAACCATTCCTCCATTAAACTATCCTGGTACTCAAGCCTGCTTCCTCAATAGCTGGAATTTCCATAGTCCTGTTATTTAAGTAAATTCATTAACTTACTAAATTTATTATGCCGTAAATTTATAATAAATAGAATTTAATAACTTTATAATAAATATACTACATTTATAATAAATTTACTAAATTTAAAACAAGCCTACATCAGTTACAAATGGTCTTAAAAATGTGCAGAATGCCTGGTGCATCCATTTCCTCTGATTCTCACGAATATATAGCTGGGTTCTGAGGATCCCCAAACGTTCAGTATCTACCCGAGCACTTTCCATAACATCCTACTCAACGCCACCTATTCAACTGAAATAAGAATATCATCAAATAAGAGAGAGTAATTTTTTTCACATTTTTCAGCTTAGAGATAGATTTCTTTTCCTCTGTTCAAGACATAGTCCCTGACCTCTTCCATTTCATAGCCTTTCCAAAGTGAAAATAAATGCTGGGCTGGGTGAAGCACACGCTGGAATGAAGATTGCCAGGAGAAATCTCAATAACCTCAGATATGCAGATGACACCACCCTTAGCACAGAAAGTGAAGAGAAACTGAAGAGCCTCTTGATGAAAGTGAAAGAGGAGAGTGAAAAAGCTGGTTTAAAACTCAACATTCACATTGGGAGAAGAGGGTGAGATATATGTAAATAGTAACATGGAAACTTACATTATCATATGTAAAATAGATAGCCAACTGGAATTTGCTGTATGGCTCAGGAAACTCAAACAGGGGCTCTGTATCAACCTAGAGGGATGGGATAGGGAGGGAGATGGGAGAGAGGTTCAAACGGGAGGGGATATCTGTATACCTATGGCTGATTCATGTTGAGGTTTGAGAGAAAACAGCAAAATTCTGTAAAGCAATTATCCTTCAGTAAAAGATACATAAATTAAAAAAAAAAAAAGACACGTCAAAGGAAAACACTCAAAGATGAAAAAGAAGACAAACCTCAACATTCAAAAACCTAAGATCATGGCATCCAGTCCCATTACTTCATGGCAAATAGATGGGGAAACAATGGAAACAGTGACAGGCTATTTTCTTGGGCTCCAAAATCACTGCAGATGGTGACTGCTGCTGCTAAGTCACTTCAGTCATGTCCAACTCTGTGTGACCCCATAGACGGAAGTCCACTAGGCACCCCCATCCCTGGAATTCTCCAGGCAAGAACACTGGAGTGGGTTGCCATTTCCTTTTCCAATGCATGAAAGCAAAAAGTGAAAGGGAAGTCGCTCAGTCGTGTCCGACTCTTAGCCACCCATGGACTACAGCCTCCAGCTCCTCTGCCCATGAGATTTTCCAGGCAAGAGTACTGGAGTGGGGTGCCATTGCCTTCTCCAATGGTGACTGCAGCCATGAAATTAAAAGACGCTTGTTCCTTGGAAGAAAAGCTATAACCAACCTAGATAGCATATTAAATAGCAGAGACTTTATTTTGCTGACAAAGGTTCATCTAGTCAAAGCTATGGCTTTTCCAATAGTCATGTATGGATGTAAGAGTTGGACTAAAAAGCTGAGCATCAAAGAATTGATGCTTTTGAATTGTGGTGTTGGAGAAGACTCTTGAGAGTCTCTTGAGCTGCAAGGAGATCAAACCAGTCAATCCAAAAGGAAATCAGTCCTGAATATTCATTGGAAGGAATGATGCTGAGGCTGAAACTCCAATACTCTAGCCACCTGAGATGAAGAACTGACTCACTGGAAAAGACCCTGAAGCTGGGAAAGATTGAAGGCAGAAGGAAAAGGGGACAACAGAAGATGAGACAGTTGGATGGCATCACCAACTCAATGGACATGAGTTTGGGCAAGCTCTGACAGTTGTTGATGGAAGCCTGGTGTGCTGCAGTCCATGGGGTCACAAAGAGTCAGACATGACTGAGTGACTGAACTGAACTGAGGCCTAGGATGAGACACTATGATTACGAGTTTTATAGAATTACCCAGTTCCCCTCTCCACAAAAAAGGAGGTAAAGACTGACATATTAACAATATATCACTTAATTTAAGGCTTTTCTTCCGTTGAACCATGGCACAATTAGATGCAATATATATACATTGAAAGTGAAAGTGAAGTCGCTCAGTCCGACTCTTTGCGACCCAGTAGACTGTAGCCCACCATGCTCCTCTGTCCATGAGATTTTCCAGGCAAGAGTACTAGAGTGGATTGCCATTTCCTTCTCCAATATACATAGAAAGCAATAATCAAATAAATGAAAGTCAATAAGGTTTTCACTGATAATTATGTAAAGCAACACATTCAGTTCAGGTCAGTTCAGTCACTCAGTCGTGTCCGACTTTTGTGACACCATGAATCACAGCACGCCAGGCCTCCATGTCCATCACTAACTCCCAGAGTTCACTCAGACTTACGTCCATCGAGTTGGTGATGCCAACCAGCCATCTCATCCTCTGTCATCCCCTTCCCCTCCTGCCCACAATCCCTCCCAGCATCAGAGTCTTTTCCAATGAGTCAACTCTTCGCATGAGGTGGCCAAAGTACTGGAGTTTCAGCTTTAGCATCATTCCTTCCAAAGAAATCCCAAGGCTGATCTCCTTTAGAATGGACTGGCTGGATCTCCTTACCAAGGAATATATTAATAATGCCTCAATATTCTGAATTTTAATTCTGAGTATTACCTCCCCTCCTTACTCTGATGAGTGTAAGTCTGTGAAATTTGACCACAATCTCTTTTTTTTTAGTAAAATACAATTTTTAAAAAGTTCATAGAACCCTCAGAAGAAAATAATAATGATAATAGTAATAATAGAAGTCCCTCCTGAGAATTGTTTTTATGACTAGATATTTTGTAATTTATAATTGACAGTAATTCTCTCTGAGCAGGTAAGGACTTCCAAAGCACACGACAGTTAATAAGATTAACTTGCTCTTTTAGAGCAGATGAGATATTTTTCCCAGAAGGTGTATTTTATACCAGAGTTTCTCGAACTCAGCACCATTCACATTTAAGGCTGGATAATTGCAGCAATAAGCTGTTGTGTGCATTGTATAGGGCGCTTTGTAGAATCCATCCAGTAAATGCCAGGAACAGTTTCCCAGATGTGACTAGACACTGCTAACTGTCCCCTGGGGTTCAGAATCACTCCCAGATGAGAACTCCTGCTTTAGGCTGTTTCTCTATTGCTTACTAACCTCTGCCTTTTTTTGATAGATGATCCAAAGATAAATTTTATGGCATCCCTCCTCTCGACTTGAAGATTACCCTTCTGGGTTATCTGAGCATAAACTAAAGCAATTTTATATAATCACACAGCATCCCTGGGAGGAGTTGATGTGTTATCTTCAATTCATTGTTGAGAACAGGATCCAAAGTCATACAATGAGACAGAGACATGAAGTGTCTCCTACAATGTATATCCTCCCCACTAATACGGGCAGAGTGATCAGATCATCACCTCACCTATTGCTTTCTCTCCATGGGGAGGTAAAAATTGCACTGGAGAATTTAATAGCTCAAAATAAGAACTAACAACAGAATCAAGTCCTAGGTAATCTGGGCAAGTTATCTAAATTCTTGGGCTTCCCTGGTGGCTAAGACAGTAAAGAATCTTCCTGCAATACAAGTAACTCAGGTTTGATCCCTGAGTCAGGAAGATCTGCTGGAGAAGGAAATGGCAACCCATCTAGTATTCTTGCCTGAAGAATCCCATGGACAGAGGAGCCTGGCAGGCTATAGTCCATGGGGTCACAAAGAGTTGGACACATCTGAGTGACTATCACACATGGTATCTAAGTTCTTAGAACCTCACTGTTTTTGCTCCTAGATAGTATGAACAAAGTTATTAATTCCTACTTCTCAAGGCTGTTGCCCAGAATTAAAGAAAATAGCCCACATAAAGCATTTGGGACAGACTCTAGTACACAGCTGTTGTGCATAACAAATGCTAGCTCTTTCATTCCCTCTTCATGGGAAATGTCAAATCAAGGCCTCCACATGGTCCAATTTGAAAGCCATGATGGATACTAGATGAGCTGGGCACAAGGGCACATGTGGGCCTCACCTCCCCGTGGATTCGGGTGAACGAGGAAGCTCAACATGTCTGAGAGGCAGAAGACATCTTTGAAGCCAAAATACTCACAGCCAAGCCTTTCTACAAATAAATCATTACATGTCACCAAATACTTTGATGGCTTTTAGAATCATTGCGATCTAAATTAAGGAAAAGAGACATCTGTTACTGTTGGGGCAAATGACTCTAAAAACACATAAAATTTCTCATATTTTCACTTCACCATCCCCTTACCTTTACCCTAGCAGCTTGAACCATATGGAAATTGCTGATATTCGACTATTTTCTATCTGCAAATGGCACTTTCTTAGAATCAGTCTAAATTTGGGGGGAAGGGAAGACAAACTTTCAAATACCTAAAATGTTAGGTTCTCAAGGAAAGTCAAAGAATTCATTCTTGGTTATGCTTAGAAAATTGTGAAGAAGCCAAGCCCACATGAGATGTACTTCTGTTATGGGTGAAATTTCTATTCTTCCCCAACTTCCTTTCATAAACCCAAGAGACTAATTCAGAGAACTTCCAAAAGGGTCTTCAGCAAAAGGGGCAGGTGCTTATTCCCAAACCCCAGCAGGGCTCTGAATTAATCGAAGGGAGCAGGGAGAACTCATCTGAAACTGCTACTAGGCTATGACATATAAGGGAAGGCAGGACAAGGGACAGCAACACACAACACAAAATGGTAGATGGAAATGCAGTTCAGACCATCATGGGTTTGGGGTTAGAGCACCTCCCACCCCCAGCTCACCCCCACTGGTTGCCCACAAAGGAGTAGAAAGTAGGATGAAAGTGATGGAAAGTAGGTTTAGAGCTCTAGGGAGATGGCTGAGGGAGGCAAGTCACTCGATGGCTGTTTCAGAGTATTGGATATGCCAATGGTACCTTGACTGATGTGGCCTGGAGACCCTCCCATTATTACAAGTCTTGAGAACTGTCTGAACTCTTCCACCAGTCAGAAGGACAGAGTGATGGAAACTCAAATCTATATATCTATTCCATCATAATCCCTTTCCCAAGCCTCAAGATTTCCTCATCTGCCCACAGGTCTTCACCTTGATTTTGATCTCATTATCAGGATCTGAAATTGAATATGTCCCTAGATGAAATCATGCCCTCTTGCCCATTCCTGCTCCTGTATCATCTATCTTGATTAGTGCTATCACTACTGACTCCACCTCTAGAGATGAAAACTTGCAAATCTAGCTCCAGGTTCTTTTTCATCTTCCCTATTGTTGTTTAGTTGCTAAGTCATGTCCAGCTCTTTGATATCCCACGGATTGCAGCATAATAGGCTTCCCTATCTTTCACTATCTTCTGGAGTTTGCTCAAATTCATTCCATTGAGTTGGTGATGCTATCTAACCACTCATCCCCTGCTGCCCCTTTCCTCTCCTGCCCTCAATTTTTCCCAGCATCAGGGTCTTTTCCAATGAGTCGGCTCTTCGTATCAGGTGGCCAAAGTATTGGAGCTTCAGCTTTAGCATCAGTCCTTCCAGTGAGTATTCAGGGTTGATTTCCTTTAGGATTGATTGGTTTGATCTTGCATTCTAAGGGACCCTCAGGAGTCTTCTCCAGCATCACAATTCAAAAGCATCAATTCTCCTCACATATTTAAAAACTTTTGCCTCCATTAAAAAATTCACTCCATCTGAGCTCAGGCTCACCTGCTCCTCTGGATCCCGCAGCCACCATCTTGGATCAGGTATTTATTTCTCACCTGGACAACTACAGCTACCTCCTGCCCCTCCTCCTGGTTCTTCATATTCCCTCACATCAGCACCTCTTCCAAATTGCCTTGAATCCTCACTTCCAAAAGTGAGCCTTAAAAACTTTACAATGGTTGGACATTGTCCACAACACATTTCCTTGGCTTTTAACTAAATGAGAAGTAAGTAAAGTCACTCAGTCGTGTCCAACTCTTTGTGACCCCATGGACTGCAGCCCACCAGGCTCCTCAGTCCATGAGATTCTCCAAGCGAGAATACTGGAGTGGGTTGCCATTTCCTTCTCCAGGGGATCTTCCCGACCCAGGGATCGAACCCCGGTCTCCCGCATTGGAGGCAGACGCTTTAACCTCTGAGCCACCAGGGAAGCTCTGAATAAATGACTTAACACCTATAATAATTATGAATTACATCAAGGGTCCCCAGCCTCCAGTATCTAACGCCTGATGATCTGAGATGAAGCTGATGTAATAATAAAAGAAATAAAGTGCACACTAAATATAATGTGCTTGAATCATCCCCAAACCAACCCCAACCCCTCATGCCCCCAGTCTGTGGAAAAACTAACTTCCATGAAGCTGGCCCCTGGTACCAAAAAGGCTGCAGACCACTGAATTACATTGTCCATTACAGAACAGATATCCAAAATCTACCCCCAACCTAGCCATATTCCTGCTGCTCACCCAAAACATTCATTTTCCCAACTGTACAGACTTCTCCTAGTTCCACGAACTCAACAGACCATTTTTCCACTCCCTGACTTTGCACATTCTGTTCCCACAGCCCAGAATGCCTGCCTACCCTCCTCTTGCCTTCCTGAAATGCCAAATAGTTACTCATCTTTCAAGACTCAGTTCAAAATTCACCTCCTAGATGAACCTTCTCCAAAATCCTCACGTGAAATTAGGTATTCCCTTTTCAGAGGAAAATCTTTATGTCTCTGCTATAGTAGCCCCACACTGTAATCATACAATACCTGCTTGCTGTTCTCTCCGTGGCATCGTGAACACTGCATGAACGGGTGCTGTGTTATTCAGCTTCAGCTGAATAATCTACCCAGGATCTGGCATGGAGCCTGAGTTTGCAAAAGTCCATGGAAAGGGAGGGCCAGTGGTGTGAGCATAACGATGGTTCTTCTAGCGGCACATTAAACATACTTAAAGGGGGCAGTTCTTCGTATACACTTTCTATTCCCTCTTTCCGGAGAAGGCAATGGCACCCCACTCCAGTGCTCTTGCCTGGAAAATCCCATGGATGGAGGAGCCTGGAAGGCTGCAGTCCATGGGGTGGCTAAGAGTCAGACACAACTGAGTGACTTCACTTTCACTTTTCACTTTCCTGCATTGGAGAAGGAAATGGCAACCCACTCCAGTGTCCTTGCCTGGAGAATCCCAGGGACGGGGGAGCCTGGTGGGCTGCCGTCTATGGGGTCGCACAGAGTCAGACACGACTGAAGCGACTTAGCAGCAGCATTCCCTCTTTCAGTGTTTCTTTAAGGATAGAATAACATGGAATATCTAGCTTAGCCTTCTGGAGACAAGGCAGATGTATCTGAGACCTAGAAGTCAGACTTCATGGGGGTCTTCTGTCCCCTTTAGCTGTGGGATAGATTATTTTACCTGCTTTGAGAACTTCTGGAGGTTCTCTTTCTGTTTGTGCTGTTGCTGTTGTTTGTTTTGGCCATACCTCATGGCATGTGGGATTTCAGTTCCCAACCAGGGATCAAAACTGTGTCCCCTGCATAGAAACCACAGAGTCTTAGCCACCGGACTGCCAGAGAAGTCCCTGAGAACTTGTGTTTTTGACCTGTCTGTTACAAGGAACGGAAACCTACCCAAGCTACTTAAGTCAGTGAGGGATTTACCGTGTTACGGCCTAGCGCCCAAAGGAAGGTGACGAAGCTCAGGGATGGACCTGAGCCAGTAACTGAAGGGCGGGGGCTGGGCGCCCTTCTCTCAGGGGCCGTGTGGTCTCGCTTCTCGGCCGCACTGTATCCCTGGAGTCGTTTTCTTTCTAAACTCCTGTGAGACTTGACTCCAGCTTCATTTGACAAGCACATGAGCCCAAAATGGCCACCTTAGGCTGACCTTCCTGAGTTTTCAACTCAAGGACTCGACTAACAGCTTTCTTCAGTGCTAATAAATTAATTAAACAAGGGGCCATTGGACTGAGGCAGCTATAACGACTCAGTAGCCTATGTAAGCAAACCAAAACCTAATCCTGAAGTGCCTTAAGGTAAAGAAATCAAAACCTAAGGACGACCAGCCACAAAGAGCCAACAAGCCTTCCCAAATAAGGTAACCACCAAGCTAGTGCCAGTCAAAGCCCTACCTTGTTTTGATTACGCCTCCTCTTCGCCCCCCCAGCCCCCCCTAAACCCTGGCTCCTACTGGGGGAGTGCTTTTAGCCATTTTCAGCTTTGCATGGTCTGACTAGAATGATTTTTGGTCAAATAAACTCTTCCCATTTCTAGTACCTCAGTTTATCTTTTAAGAGCATGAAGTCATAAGACAAAGCTCTAGCTGGCCCAGCTCTCCTTTTGGGTGGCACACAAGTCACACAGGCTCAGGTCAGGTGTCCTTCCAGCTCCAATCCCCTGTGTCAAGGAGAGACGGGAGTCACATGGGCAGATACCCTCTCATCTGGGGCGGTGAATAGGGATGAATGATCTGAGAAGGTCACAGGCATTACAACCACCTCCAAAGGTAGACATCCCCTGCCCCGCTCTTATTCGGCACCTTTCCGTCTCATTGGTCATCTCCGGTACCTCTGTCAGCTCATTGCTCTACTTGCATCCATAGTGCCAGATAGAGATCATCATGCTGCCAAATGCTAAATCCTCCTAACACAATAATGAGGAATTAAAACCATTAAAGGAACATCAAAGCAAGGAAAGAAAAACATACTGGTAAGCCAAAAGTTAAAAACACGTGGTGAATTTAGCACTCTATCTCATATCTGATAGATTTTGAAACACAGCAACCACAATGATTGCTCAACTTTATTCCATCCATTATTCCACGTAACAGATGGGCATTATACCAACCCCTCCAATGGCCCAGTACACGACGTATAGATATTTCTGTACCATAAAGAAAAGAGCACAAAAACTAGAATCAGACAGAGTTCTCTTGCTTAGCATTTGTGATTGAGAGAAAATCATCTAACCTCTGGGGTCAGCATCTCATTGGATCTACTGGATATAATAAAATATCTATTGGATATAATAAAACCTACTTTGCAGGTTTCTTTTGAACTTTAATGTTCATGCCTATAAAGTACATCTTCCTATGCTTGAAATATGGGCAACAATCAGTAAACAGTATTATGTTGAATCATATGATGTTGACATTTTGGTAGATCAAATCGATATCATATACTTCTTCTATTGTAGGCTTCCCTGGTGACTCAGATGGTAAAGAATCAGCCTGCAATGCAGGAGACCTGGGTTAGATTCCTGGGTCAGGAAGATCCCCTGGAAAAGGGAATGGACTGTTCACTTTTCATAATTATTTTGCACTGGTATGTTTCCAACATTAAACTATGAGTTTCGTGAGAGTGTGGACTCTGCCCATCTTGCTTCCCACATAAGAACTTGCCAGACAGTAGGTGTTTTACCTTCTTTTTCGTATGAGTGAATACTGATAATGATGGTAAGGAAGATGATATCGAAGATATAGCATTTCTGGACTGCCTCTATTGGGACTATACAGTCCTTTATTCCATTGCCTGGCATACAGTAGGAACACTATAAATGTCTATTAAAGGAATGAATGAGTGAATCAGAAAATGAATTCCAGGTTTAAATATAGAAAGTCCGAAGAGACAATCAATTAAATCTGCTATGAAGCAGAGTATTGGTTGTTGTCATGATAAGACACTGAGCGGTTAGCCTTCATTTTCACCTTTCCAGCAGGCTCTTTGGAATGTGGACACCGTCAGCATTCACTTGGCCTCATGGGCCTCCCAGGCAGTGAGAGGCAAAATGCTGAGCTGCAGTCTGACAAACCAGGAAAATTTAGGACTGTCAGGCGTAGCTTCCAGAAGCCTGCTGGCTTTAGTCTGCCCAGAGTCAGCTGACAGTCCACAACTGTGTGATAAGCCATTATGAACAGAGGACGACCCCTGCGGCACACCCCCCACCCCCCGCCGCAGCCCCAGCCAAGGCACTCTGTATCGCTCATGCTATTTAATGCAGTTTTGGTCCAAAGAACATGCTTAGTTGATTCCCTGAACCTCTCATCAAACATTTAATTTTCCCTAAAGGAGAACAAATTAGGAGAATAGTCTGAAAGAAAAACATAAAGATCTGGTATCTGGGCTTAGTGACAATCAGGGAGTAAGAAAGAGCCTGGACTGATCAAAAAGAAAGAAAGATAGATAGGGAGAGAGGGAGAAAAGGAAGGAAGGGAAAAGAAAATAAAACTAGCTACAGTGGGAAAAAAAAAGACTTTACCCAGCCATACATCTGCCTTTAAAATGTCAAGTTATGTCTTTGGATTTTAGAATGAAGTAACTTTTAGAAGAGGGGAGTGCTCTTTCTGGTTTGACAACAAATAAAGGAGGGGAAAAAAACATAAAAGGTAGAATGTAGTTACTATACATTTGGAAGAAAATCAGTCACTTTCAATTATTTAACCTTCAGGAAATCACAAATATGCAGGCATGGGGAGAAGGGAAGAAGGAAAGAGTGGTCCAGGTCTGCAAAGACAAGTACACCCAGTTATCTCGACGGTTCTCCAACACACTTACTGCCTGGCCCGAGCTTTGTGTCGTCTGGCAGACTGGGGAAAGACTAAGTGCCTGGCATTTCACCATCCGAGTTGAGAAAACAGCCTAGAGCATCCGGGAACCCTGCCCAGAGAAGGCAGAGGGCTGCTGCCATTTCTCACGATTCGGGAGCTGGTCTTTTCAGCTCAAGCTACTGTTTACAGAAGCGTTACCACAGGTTTATAATGATGGGTTTTGTTTGGTTATAGAGAGGGTCTGAGTCGTCCATCAAAGGAAGAGGAAACAACTCCCTGAGAGGTGTGGAGTGACTCTCACACTCCCTGCTCGCTGGAATTCCAGTGGTCCCTGGACGCGGGCCAAGCCAGGGCCCAGGAGGCCTGGAGAGCTCTGAGCTCCTGGAGGGCGGGAAGGCTGGTGTTTTGCCCTGCCTTTCCCTCTTCTTGGAGAAGTGCTGGGGTGGAGGAGCTGAGGAAACCTGCTCCTCCTGGGCCAGCTCTCCCCCTGGGCAGACTTCTGCCTCTCCAGGTCACTTTCCCCTCCCTCACAGAGCATGAAACCAGAAGTGCTCAAGTGCCTGGCCCAGGAACTGACTTGGCAACTGGAATGTGGGGAAAGGCCTCAGGGACTCAAGACACTGGGAGCTGGGGGATGTTTACTTGCTCCCAATATTGCTTGCTCTCAATTTCTTTCCTTGTCTTTTCTCTCATTTTTTTGGCTCTGATTTTGAAACATGAGCTCTATATTCTTTGACAACCAGTCGTAGCTATCTCTGGCTCCAGGGCTCCAAGCCCTGGTCCTACCTGCCCTGGTTGGTATCATTGCTGAATCCTCACAGGCCTCCCAATGTCTACAGGCTGTTTCTTTCTTTCTTTCTTTCTTTTTTTTTAAAAAAAAAAAAAAATTTTTTTATTTTGTATTGGAGTATAGCCAATTAACAATGTTGTGAGAATTTCAGGTGGACAGCAAAGGGACCCAGCCATACATATACTCTAGAGGCTGTTTCTGGACACTGACGTGGGGCCTGAAACTCTAACAGCTCACCAGGGCCCCAGGGCATCCAGGCCATCTCTGGTTAGGGTTTACACAGCAGGCTTGGGTCTGAGCTTCTGAGAGAATGTGGTACGCACAGAGTAGGACCTGGTGACCACCTTCCCCATGAGAGCCGTTCAGAATAATGCAGAGGTGACTCAGCCGCTGGTGTTAATACTTGCACCACCTTTGAAACATCCTAGCAGGCTTGAAGCTGATAAGACAGACAAACTACACTGAGGGTGGAGGAGGGGTCAGGCAAAAGTTATCCTCTTCCTAAGAGAAATCTGCTGATACTACCCAGCATCCATTCATTAGGTAACAGAATAAACAGGAGGCAGAAAGCCTGCCTGAATTCCCAGGAATCTACATTTTACACCCAGATAGGAGATGCATTTTCTGTCAACACCTGAGCAAAAGGGGAAATATCCAGCTTTCCCCTCTTTCAGTGTACTTCCTCGTGGACCTGGGACGTTAGGATTCCATTAGCATTTGGTTGCATGATGCTACACTTCCCAATGTGTTGTTATGCATCTTGAAAGAATGTGGGAGCTGTAGCTACAAGACCCACCATCAATCACTGGTCATTAATCCCCACTGAGTGCTCCGCTGTAACCTCACTGTGCTTGCTCTGGCTTACCATCCTGCTGGATGGGCCCACAGACAGGATACCTCCCGGTTCTTCTCCCTCTGTCTGGCCCCACCGGCATCATTGCCAGGTGACACATTTGCTCTGGGGAGCTCTGGATTTAATGGATTTTTGCAAGCACTCCCCTTCCTTCCTGCTCTAAAGCCCTGGCTTAGCATGAAAGCTAACCAGATCTCTGAGCTCAGGGCACCATACTTGCCTCTCCAAACTCACCATCATGCTGCAAAGAGTGCTTAGCACTGGTCTACGTATGAAGCCCCCTGCATAATCATAACAAGTTTCTACTACTATTTACAGAGTGCCTACTATGTGCCAGGCAATGTGCAAATGTTCTCTGGGCATTGCTGCACTTAACCCCACATAGCCCTAGCAGAGGGCACTGTCTTTCTTCCCACATTATCTTTGAGGGAACAGAGATTCCAGTTATTGACTTCAGTCAGGTCACCTAGCTAGTAAGTGATGGAGGTAGAATTCATCCATTCAACAGATAATATTAAGCTCTTATTATGTGCTATTCTAGAGACTGGGGCTCTAGAAGAGAGCCCAATTTTGTTTGCAAAACAAAACAGCCTAAAATTCCTTTCCTCATGGAGCTTATGCACAAAGCTGTTTGACTGCAGAGTTGGAGTCAGAGGCTAAATTATATGACACCAGTTCAGAGATGGTCACAACCACACAGAAAGATGAGCTTTAAAAGGTTGATCATAACCATGATGAGATAGCCATTAGGGTACCATCACATCTAGTAAGAGGCTATCATCAAAAACAAGGGGGACGACAAGTATTGGTGAGGATGGAGGGAAATTGGAACCTTTGTACACTGCTAGTAGAAATAGAACATGGTGCAGCCACTGTGGAAGAGTTTGGTAGTTCTCAAAAGTTAAACAGAATTGTGACATGGTCCAGCAATTCCAAAAGATTGAAAGCAAGGACTTGGACAGATACTTGCATACCAGATGCCCACACACGTGCTCAGTCATGTCTGACTTTTTGCGACCCCTTGGACTGTAGCTCACCAGGCTTCTCTATCCATGGGACACTCCAGGCAAGAATACTGGAGTGAGTTGCCATGTCTTTCTTCAGGGGAATCTTCCCAATCCAGGGATCAAACCTGCACCTCCTGCCTTGGCTGGTGGATTCTTCACCACTGAGCTGACTGGGAAGCCCATATGAGGTACCTAGAATTGGTCACTTCATAGAGACAGAAAGTAGAATAGGAGAAGTTGCCAGTGGTTGACAGCAGGGAGGAATGGAAAGTCAGCATTTAATGGATTAACAGAGCTTATGTTTCGGGTGATTAAAAGTTCTGGAAATGGACAGTGGTAAGGGTTCAACCACTCTGTGAATGCACAACACAGTGAATGCACTGATTTTTATATTATCTGCTAAGTTGCTTCAGTCGTGTCCGACTCTGTGCGACTCCATAGACGGCAGCCCACCAGGCTCCCCCATCCCTGGGATTCTCCAGGCAAGAACACTGGAGTGGGTTGCCATTTCCTTCTCCAATGCAGGAAAGTGAGAAGTGAAAGTGAAGTTGCTCAGTCATGTCTGACTTAGCGATCCCACGGACTGCAGCCCACCAGGCTCCTCCATCCATGGGACTTTCCAGGCAAGAGTACTGGAGTGGGGTGCCATTGCTTTCTCCAATTTTATATGTATAAGTAGTGAAAATGGTAAATTTTATGTTATTTTACCACAACAAAAGAAACATAATTTTTTGCAAAATTTAATCATAAAGGAAATCTGCCCGAGAACAAGAAGTCAGCAGCCAGTTATTGGGGATTGTCAGGCCTGGCGCAAGTGCTTCTTCATTTTGTCATTTGATTTCAAAGTGAACAAACACTTCTACCCCAAGACATTTAGGGAAGAAAGGATGTCAGCTTCCAACAAGGCCTTACCTTTATTCCAGTGGGAGTCATTTATCCCTAAATGTACAGGCAGTATAGTGCAAACATAATAAATACAGCTTGGTAAAAATGACATGACAGGAATACTAGAAACTGGCAAATTCAAGTCACCCAGTTCAAAAGAGTTTCTAGGGACTTCCCTAGCGGTCCAGCAGTTAAAACTCTGCCTTCTAATGCAGAGGGTGTGAGTTTGATTCCTGGTCAGGGAGCTAAAATCCCACACGCATGTGCTCAGTTGCTCCGTCGTATCCAACTCTTTGTGACCCCATGGACTGTAGCCCACCAGGCTCCTCTGTCCATTTCCCAGGCAAGAATACTGGAGTGGGTTGCCATGCCCTCCTCCTGGGATCTCCTCATCCCAGGGATGGAACTCATGTCTTCTTGCTTCTCCTGCATCAGCAGGTGGATTCTTTACCATTAGCACCACCTGGAAAGCCCAAGATTCCACATGCCTCCTGACCAAAGAGCCAAAAGGTAAAACAGAAACAATACTGAACAAATTCAATACCAACTTTAAAAATGGTCCACGTTAAAAAAAAAAAAGAAAGAAAGGGGCTAGAGGCACCTGGCTAGGCTATTGCTTAGGAGAGATTTCTGCCTTGAATTTCTGGGAATTCTTTCTTTTTCTAAGAGCACATTTGCTCTTGCGGTAAATGCATATATTGCATTTTTCTGGAAATAAGCACAGGCAATTTGACTACTCAGGGGTTAACACTCTGACCCCAGCTTTGCACCTCCATGGCTCCTTGGTAGGCACATCTATAAATAACACACAAATGTTTTCAAATTTTCTAAGATGACCATCACTAATTTGTAACCAGGAGAAAAACAAAACCCATAATAGCTTATTTTAAAGAAAGCCTCCAGCTTGGAGGGCTGCTGTTGCACCAGAGAAATTCAGCTCTTTCTTGGTCCAGAGAAGGTTCAGACTTTCTAGGAAAGAGCATTTAAGTGGTGAATCAGTACTCTCTTAATTTTTCTAGCAAAGTGCTTGCAGATTTGAACTAACCTTAAGGGATTATAATGTGGAGGCCAGAAGCTGGGGTGAGGACTTGAAGGGGCAGGGGAGCCTAGGGGAACAGGAAAAGCCATTCTCAGAATACACAGTATACCTATTTTTAGACTTTTCAATGGTCTGTGTGGATTTCCTTGCTCATCACCCTGAGGATCTGACAGAGTCTTTTAAAAGTTTGAAGCGATGCCAGTTGCATTAAATGAACCCACAGGAGGGGTCTTGCTCACTCTTGATGTGTGACAACTGTTAAGTCAGTAAGGAAGGAAAAGAGAGGTAAAAGCCAAAGTACAGGGGAGTTCCAGGGCAGTGAAACTATTCTCCTTGCTACAGTAATGCTAGACACATGGCCTCATGCACTTGCCAAAAAACCACAGAACTGTAACACAGCGAACCCCAGCGTAAACTATGGACTTTCATGAACAATAATGAATCCATTTCTAAAATTATTTATTTTATTTTAAAATTTTCTTTAAAATTATTTGGCTATTCCATGTTTTCTGCACTCTTAGTGGTAGCATGTGGGATCTAGTTCCCTGACCAGGGATCAAAACTCAGGCCCCCTGCACTGGGAGCAGAGAGTCTCAACCACTGGACCACCAGAAGTCCCAATAACAGAACAATTTTGGTTCATCAGTTGTAACAAACGTACCACACTAATGCCGAATATTAACAACTGGAGAAATTGTGAGGGGTGGGGAAAGGGGCAGACCAGAACACTCTGTATTAATCTGCTTAATTTTCTGAGCCTAAAACTGCTCTAGAAGATACAGTCTTATTAATTAAGGGGTAAAAGGCTGCTTGTTGGTCCTACATAATTTATCATTTGTGTTTTTTTAATGCAGTCTAACAAAGTGAAATGAAACCATTCAAACAGTATGTGGCAGGGTGGTATGGAGTAAAGATTATGAAAAAGGTTGGCTTTGCTTTAAAATCCTCCCTTTTGATGAAAAATGAATAAAACAATAGAATACAACCAAACAGGAGCAGCACACCTATCCCTGTCCAGTAACTAACTCAGAATCCTAGAGCGCACAGACGGGCTGCTGGGGCAAGGATCCCACATGCTGCAACTAAGACGCAGTGCAGCCAAGTGAATAAATAAATGAATAAATAATCTAAATCAACCCAAACCCTTGCATCTTCCCATACACAGAAAAGAACTCAATCGTTCATTGAGGTAATGGCAACCCACTCTTGCCTGGACAATCCCATGGATGGAGGAGCCTGGTAGGCTACAGTCCATGGGGTCGCTAAGAGTCGGACACGACTGAGCAACTTCACTTTCACTTTTCACTTTCATGCATTGGAGAAGGAAATGGCAACCCACTCCAGTGTTCTTGCCTGGAGAATCCCAGGGACGGGGGAGCCTGGTAGGCTGCTGTCTATGGGGTCGCACAGAGTCAGACACGACTGACGCAACTTAGCAGCAGCAGCAGCAGTAACTTTTAATGAGATGCATGCTTGACTGCATGCATTCCCTATCAAAAATGTTACATATGCTGGCTTCAGACTACCTCTTTGGACAATTCTCTCAGAAGCTACCTAGGGGCTGTTTTAGTCTTCAGTAAGACCTCTGAGTAAAACTGAAACCTGCAACACTTAGGTTGTGAAATTTTCTTTCAATTGACAACCATGAGTGGACCAAGAAGGACCATCCATTCCGGTGGTTTCTCCTGTGAAAGACTTCACTTTAAAGATCTAGTTTCATCCATTTGCAGAGCCAAATAGCAAGAGCCTACAGCCACGTAAGTGCCAACATAGCTATCCCATCTCCTGCTCTCTCCTTATGCTTTGAAATAGCAGTCACTAGTGGGAGATCAAACCAGTTAATCCTAAAGAAAATCAACCCAGAATATTAATTGGAAGGACTGATGCTGAACTTGAAGCTCCAATACTTTGGCCACCTGATGCAAAGAACTGACTCACTGGAAAAGACCCTGATGCTGGGAAAGATTGAAGGCAGGAGGAAAAGGGGATGACAGAAGATGAGATGATTGGATGGTGTCACTGACTCGATGGACATGAGTTTGAGCAAGCTCCCAGAGTTGGTGATGGACAGGGAAGTCTGGTGTGCTATAGTCCATGGGGTCACAAGACTTAGAGCCTGAACAACAACAACAGTAAGAAAAGAAGGAAATCCTGAACCATGAGTGGAATCCTGCCATATGTCTACTGATTCACTCCCCTGAAGCAAACAGCCCAAATCTTAGCCAGAGAGGTGAGGGCACAGCTAGGGGCAAGTGTCTTGTCTTTGAATGTTATGCTTATCTTGAGCTCATTCTCATTACAGAATTGGGACATTTTTCATTCTAAACTGATGTAAAATTGTCACCACCTAAGAGAGACAGAAAGAATTTTGTCAGAGAACAATGGGAGGATCACTACACTGAATTCATTCTTTTAAAGGGGCAATTGGAGAGAAAGAATAAAGTTACATCTGGATTGAAGCACTAGTTATACCCACTAATGAATGACCCAGTTATGTACATGGTTTGACTTGTTTTAAAAGCTTACACTTGGCTATTTTGAAAAGAATGGATTTGAGGATAGCAAGAGTGAAGTTTGTTGTTCAGCTGCTAAGTCATATCTGATTCTTTAAGACCCCAGGAACTCCAGCACACCAGGCTCCTCTGTCCTCTACTGTCTCCCAGAATTTGCTTAAATTTATGTCCATTGAGTCAGTGATGCCATCTTACCATCTCATCCTCTGCTACCCTCTTCTTCTTTTGCCTTCAAACTTTCCCAGCATGAGGGTCTTTTCCATTGAGTCAGCTCTTCACATCAAGTGGTCAAAATATTGGAGTTTCAACTCCAATCAGTCCTCCCAAAGAATATTAGGGTTGATTTCCTTGCAATCCAAGGGACTCTCCAAAGTCTTCTCCAACATCAAAATTGGAGTGAAGTGGGAGACTTAAAATTAGAGGGTACTGCCGTATTCCAGTTGAGAAATGATTATAGAAATGGCAATGAAAAGAAATAAAGAAACCCAACATGCATCAGAAGGTACAAACAGTAGGATTTGAGGATAGAGTGAAAGCAGGAGCAAAGAAAAGGAGGCATCAAGAATTTGTCAAGGTTTCTGAGCATCTGGGAAGAAGATCTTGGCTGAACTGTGAGCTGGAGAATGCTGCAGGAGAAGCCGGCTTGGCACAGACAGGAGAGGGGGTGTCCCCTAACAAATTCAAACTTTGACAAGTCGCTGAAGCGATTTTAGAAGTCTTCCAAAGAGATTTGGTTTCTTTGAGGTGTCTCAATGAACATAAAGCCAATGCTGGAAGCTGAGATGTATTTTCAGAACTGACCCACGTGTTGCTAGAGTCAAGCTTTCATTTAGCTGGGGAGCCACAGAGTACACTGTGACTTCTCTGCACCCTCCCTCACTCTATGTCTGGATCGGGTTCTGATGGAGAAATACATACCATCTCTCTTGCGGCTGCTTCCCGAGGGAAGGCTTGGCTTTTCAAAGCAGCCTTCTCTTGTCAATAGAGGCCAGCTTCTACAGGTACCACCTAATAGCTTCAGAGGACCTCAGAGTGTGGCTGGCAATAACCTTCATCCCTGGCAGCAGCAGTGAAACTGTTCATTCACTTCCCAGTGTTCAGAGCAGAAACATCTGTCTAAAGCTACAAAATCTTGGTGGATGCAAGTGGCTGGGAGCCCATGGGGCTCATTCATCTTAACACCAGATTGTTACAGATGTTTGCAGCTGCTGAGAGTCCACTCCAAAACTGGCCTCGTGGCCTCCATTCATCTAGGTCTGGGCAGCGGGATGACCCTGAGGAATCCTCACATGAGGCAAGACCCACCTCCTGTCCCAGCAAAACTAACATGGGGATTAGGTTTAAAATGCCCGAGTCTTGAACCAAGGGTAGTTTTTCTTGGCTCCAGCTACTGAGGTTATACTCCCTATGGCCTTGGATTTGGTGACAAAGAGCCAGCTACACGTGGTGTGATTTTCAAAGTGCTGCCTCACTACTTAAATCAGCAACATAAACATGAGATGACTCGGTCACAAGTTTTTTTTTCCTCCTCAATAAGTCAAATGCATGTAGGCCTTCCAAGCAGCTGTTTGTAGGAACTGTTGTTCAGAAATTTAAAAATCCTCAACCAAAATGAGGAAAAAAACCTGCAGGAGATCTTGACTGAGCAGCCCTCTAATTTGGTTTTTTAAGTCCTTTAGAATGAAGGCATTTTTATAAGACTGCTTTATGTGTGTGTACAATCTGTAAAGACAAAACACCAATTCCTTCTCAAACGTAGGCAAAGAGTGAAATGTTACTGTTTGCTTTCAGAAAAACTATTAAAAATTATGACTTCAGCAACATCAACTTGCTCGGTTTGAAAACTGCTCTAAGGTTATGTAATATGTCAGCGTTAGGAGAAGCTGGATGAATGGCAACATGGAAACGCTACTTACTGTGTTTGCAACTTATCTGTAAACCTAAAATAGTTTCAAATTAGAAAATAAATTTTTAAAATTAGGACTCGGTTCTGTGGTCTCTTTTTGTTTGTTGTTGTTTTATTTTTAATGTTATTTATTTATTTACTTTTGGCTGTGCTGTGTCTTTCTTGTTGCATGTGGGATTTCTTAGTTGTGGCGAGCAGGGGCTACTCTCTGGTTTCAATGCACAGGCTTCTCAGGGTGGTGGCGTCTCTTGTTGTGGAGCATGGGCTCCAGGGTGTGCGAGCTCAGCAGTTTTGACACACGGGCTTAGTTGCCCCACAGCACGTGGGATCTTCCCAGACCAGAGATTGAACTCTTGTCCCCTGCACTGGCAGGCAGTTTCTTATCTACTGTACCACCAGGCAAGTCCAGTTCTGTGGTCTCTGAATTTTTCCATCCATGACTTTTCTCTAAAAGTGTTCCATCCCATTGATAAATATATACGACCAGCTTTGGATGGATCATGAAAAAAATAAATGAGGTGGGCATGTACATTTTATGTCAGTCTGAAGCTTGCAATAATTGACCCAACATGCTAGCTGAGCACCATCAGCTAACTGTGTTAAGAAAGAACCTCATTTTTCACTTGGAAAAATGGAAACGGTCCTGGCTGATTCAAATGGATTTGGCTTTAGATCTGAAAACCACTGCATCCTCTGGGGACAACCAAACAGATGTGTGTCTGCTTTACTGAACTGCTGCCTTGCTGAAAAAATACAGTTTCATCACATGTGGTTCTAAATCGCAAGAGGAGTGGATTCTATCACTCACATAGACTTTAATCTTTGGTTAATGCACTTATTTAGCTAACTCATGATGCAAATATAGGATTAGATTTAGTTTTCACATACTGTCACCACTGAGTTATCTATATTTAAACTTGGCTGATATTTGGACTTGCAATATGTTTTAATCCTCTAATTATATGAAAAAACTGTATTTTGAATTAATACACTATTCTGATTGATAAAACTATTATGTAGAGTATACAAGTACTATTGGATTATGAATAATTAACTTTAATAAACTATACTCAGGAGAAGGCAATGGCACCCCACTCCAGTACTCTTGCCTGGAAAATCCCATGGACGGAGGAGCCTGGTGGGCTGCAGTCCATCGGGTCGCGAAGAGTCGGACATGACTGAGCGACTTCACTTTCACTTTTCATTTCATGCATTGGAGAAGGAAATGGAGACCCACTCCAATATTCTTGCCTAGAGAATCCCAGGAATGGGGAAGCCTGATAGGCTGCTGTCTATGGGGTCGCACAGAGTCAGACATGACTGAAGTGACTTAGCAGCAGCAGCAGCAGCAAACTATACTCATAGAGGTTTCTCTGATAGCTCACTTGGTAAAGAAGCTGCCTGGAATGCAGGAGACCCCAGTTCGATCCCTGGGTTGGGAAGGTCCACTGGAAAAGGGATAGGCTACCTGCTCCGGTATTCTTGGGCTTCCCTTGTGGCTCAGGTGGTAGAATATCTGCCTGAAATGTGGGAGACCTGGGTTTGCTCCCTGGGTTGGGAAGATCTACTGGAGAAGGGAATAGCTACCCACTCCAGTATTCTGGCCTGGAGAATTCCATGGACTGTATAGTCCATGGGGCTGCAAAGAGTGGGACACGACTGAGCAACTTTCACTTTCACTCATAGAAAAACAATCAAGAATTTCTATTAAGCATTAAGATTTCCCTTCATGATCTTGAAAGATCTCAAGACTTACTTTAGGTATGTTTAAGGATCAGTTAATAAAAGGAATTCAGTAAGTGGCATATTAGAGAAAAAAGCTTTTCTTGGACTTGAATGGGGCAAATTTAGTGAAATGGCAATAATAGAGGGGCCTCAGAGAACAGCTGGTTTAAGTCCCATGTTTGGGTGGCTCAGCAGGTAAAGAATCCGCCTGCAATGCAGGAGACATAGGAGACATGGGTTCAATCCCTGGGTCAGGAAGATCCCCTGGAGGAGGGCCTGACAAACCACTCCAGCATTCTTGCCTGGAGAATCCCATGGATAGAGGAGCCTGGTGGGCTACAGTCCATGGGCTCACAAAGAGTCGGACACGACTGTGCACATAAACTCATAAATTCCATGTTTGGGGATTTTAGGTAGCTTAAACAACTAATGCTTAAAATTTGGGGTTGGGGTAGGGCGCCAGACTCCTTTGAAAATCTGATAAAACTATAGCTATTCTACTAGAAAATGCATTCTTAAATACTTTACTATAATTTGGAGGGCTTTGTGGAAACTGTGGAGTCTCTTTTTTCTCTATTTTTGCAAAACAAAAGACAAACACCACCATAGATCTATAACCATGTTTATGATTTAATAGGCAAGAGAAAACTAAAGAAATATATACACTGAATTGTTATCTTTAGTTACATCTGGAGTTTAGGACTGGGGTGGAGTGGAGAGTGAAAAACAATTTTAGTGGGACTTTGGACACTGGTATTACTTAAGTTACTAGTATCAGGATATATTACTTTTGAAACACAAACGCAGGAAATGAAGGAGGGAAGCAGGGAAGGAGGGGTGACGGGAGGGAGAGAGAGACCCTCTTGGAAATGAAGTATAAGGTTTGAGTGAGTGATTGCAGCTCGTCTGTTCAGAGCCTTCTACTCCAGGCTCCAGGAACTAACAGCTCTTTTCCTTTGGAGTTTATAAAACACTCCTAAGCCTCTAAACTCCTGCTCATGGTCCTCAAGGAGAAAGAAGCCAGTATTTTGGACTCCAATAGTAAAGAGATGGTGAAGGGTGAATGTGTACTGAGCTCCCGCCAGCACCGCGCATATATGATCTCCTGCGCTCTTTGCACTGACCCTCTGGTGTGAGAAAATAGGAAAGTGAACAACATACACAATTGACCCAGAGCTTGACAACAACAATAGTCTCATCTATCCTGGGAGGCCTTTATCATACACAGGGGTAACCTTCTCCTCATAGGGACTAGAGGTATTCTCAGCTCCATTTCACAAGTGAGGAGCTCAGCTTGCAAAGGACTAGTTGAGAGAGGCAGGAACCATGCAAAGAAAGCTTTTTGCTCACACACACTGCTCCTCTCAAAACACGCTCTTCTCCTGACAGCAGCTGGAGTGGTTCTAACAAAGGCAAGGGAGATTACGTCACATCTCTGCTTAAAACCCTTTGTGTGTGTATTAGACGCTTAGTTGTGGCCAGTTCTTTGCGACCCTATGGACTGTAGCCTGCCAGGCTCCTCTTTCATGGGATTCTCTAAGCAAGAATACTGGAGTGGGTTGCCAGGACTTCCCCCAGGGGATCTTCCCGACCCAGGGATTGAACCCCTGTCTCCTGTGTCTCCTGAATTAGCAGGCAGATTCTTTACCGCTGAACTATGGGGAGAAGCCCCTACAGATGGAAAATGGTGGGGACTAAATATTCAGTTGCTGACAAATCAAAGGCTGAGCCTACTCTCCAAAGAGATAGCTTGCTGAGCAATTTATACTTAGCTTTCATTACCCAGCATTTCCTGAGTTCATTCATTTAATCTTTCCTGAATTAAAATAAATCAAGTGCCTGCCATTTCACACATAAAGTAAATTCAGTCCAACTCTACTACTTACTTACAGAGGAGCCTTTTACAACAGAGGTATTTGGTGAGTGTGAAATATGCTGCACGCCTATCTTGGTGTCATTTCTCTAATTCTGCTGATGTAGTCTGACCCAGGTTACAATTAGGCACCCTGAGAAGTTAAGGATATTGCTAGAATAAACCAAGGCATCATATCTAAACAAGACAGCTGAAGACAGATTTTTATCTCTCCATTTTCAGGCTTTTGCAATACATAGTTTTATATTTTGCCAAAAAAAAAAATTCAGGGGGAGTGATGCATTTCTTAAGCTTTTTGTATGACAGTCCTTGTGAGATCAGCCTCTAATGAATATTAATGGCTTTGAAAAGATTGGATCTGGAAGAAGTAATCCTAGAACAGGTTGAAGCATGTATACCACTAATTCTACTTTGCCTGTAAATTGCAGCTAAAACAATTTGTCAAGAAACATTGTACATGATTTTTAAAAATACTAAACGTACTTACAAAATTCTAAACAATGTGCCTTGAAAACTAGTTTTCTAAGTCTTGAATCCCTAGATAGAAAAAATAATAGAGGTGTATATATATAGCTCTTGGGTGTTGATAGGGTCAAGAAAGCAGCACTGTTCAATTACCATCTGCAAAGGAGAGTATAAATAAGCCTAATAATATGTAATAAGCACGAAATCGAAAATACGACCTGGTTGAAGTTTTGCTTGTGTTCTGTGTAGAGAACCAGAGAGACTACTGCGCAGGAAGTCAGAATGTCTGGATGCCTTCCAATCCAACAAATATTACCAGAGCTAACACGTGTCAGCCACCAGCCCTGCCTGTGACTGGGGGGATCAGTCATCTCACTGTTTGGGGCAGTCTCCTCATCTGTAAATTGGGCACAAATCCTACCCTACTGACTTTACATCATAGCTGTGAGAATCAAAGGTGAAGGCTGAACCACGATGCGTAACAGATCTTCTGCTTGTTACTATTATCACAAACAAATACAACAATTTCACCTGTTCTGTAGATAAATTTAGCTCCCATGCATAAGCTAGTAAGGACAATAACTTTTTTTTCAGTTTATCCAAACCTGAAATCACTTCATGTTCCAAGCAAGCAACAATTGGTCTGACTATTGCTTAAGGACACTCTCCTCTCTATTTATGTCCTGATCTTTGCAGAATATATGAAGTATTTAGTATGCAGATTCAAAGAGAAAAGACAATAAAGTTTGATTTATTATTACCTGATTTCCATTCATCCTTTTAGAAAGCATAACACTTGGATCATAATAATACTCATTACATGAGTAAGGTCTTATTTAATGTCTGTCTTTACCATAAGACTAGAAGGTACATGAATTGTTCACCAGCTCAAACACGATGCCTTCACAAGGTAGACACAAGATACATATTTGTTTATTGAATGACTAAGAATCTAAGTCAGACTCTGTGCTTACACAAGTATCAACTATTAACGTAGAATTTATAACATCCTACCTACTTTCTAAGTGTCTTTGCATATATTAGCTCATTTAATCCTTACAACAAATACATAAAGTAGATACCAGGATTCCTTCCTTATAGGTGAAGAAAGGAGGACCCGTAGAAATTAAGGAACTCTCCGAAGGTCCTATAGCTAGTAAGTGATAAAACTAGGACGTGAATCTAGAAGGCTGGTTCCAGAGTCTATATGCTTCAATCACTGCGCTGACCAAGGTGAATGTCTGTGGATACTGTGTATGTGTCCCAAAGCTCCAGCTGCCTGATACGTGATCTCACCCATAGCGATTCAGCCTCTTGAATTCTCTGAGCCTATGTATGAAGGTCCTATTAGATAAGAGAAGGAAAATAAGAAAAGAACATTCAGAGAGGTTGCTGTGGCTTATTAGAGACACTAAGACTGGAAGTTCCCTGGTGGCCCAGTGGCTAAGACTCTGTACTCCTAATGCAGGGGCCCAGGTTTGAACCCTGGTCAGTGAACTAGATCCCTCACGCCACAACTAAAGATTTCACACCCTGCAACGATGATCAAAGACCTTGAGTACTGCAACTGAGACCTGGAGCAGCCAAATAAGTAAGTAAACAAATATTAAAAAAAAAAAAAAAGATACTAAGACTAAAGACAACGCATTTAGAAGGAAAATGTTAGACTGATTTAGAGATTCATCCCAAACAATCATGACTAAGTAAAGCCAGGTTCTAGGGTGTGAGGGACAGGGTAAGAGAACTAATGTGGGCTGAGCTTAAACTGAAGGTCCAGAAAAATACACAGGAACACGTTAAGTCCTGAGTGGGTCCTTTATTCCATCCTTCTCCCATGTTGCTTCATTTCTCATAGATTCTTATGTGAATCAAATCCCACAGCTCTAGGTAAGATCAAAAGATGAATGATTTTTGCTATTGCCAAACCTATAGAAGGAACCACCAAGGGACTAGTCACAAACTGCTTTGGGATCCAAGACCGTGGCTCAGAAGCCTGGGAGCAGAGCAGAGCCTTGGAAAGTCATCATACAGAAACCTACAAAGTCAAATTCTGTTGATGCGCTGAGTATAAAGGTACACTTTGTGTTGGCCACCAAGCAAGGACTGTATCAGACTGGAAAGCCAATCTGTGAACTGATGTGTGCATATGAAGTTCCTACCACCTGCCACAGACTGAGCCTCCAGGGTTATAACCAGTGCATCCATGACAACCACCCATGTTCATGCCCATAAGAACCAGAACTTGGGAGAGGCATCTGGGGCCCCCAGGCCTGCTTTTAGTCCCTTCTCACTACAGCTTCCCTGAGCTTCTGTTTAATAGTAGTAGTGAAAGTGGTTCAGTCGTGTCCTACTCTTTGCAACCCCATGAACTGTGGCCTGCCAGGCTCCTCTGTCCATGGGCACTCTCCAGGCAAGAATACTGGAGTGGGTTGCCATTTCCTTCTCCAGGGGCTCTTCCCACCCCGGGGATCGAACCTGCGTCTCCCGCATTGCATACCATCTGAGCCACCAGGGAAGCCCAAGCTTCTGCTTAAAAGCCTTGAAATAATTTCCCCCTCACCACCTCAAATCTATTGTTTGTTGGCTTAATCTACTTCAGGTTAGTTTTGTTGTTGTTGTTGTTTTAAAAAAATGTCCTATTCAAAGTCACTGGAGACAGATTTGGCTTTAGAGGTCAAGAGTTATCAGAATTTAGAATGGTAACACAGTACAAAACACCCCCCTCCCCAGCATGCCCAGGAACAGCATTCTGGAATCAAACACATTAATATCTTCTCAGTGAAACATAAGAATGTTCATACTAAGTTAAATAAATAAAGAATATAAATAGCCTCCTGCCAGATGAAAACACATGTGGTTTTCAGACCTTTTCTGGATTCCAGAATGGAGTCAGACCCATATTTATTACCCGAAGTCCTCATACAGTGGGTTTTATAAACCTGGGTGGGTAGAAGATAAAGTTCAATATGTCCATCAGAAAGCCTGCGGGCTTTTTCATCAGTCCTCTCCTCACTTCACTTCTCTTTCCTCAGCATCCTCTCCCCGCAAGGTAGTCTCAAACTTAATGGATTCCAAGCATACATCTTACCATCTCTTCATCAATCAAACCACAGAGAGCTCAATATGTGGGACCAGGAAAGGCACAGCATGAGTAAGGAAGACACAGGACACTGACTTGTCCACTAGACGGCAGATGATAGATGCATCCAGCAGGAGGAAAGGGTTGATCTGTTACTTTTTGAACATTTTTTAAAAGTCTGATATTTACACAGTAGCTTTAGGGTGTAGGTGCCATTATTACCCTCGTTTGATCTACAAGGACACAGCATCTCAGTAAGGTTAAGCAACTTGCCTATAAGTGGCAGGACTGGGATTCCAACCTAGGTTGCGTGGACACCAGAGCCCACACTCATCATCTATCTAACTTGGTATAAATAATGCCAGCTACACTGAAGAAGTGAGCTACGCTCAGTCCAACTCTTTGAAACCCCTTAGACTGTAGCCCACGAGGCTCCTCTGTCCATGGAATTCTCCAGGCAAGAATACTGGAGTGGGTAACCATGCCCTCCTCCAGGGGATCTTCCTGACCACAGATCGAACCCAGGTCTCCTGCACAGCAGCCAAACTCAAACCCATTTTCCTCAGTTACAATCATCACTTAGGAAGCAAAGAAGGGCCCTATGTGTTGTTGTTGTTGTTTTTTTGTTTCATTTTCATTTTTGCTTGGAAGGTTTGTGCAGATTGATAGGTGAGGAGGAATCTTGGGGAGAAATATAGCTTTTCAAACCCTCATGGCTGAGATACCACATACATTGGCAAAGCTTGTGTGCAAAGAGATTCAGGCAGATGACCAGTCTGTTGTGAAACGAATCTCTCAGTGGAACATATAATTCCACTCCTCCCGGGGGTTTGTGAAGCTGACTTGAGAACATCAATGCCCCTGTCCGTCACAGACCTCTAGTTCATGTCTAGGCAGCAGCTGCTGCTGCTTCAAAAGAAATCCATGCTCAGCTGAATTCTGATCTCAGAATAATACATGACACTTTCTGCTCTCGACTTAGAATTCAACGGGGAAATGAGTTGCTTTGGGATCCCCAAGACTCTCTTCCCTGCCTGAACTATTTCCTCTTCTGCAGCCTCCCACATCTAGAAGGGAAGACTGGCTTCAACCGCAAGAGTCTCCCCTCCCCCATGGGTGCTCTGGAAGCCAGCTCTTCAAGTTCATTGTAAGCTCAGAGAGGTGGAGGGGAATGGACAGGGACTCGATTTTTCTTGCAGAATCCCATGCCTGTGTAGCAAGATGGAATTTGCAAGCATGTGCAGGATTATCCCAGGTGCCAATTTCAGCAGAAGGCATCCAAGTTTCCCACAGGCAAGGACAGGATGGGTGCCACACGCTCCCCCAGAAGCAAATCTGGCCATTCCAGGGCAGGGAGAGCAGACAGCACCCAGGGCTTGACTTCTTGCCCATCCGAGGTGGAGTTCAAGGTCCCTTGTTGCAGCCCTGAGACATTGCTGCTTTCTCTTTTTTCTCCTCTACCCTGGATCCAATGCTAAGCCTCTTTGGTACAATCCACAGAGTTTAGGGGTTTCCCTTGTAGGTCAGTCTGTCAAGAATCCACCTACAATGCAGGAGACCCAGGTTCAATTCCTGGGTCCAGAAGACCTCCTGGAGAAGGAAATGGCAACCCACTTATCTGGAAAATCCTTTGGACAGAGGAGCCTGGTAGGCTACAGTCCATGGGGTAGCAAGAGTCGGACATGACTTAGCAAGTAAGCCGCCGCAGAGTTTATGTCCCCCAAAAGAAGAAATCTCAGTAACTGATAAGGAACCAATGCCCCAGAGGCCCCAGAGAGCACCTGAGTTATCTCCTAGGAAAAAAGAAAATGCCAGTCAGAGCAAACACGTCACCTGCCAGACAATTCCCAGGTGGCCAGCGTCAGACATTCCCTCAGAGTGACTGATCTGCAGAGCGGTGTCTACACAGCCAAGCATGATCCATTCATAGGCAGCTGCCTCTCTGCCCTAGCTCCCCAACTGGTGCCTTCACGTCAGTCTGGGGGTCGTGTCTTTGCCATTATTAGGTGTGTAAAAGTCACTACTACAATCTCAGCTTTTCTGAGAGACTAATCGAATCCATCTGTTGGCTCTTATCCCCCATTCTCAAGTTCAAATTTGTAAAAGGAAAGCAAAGAACAATAAAGATTCTGTTCATATATTTTGCCTTGTCTTTGATCTAGTTGAGAGTCTGTGTTTCAGCATTGGGTGGGAAATGAATGCCGCTGGAATTTCAATCTACCTGTCCAAACCTATTGCCATCATGCCCTTCAGGAACACTCAACAGAAGCTGCCCCACCCACTCTTCTGCTTCATTAAGAAAAAAAAGTGAGTCACTCAGTCGTGTCCAACTCTTTGTGACCCCATGGACTGTAGCCCACCAGGCTCCTCTGTCCATGGAATTCTCCAGGCAAGAATACTGGAGTGGGCTGCTATTTCCTCCTAGGAGCTCCTTCCCATCCAGGGATTGAACCCAGGTCTCCCACATTGCAGGCAGACTTTTTTCTGACTAAGCTACCAGGGAAATCAGTCTTTGTCCTCCCACCTGCATCAGACTCCCCCAGGTGGGCTCTCCAACCTAGCCCACCTGGCCTACTAAGCTGGTTATTACATCTGTGGGCCTGGCCACCCAGCTGGCTCCACCAAGTCATGATCCAACCACCTCCATCTCCAGCTTAGTCCAGCTCAGTAGCTCCATGTCACACTTTAGGTACAATCCATGCTCTAATAGCAGCCATCACAAACTGAATGCTTGATCTCTATCCTTCTTAAGGGCTATCCATGCCCTCAGCAGCTCTTTATTGAGGGGCTGCCATGGAGTAGGCACCCTAAAAGGGGACGTGGTGATGAAAAGACAATTTCCTTGTGATCAAGGAGCTCGTGATCCAGGAGGTCTGTGCCATTTTGACGTGTCCACGAGCCATGTGAGATGTTATGAAAATGAAGATTCTGTTCCAGCAATCTGATATGGGATGGGGAGTAAGATGCTGAATTTTTAACAGTTTTCCACCTGATATCAAAGCAAACCATACTTGGGATACAAGATTACTGAGACCCAGAGAATGAATAGGAGTTGGCCAAAAATAGATGAGTTTGTTCCATGTGGGGAAGTGAGAGGGTGGCAGAGGCAAAAGATAAAGTAAAAATGTTCAATTTACTGTAGTCCCAAAGCCTGAACAGAAAGCGCTCAAGATGATTTATTGATATGACTTATTGCCAAAGGAAATGATAACCTATCAAAGGTGATGGCTTCAGGGCATATCTAAAATGACTGGATGAGAGTGCCAGAGCTCTGGACCCTGCCAAGGATTCCTGTGCCCCAAGACATAAGTGCAACACCCTTGAGGCACCACATGGATTGGAACAACAGGCATCTCAGTGGTAGCCAGTATAGATGAAGGACTGTAGGCTGGTTTGGGCACTGAATCAAATTCTGGAAACTCTGTCAAACTCTAAGGAGGGACAGCAAACCTCAAGAATGCCTAAGGCTGGGTTTCCCACCACGTGATAGAACAGGACTGCACTCAGATAAAATTAAAGGAAAATTGACACGACCTTCCACTGATATTTCATTCACGCTCAAGTATGTGTTGCTGATTCATGCACACTTCAGAAGTTGAGAAATTCAAAATGGTTTAACCTGTGGGTGACACCAGAAGCCTTCAGGAGACACTCTGGATCCCAGGGCACAAAGGGAAATATGAACAAAGTTAACACTCTGTGTGCTTTGCATCCACCCAGGGAACACCTTTGCTACACTGACGTCAACTAACAGGTCTTGGTTGAATTTACGACTTCAGAAAAATGATCTAAAAGGAACCACTTGGAAAGCCCAGTTCGAGACAGTGGTCAATAAATCAATGAACTGCACAGGCCTGCGATGAGATGTGTGACCTTTGGAAATATCCCCTGGGAAGAGGTGATATGACCAGTCGTTCTGGTCACTGCAGACATCAGCTGAAACCTGGTCTCTGAAGTTATAAGAATGGAAAATAAGGGGGGAAACCTCCTGTTTTCTAATATTTTAAGCCCGCTCAGAGCAATTCAGGATGGGATCTAGTATGAGAAAAAAAAATACATCTTAAAACAATGAAAATAATCATCAAAAATACTCTTGGAAGACAGGACAGGATCCATTATCTCAGTTTTCTGTGGCAGTTGGTTTTTGTTTGTCTTTTGTTTAAAAAAGTCTGTTTATTGAAAGGATCTGAAAATAGTAATAAGATTTTCAACATTTAACAAATTTTCAAGATGTTAACAACGTGAAACATTAGAAATGTACTTCAAACACCCAAGCTTCCTGGTTGTTCTCTGTCATGCTTTAGGATTTGGTCTGCACCTGCTCTGTTGTCTGAACGAGTGACCTGAGTTCTGACTGCCACTGTCTTTTAGACCTAAAGATGGGCGTATCAGCCCCTCATCCCCATCCTGTGGGAGGCCAGGCGGGCCATCTGCTGTATCTGAGCTCAGCTTGCAGCAGCCCACCTTCCTGCTGTGGCAGTCTGTTAATGGCAGGAAGAGGAAGCTAGCTGGGCATCACAGTTAGGAATCTGGGGAAAGGGGCATCAGATGGAGGCAGGGACTGTTGCACAGATGCAAGGTTAAGCAGCTCAGCAATGATGCAGGTGGAAGGTTACCCAGTTTCAAGTTCACTATTCAAGGTCACAGGGCTTCCCAGGTGGCACAGTGGTAAAGAATCTGCCTGCCCATGCAGAAGACACAAGAGATGCAGGTTCAATCCCTGAGTCAGGAAGATCCCCTAGAGAAGGAAATGGCACCTGGCTCCAGTATTCTTGCCTGAAAAATTCCATGGACAGAGAAGCCTGGTGGGCTGCAGTCTATGGAGCCACAAAGAGTTGGACATACTGAGTGAACACACACACACACACACATATTCAAGGTCATGAGTGTGAAGTTTCATGAGCATGAGTGTCATTTTTTAAATAGTAAGCCATTTTTATTACTTGTCCCCCTCTTATTTATTATTTTAAATTATTTATTTATTTTTGGCGGTGGTAAGTGGGTCACTGTTGCCGTGTGGGGGCTTTCTCTACTTGCAGCGAGTAGGGGCTACTCTCTAGCTGCAGTGCATGGGCTTCTCACTGCAGTGGCTCCTCTTGTTGTGGAGCACGGGCCTGGCTGCCCCACGGCATGTGGAATCTTCCCAGACCAGGGACCGAAGACTTGGCTCCTGCACTGGCAGGTGGATTTTTAACCACTGGACCACCAGGGAAGCCCGAGCATGAGTTTTAAGGTTGCCGTTGGAGGAATAAGCACCATCTCCAGGCAAAAGTAGAGATGAGAGTTTTAAGAGTTACTGTCAAACAGGCTAACAGGGAGAAGGAGGGTGTGTTGAGGGCTAGAAGATTTAAGATGACTACTGAGGCAGCAAATTCAGTGCTCGCAGCTCAGAAGTGAAGGCAATGAAGTTCTTGGAGCCCTTTCGCTGCAACAGAATTCCCTGATGAGCCACAAGAGTGGCGTCTGCCTTGTAGGAGCCCCATAGACTTGTTCCTTACACCCCGCCACCTGATCAACCTTCCTGGATGTGGGGAGACAGCCTTGCTCCTTGGTTCACAGCATCCTCATCTTCAGCCAGGCACTCCTCCTCTGGGTAGATCACAAGATGTGGTGAACGTGCTGGGACCACAGGACCTTGAGAAGCTGGATCTGAGCCCCCCAGCCTCTTCTCTCCTTCTCAGGCAGCCTCATTTGGTCTGTGACTACTTTCTGTGACTCCCTCCTGACTCGCAAACAAGAAGGAAAGCAGACCTCCGGGGAAATGACAGGTGACAAATGTTTAGGGAGCATTTCAAACTGTGTTTTTCGAAGCTTCAAGGTTCTGCTTCACGAGTGAGGGCAGCTACTTCATCTTGGAGGAGTGGGGTTGCCTCTGTGCCTTCCCCCTTCCACTGCAGTCAGTGCAGATCTGATTTTACCTCATTTCATTTAAGGTTTCATGCCGTTGGTTGGTTGGTTTGAAAAATATAAACAGGTCTGAAGCCAAAGAAAAACAGTGTGTCTGTATCAACAACGTTACCATACCAGGGCTTCCTTGGTGATACAGTGGATAGGAATCTGCCTGCCAATGCAGCGGACGGGGGTTCGGTCCCTGGTCCAGGAAGATCCCACATGCCTCGAGCAGCTAAGCCCATGCACCGCAACTACTGGAGTCTGTGTGCCTGGAATCTGTGCTCTACGAGAGAAGCCCGTGTACCTCAATCAGAGAAAGCCCACTGATGAAGAGCCAGGGCAGCCAAAAATAAGTAAATAATAGAAAAATAACATCACACAGTATTTTGTGTAGTTCAAACAACTAAAAGGTTGAAGCCAAGATAAAAGCCAAGGGGTCCAGGTGGAATTCAAAGGAGATGGAAAATTCCTACAAGAGGTCATTAGGAAATAGAAAAGCTCATTGGGCCACTTATTTTGCCTATTAAGAGAGGGGTTCTGCAGTAGCTGTTTTTAAGTATTTTGTGTGAAAGTGGACATAATGACTCCTGGTTCTTGCCACGATAATGTTAACTTTCTGAACTGTCCCCCTCTTCAGAACATTAATCACATGGATTCTATTCCACAGTTTGTTAAGCTGTAGTCCTGCCTGCCAGGTCAAAAAAAAAAATCCCAAAGATCAGATTTCCTCTGAGACTCTTAAGCCCCAAGAATTTGGCCACTGCTAATTCAGCAGCCATTCTTTCAACAGGTTTCTCCACTTGTAAGTGGCTGGGGTTTTGTGCATGGCTAGAAAAACTGACTTCCAGGATGAGGGGGAAGCTCAACATTTTTTTTTAAAGAGAGAAGTCTTCATTTTTTAAAATGATTTTTCCACCCTGGAAAGGACATTATATTCCCAAAAGAGGAGAGGCTGGATCACCCTACGAAGAAAAAATAAACAAATGCCAGGAATTACATCCAAAGAATCAAAAGTCAAACAAACAACATTATTTCCCTCACGTAACGAGAGATATGTGGTTTTATTTTAGCTGTTAAATCAGACTCCTGATCTCCTTAGAGATCTAAGTGATTAAATCACCGTATTTGAAGGGAGATTCCAGAAAGAAAATGGAGACAGGGAACAGATTAATCCTCCTGGTTGCTGCTTCTTCAGTCTTCACAGAATTCCAAAGGAGTCCAACCCTATAAAGAGGAAAGAACTTTCTAGAAAAACAAGACCTCCCTTTGGAAGCAGAGCTTGACCTCAAGAGGCAACAGGAGCATGGGGAGAACATGAGGACTATTTGATGTAACTCTTCCTTGCGAACCAAAGTATTACATATAATAGCATAAATGACTGACAGCCTCACAAGCCCTGGGTTGCCCCTTTCCACCTCCATCTTCTCTCAGGCCTGCTTTTAAAGTTGTGGGGTAGTGGAGGTGACTGGGGAGGTGTGAAGCTGGGAATACAGTGATTTTGTAATGCAAAAACTCTGGAGGCAGCCCCAGAGGAAGAGAAAAAAACATTCTTTTCCAAATAACACCAAGCAGCCTGAAGTCAATTTATTTGCTCGTAAAAGGTCAGTAAAGTCATGCTTTTCCCATTAAAAGCTGTACACAGCTGATCAACATAAGCGATAAACATAGCTCCATGTACCAGAGACCCAAAACATGCAGAAAATTCTTGCAAGCTTTCTAGGGCACCAGGCTCATGTGTCGCACACACAGAATAGATGAGTTGAGTCTTTAGGTATCACAGTGCAGGGCAGTTTAAAGCTGTGCTAAATCAACTTTTTAGCGCTGGAATAAATGAGCCCTAGCCTGGGGGAAAAAAAAAAAAGGTAACATTAAGAGCAGTCCAACATCTATTAGGTAATATGCTTCACAAAAGCAAAAGACATCAGGCAATCAGCTGCCATTTTCAGAAAAATAATGCTGGGGCTGGCACAGCTAAGAGAGAAATTAATTAAAGGGAGGAAGGTGGTCTATTCATAAAAAGATCACCAAAAAAGCAGTGTTTTACTCCCAGTCATTTCTGTAAAACTGATTTTAATCATTCAACTAGATAGGAGTCCTCCTTCTCTAGCAATTCTATACGATTTCTTTCTGTGAACTGATTTTTTTCCCCTGTAGAGATAGTGTGTTAGTTGCTTCTCTCGGGTCCAACTCTTTTCTATCCCATGGACTGGAGCCTGCCAGGCTCCTCTGTCCGTGGGATTCTCCAGGCAAGAATACTGGCGTGGACTGCCATTCCCTTCTCCAGGTAGAGATAGTAGTAATTGGATTATTGTTTCATGGTATATTAGAATAATCGTAATAATATTGTAATAATCATGATGTATTAGAATATAGAACTGGAAAGTTCTGTATAGTATTGTCATGTTGGTATAGCTTTTATTTATTTTTTATTGTTCTTTAAAGATTTTTTATATGTGAACCATTTTTAAAGTCTCCATTAATCTGGAATGGGGATGCAAAAAGTCTGTCAGAAAAACCAACCTCAGGCCTTCTGTTTTAAAAAAGAGAATCATTCCTCTCACTTCATCATACAGCCAAGGATAACAAAAATGAGCCTGTAAAGCCCCATCTCCGCCCTTCCAGTTAATCAAGTCTGAAAAAATTCCTGGAAGCAGAACAACTAACGGAGGTTGCACTATGAATTGTCAAGGACTTTAGAATTCCTGTGATTTACAGGAGAGAATGAGGCTGTTCCGTGCATACTGAAGGTGCACGGGATTCTTAATTTATAGTTTAGGAGTTGCAGGCTGTCCTGCAGCTATAAACCTGCTAAGGTACTGAATCACTGCCAAGGGTGACCTCTAATGCAGCCTGCAGAGGTCAAGCAGCCTTTACTCTGAGTCAAAGAGTTCGTGGCTTACCCAAGGCTCTTTTGCTGCTGCTGCTGCTGCTAAGTCACTTCAGTCGTGTTTGACTCTGTGACCCAAGAGACAGCAGCCCACCAGGTTCCCCCTGCCCCTGGGATTCTCCAAGCAAGAACACTGGAGTGGGTTGCCATTTCCTTCTCCAATGCATGAAAGTGAAAAGTGAAAGTGAAGTCGCTCAGTCGTGTCCGACTCTTAGCCACCCCATGGACTGCAGCCCACCAGGCTCCTCCGTCCATGGGATTTTCCAGGCAAGAGCACTGGAGTGGGGTGCCATTGCCTTCTCCAAAGGCTCTTTTGGTTGAACACAAAAGAAAACCACTTGAATGAGCGTCAGCTAAGGCAGGCAATTGGATGGAAGGAAACAAGGACAGGAAATGTGGTCCAGCATCATGAGCGGAAGGCCATGGAACTGGCATGTCAAGGCCCACAGTACTCGTCCACTCTCTCTGAAGATGCACAGCAGCCTCTTGTCTGCTCACTCCTCCTTCTGCACACGGATGATGAGATACAAATTCTTATGCTAAGGCAAGTCAAGGAAAATGTAAACATAAAGATGTTTCTCTACCCTCTGGCCATCCCTCTCCCCTTTACCGTTAATGTGTTTCTGTATTATGCATGGGCCAGACCTTCACAGGTAGAAATACCTGCTCAACCACACAGAGCAACATTCTCCTTCCACCACCAAGCTAACACCTTAGGCGATAACCTTCTTCTATAATCTTGTAATGACCCATGACTCACTACCCGCTTTGTACACATAGATCTGGATTGTGCAAACTATCTATGTCATTTAAAGCACAGCCCTGTGGCTCAAGGGGGCTTCCCTGGTGGCTCAGAGGTAAAGAACCCACCTGCCAATGCAGGAGATGCAAGTTTGATCCTTGGGTTGGGAAGATCCCTTGGAGGAGTAACTAGCAACCCACTCCAGTATTTTTACCTGGGATATCCCATGGACAGAGGAGCCTGGCAGTCTAGAGTCCATGGGACCACGAAGCTTAAGTTTAGTTGCTCAGACACAACTGAGCAACTAAAGAACAACCACGTCTATCTTAAAAACCTATATAACTAACTGTACTTTGACCTCTAACAGGCAGAAGAGTCTTCAGGACTTTCTGAGAAGCTGTTCCTGAGTCATAATCTCCAACTTGACTCCAATAAAATTTTCTATTTCTTTCTTAGATGGGCTGATTAAATTTCTCATCGACTCCGACCTTCTCTGCTTTGGGAACTAGGACTCATGGGGCGGGCTGGACTCTGCCAGGCACTGATGTGGGTCAATGTCTCCGGGAGGACAGAGCTGCCTCAAAAGGCTTTCTGCCTCCTCCAGACTGTTGCCTGCGCCTCTCATCTCTCGTAGCTCAGCTGGTAAAGAATCCGCCTGCAAGGTGGGAGACCAGGGTTCAATCCCTGGGTTGGGAAGATCCCCTGGGGAAGGGAAAGGCTACCCACTCCAGCATTCTGGCCTGGGGAATTCCATGGACTGTATAGTCCACGGGGTCGCAGAGTCGGACACGACTGGGTGACTCTGTCACTCACCACGCTGGCCTACCAAGCGCTTGCCTTTCCTGCGCTCCACTCACTCGGCCTTTCAACACCCTGCTCTTTGCAGCCCTCTCTCCCTCGGCTCCAGTAACACCACTCTCTCCCGATTCCCCTCATAATGCTGACTTCTCCTCACGCTCCTTTATCCGCACACCCCACTCTGCCCCACCCTGGAGTGTGGGGTCCCTCAGGGCTGTGTCCTAGATCTTTGCCCTTTAAGACTCCCTCCCAAAGTGGTCTCAGCCACACCTGTGGCTTAACCTGTTTCACCTCTTTCCTGAGTCCCAGACCTGTATACACACTTGCCCAGTCCATATTCCTATTTGGATGTCTCAGAGGCACCTCAAAATCGACTGAGCCAAACTTCTCACCCCCTCAAGACTCCTCAGCCAAGGGACTTCCCTGGTGGTCAGTGGTTAAGGATCTGCCTTGCAGTTGGGGGGACATGGGTTCCATCTCTGCTTAAAGAACAGGATTCTACATGACAACTAGGGGCAGCTAAGTCCTCATGCCTCAATGAAAGATCTCCCACGATGCAGTGAAGATCCGACACGCCATAACTAAGACCCAATGCAGCCAAATAAATAAATATTACAGAAAAACAAACAAACAACCTCCTCATCCAATATTCTCAGCTCAGTAAATGGCTCTATTTAGTTGCTCAAGCCAGAAACCTATGAGTTTCCCTCTACTGCTTCCTGCTTCACCCTCACAGATTCCATCACCTAGTCTCGCTCTTAAACCTCTGGAATTCACAATTCCACACTGTGTTTAAGGTCTCGCCATCTCTTGTCTGGTGCACTGCAATGGGCTCTGAGCTGGTCCCTCTGCATCCATTCTGCCCCTCCCTGGTCTGTGGCCAGAGCACCACTTTAAACACTCGAGTCTTCCCACATCTCTCAGCTGCCTTCAGAGGCTACTTACAAAAGTGGAATGAAACTCAGAGTTCTTCTCAGGACCTCCCTGATTTCTTGCAAGGTCCCCAGGACCCTGCCACCCCTGAGAACTCATCAGGTGCCACTCCTGCCTCACTCACAGGCAGCCCTCACAACTGCCTTCTTTTCGTTCTCCAGCGATGCCGGACTTCTCTCACCTCGAGCCTTTGTATACGCTGCTCTCTCCTACCCACACCATCTCCCTACTTGCCCTTTCCACCTTGTGAGTCCTACTCATCCATCCAGTCTCACCTGAAACACCCTCTCTCTCCCCCTGATGTTGTGTGTATGTTTGAGAATATTTGTATTTTTTATATCTAGCTGGAGTCCAGGGCATTTCCCTCGGCCAAACTTCACGCTTATAATGATGAACTTGTTCGTTCATCAAGGACCCCCTGCTTGTGCCAGGCACTGCTGTAGACACCGGGATTGCAGCATCCGAAGGGAGACGTTCCTGCGCTCAGGGAGTTTTCATCCTTTGTAACATTTCTCTCCCTCCGCTATTTGATTTCAGTTCCTCAAGGAGAAGGTCATGCTTGTTTTGCTGGCCATTGTATCCCAGTGTTCAGCACACTAGCATGTTGTCATGGGAATATTCAGTAAACATTTATTTCCTAGCTGTCTGATTGGCCTCCTGAAGTTACTATTGTACTGGACACATAGTAAGTAGAAGCATGTTGAGTTACACAAATTCATTCAGGCAACTGTGTCCTTAGGAAAAGGTAATGTTTCAGATTTAGCATGATGGTCTTCAATGTACCATTTGATTTTTAGTGAGGAATTATTTTCTTATTCCTGTTAACCAATATAAATGAATAAATGAAAAAGACAAATGATTTCAGGATGAAAATAATATTAAGAAAATTGGATGGGATGGTCTGATAAAGACAAACCAAAGGGACCTATGTCATATTATACTGAATGATTAGAAAAGTCTTTGCCAAGGAGGGGGAAATTTAAGCAGAAACCTGAATAACAGGAAGGAGACAGCTGTGCAAAAATCCAGGGTGGAGGGTTCCAGATAAAGAAAGTGCAAAGGCTTGGAGGTAGGAATAGGGGGAACAACTAGCAGGAAGGGGGCTGTTTGAGAAGCACAGAGAAGGCTAGGATGGCTGGAGTCCAGGAGGCAGGGGAAATGAGGCAAGAGGAGGTGGCCAGGGGCTTGCTCACCAAGTGGGCAACAGCCCAGGCAAAGGTTTATGACTCTCTTGTGGTTTCAGTGGGGAGATATTGGGGGTTTTAAAGCAGAGAATAAACATGATCTGATTTATGGTTTTTAAGAAAATGACCATCTGCTATGAGAAGAATAGACTAAATAATATTGACCCTCTTGGCATTAAGACCTCTTAGAAGACCAAAGACTGCTATAGGAAAAAATAAAATTGTTTTGCTGTTCAAAAATCTGACTTCATTTGGGGTTATTATGTAATTAAATATGAAATATGTTGACTTTAGTCCTTTCTGGTGAGTTTTAAGTCCTCACCACCAGTAAGGGGATAAGTGACCTGTTTCCTTTAGGAGCCAAAACTCTTATCAAATTTATTAATTAACATGAGACCTGATTTTTTATATTTACTGATCACCGATGAATATGATCCATTTGATGGACATTTAAAAAAAACGAGTAGGCTCATCTCTGATAAACATCTTCCTTCGACCACTACAAAGTGTGTAACATCGTCACCAGAGCCCTTCTTTCGAAATTCACCGATGCATCTCACATTTGTTACATTCATTATTTGTGAGCAGTAAGCTATGCAACAGAACTGAGACTCATTCTTAGGGACGCATCAGCCTGTCATATATTTGAAACCTCTTCTCTCCAAGGAAAAAAGAAGACTTTCTTCTCTCATCATGTCATTTAAAAAAAGTATTGAGGTGTTTTTGGTCTGGAGCCTTCTTAAAGCATGGGATAATGACTTTGCTAAATCCTACTGGAAATGAAAACACATCTTGAAGCTGTGGACTAACAGAAGCCACACTGTGTGTCTTAGTCAGTCATTCATGTCCAGCTCTTTACGACCCTGTGGATTGTAGCCTGCCAGGCTCCTCTGTCCATGGAATTTTCCAGGCAAGAATACTGGAGTGGGTTGCCATTCCCCTCTCCATGGGATCTTCCCAACCCAGAGATTGAACTCAGGTCTCCTGCATTGCGGGTGGATACTTTACTGCCTGAGCCACCAGGGAAGCCCAGAAGCCAGATTGTATCTCTTAAATTAAGGAGATAGCCTGCTGGACCAGAAGAATAGGGGCCCTTGATAAGAAATAAAATATACCAACTGGCATTGTCCTTTTTCTTATTTAGTAGCAACACCATTAAGACATTGTGATGCAAGCCAGCTTACCTTTCAGAAGCCACATGCACAGACAGCAGTTACAGTGCACATAGCCAAGGGCACCGAGAATTCTTTTAAGGAGGGGGCTACTCTTAGTCTCTCAGCCTTTTGACACCGCTTATGGCAACCCACTCCAGCACTCTTGTCTGTAGAATCCGATGGACAAAGAAGCCCGGCTGGGGTCGCAAGACTCGGACACGACTTAGCGACTAAACCACCACTGCTTGGGCAAAGGGGCACAGCACTAACCTTAGAAAAAGCCTAAGCAGAAGGCTCAGGGCATTAGCGGCTAGAAGGGCACTTGATTCAGAGCCCCGTTTGTGCCGGAGTCTAGGAGTCTTCACTTGCAGCTGAAGGCCTCCTGGGCTGAGCTTACGGCTCCAGAACTCATGCTGCGGAGTTGGTGGGAGGAGGCCCGCTTCAGTGGGAGGAGCCAAGGACCCGTGAGAGAACCACGGGGATGAGGCAGGTGTTTGGGGCAAACTCAGTCGGAGGCAACCCAGGCAGCCCCGGAGGATGGCAGAGCGCTGGGGCAAGAGGGGGCTGGGAGAGGAATTAGGGGTGGCCAACGGTCCGCATGGTAGGGGCTGATCAGGCAGTGGGGACCCTGTCACCGGTCTGAACACCACCAGCACGACTCCACTGCGGCCCAAGCAGGCAGCCAGGGTGGAGCGCCCGCGCACAGGGGCGGCGCCAGGGAGAGCCCTAGGCAGGAAGCCGCTTCCCAGCCTTGGAGTCTGGGGCTGGGCTTGGCCCGGGAAGTAATGCTGGCAGAATCCACCCTGTTACTGAAACCTGAGGAGATGGTCGGAGCCTCCTGGTGGGTTTGAGCCTAAGGACAGCGTTAAATGCTCCAGCTGTGGGCACAGAACGCTCTGAGGGAGACCCCCCGGGTGGGCACAAGCACCAGGCCGACCAGCAGACCACCCCCTAATACGACATTTAGAACCAGCAGGTGCTTCATAAAGAGCTGCGGGGGCTTCCCTGGTGGCTCAGCAGGCTGCCAATGCTGGGGGCATGGATCACGCATGGGGAAGACCCCGTGTGCTGCGGATTAAGGAAGCCCGTGCACCGCAGCCGCTGAGCCCGGGCTCGAGAGCCCGGGAGCCCTGGAGCCTGTGCCCCGAGCAAGAGAAGCCACCGCGATACTGTGAAGTAACTAGCCTCCAATTAAATGAATTTATATTTAAAAAATGCATGTTTCCAGTGTCAAAAAAAAGAGAAGCCACCGCAATATTGTAAAGTAACTAGCCTCCAATTAAATGAATTTGTATTTAAAAAATGCATATTTCCAGTGTCAAAAAAAAGAGAAGCCACCGCAATATTGTAAAGTAACTAGCCTCCAATTAAATGAATTTGTATTTAAAAAATGCATGTTTCCAGTGTCAAAAAAAAGAGAAGCCACCGCAATATTGTAAAGTAACTAGCCTCCAATTAAATGAATTTGTATTTAAAAAATGCATATTTCCAGTGTAAAAAAAAAGAGAAGCCACCGCAATATTGTAAAGTAATTAGCCTCCAATTAAATGAATTTATATTTTAAAAAATGCATGTTTCCAGTGTCAAAAAAAAGAGAAGCCACCGCAATATTGTAAAGTAACTAGCCTCCAATTAAATGAATTTGTATTTAAAAAATGCATATTTCCAGTGTCAAAAAAAAGAGAAGCCACCGCAATATTGTAAAGTAACTAGCCTCCAATTAAATGAATTTGTATTTAAAAAATGCATATTTCCAGTGTCAAAAAAAAGAGAAGCCACCGCAATATTGTAAAGTAACTAGCCTCCAATTAAATGAATTTGTATTTAAAAAATGCATATTTCCAGTGTCAAAAAAAAGAGAAGCCACCGCAATATTGTAAAGTAACTAGCCTCCAATTAAATGAATTTGTATTTAAAAAATGCATATTTCCAGTTCAAAAAAAAGAGAAGCCACCGCAATATTGTAAAGTAACTAGCCTCCAATTAAATGAATTTGTATTTAAAAAATGCATATTTCCAGTGTCAAAAAAAAGAGAAGCCACCGCAATATTGTAAAGTAACTAGCCTCCAATTAAATGAATTTGTATTTAAAAAATGCATATTTCCAGTGTCAAAAAAAAGAGAAGCCACCGCAATATTGTAAAGTAACTAGCCTCCAATTAAATGAATTTGTATTTAAAAAATGCATATTTCCAGTGTCAAAAAAAAGAGAAGCCACCGCAATATTGTAAAGTAACTAGCCTCCAATTAAATGAATTTGTATTTAAAAAATGCATATTTCCAGTGTCAAAAAAAAGAGAAGCCACCGCAATATTGTAAAGTAACTAGCCTCCAATTAAATGAATTTGTATTTAAAAAATGCATGTTTCCAGTGTCAAAAAAAAGAGAAGCCACCGCAATATTGTAAAGTAACTAGCCTCCAATTAAATGAATTTGTATTTAAAAAATGCATATTTCCAGTGTCAAAAAAAAGAGAAGCCACCGCAATATTGTAAAGTAATTAGCCTCCAATTAAATGAATTTATATTAAAAAAATGCATGTTTCCAGTGTCAAAAAAAAAAAAAAGAGAGAGAGAGAGAGAAGCCACCGCAACGGGAAGCCCGAGCGTCGCAACTAGAGAGTAGCCTCCGCTCACCGCTACCAGAGAAAAGCCTGAGAGCAACGAAGACCCAGCACAGCCATAAATAAACCAATTAAACAGCTGTTTAATTATAACCCCAAACTTAACATTGAAGCACAGCTGCTTTAAGGAGCCAGCTCTCGTGGCTCTGTTTAATTGGGTCATCTAAAAGGTTCACTTTGATAGCATCCCCTTTTCAAACTGTCCTGGAAAGAGCAACACCATTTTACCTGAATAACTTGAGCCCCGAGTCTGGCCGTCTTTCCCCTGCGCTGACAGCGCCCCCAGGCCTTCCTCAGAGGCCAGCTGCGGGACAGCATGGCCGGGAGGCGTCAAGTGGCCGCCTGTGGCCCCCGCAGCCGCCACAGGCCGACAGAGGCAGCCAGGCTCCACGGCCATTTTCAGTCAAAATGTCTCAGGGCTGAAAAAGTATTTCCTGGGCCCCAAGGTGTTCACTGTCTGAGAGGCGGCCCCGAGGCCATGGCTGAAAAGTCCAGCCTGGGCAGGGCGTCCAGAAACCTGCCTCTGCCTGTCGAGGCCTCATGGGCCTCCAGGGTCCTAATTTCTAGAAGCTTCCATCACTGCTATGTGCAGCTTCTCACACTGGAGAAAAACGTAGCAAGTACTACGCAGAAATACAGTACTGACAATACTGTTAGTAATCATGTGAGCTGATAGACATCAAATATTTTTGACCTGCCAAGCTCCACGTATTATCTTATTAAGTCCTCACAGCAACGTTATGACCTAGGTCTCCTGGTGTTATGAGAAATAGGGTTCATAGCAGAGAAATAGGGTTAACAGACCAAGGAGGCAAAAGGGAAGGCAGTAAAAAGAATCAGAGGGACTTTGCATACTGCAGTGAAAGGTAAAAACTCAATTATATTAGTCTGCTCATTTCCTCGATGTGGAACCATAGGGCACTATAGGTAGCTAGCTAGCGTATCTTCATATTCTTTTATTTTTTCTTCCTTTTCTTCGTAACCAGTGATATTTTTACTTTGAAAAGACACACACACACACACACACACACAATCAGGCCTTATTATACACATGAAAATTACTGAACCATCTCACATGTCTCACCCTATTAATGGGAGGGTTTGTCCCTCTAGCCACTCTCCCTACTTTCAGCAGACCATGAGTCAAATCCACGTATCTAAGACACAGTGAGAAAGGTACAAAGCCCTGACTTGAAATATCTTATTTCATCCAGGCAGGATTTCTTCTGCAAAGGTCTCATGCTTTGGTGTCACGGAGAAGCCAAACTTTTTCCTTCTTCCAATTTATCCTTTCGTTTTCCTCCTCTCTCATTCAGTCTTTGAATACCTTTCTGACTTTGTGTTTATGCAAAGACTGCATGCACATGCCTAGACTATGTATCTCTCAGAGGCCCCTGGTGTAGGGAAAATAACAGTGCAGTAAAAATTGTTACAGGCCGCGTAACCTGGGCCGAAAAGAGGCAAAAAACAGCTCAGTAAAGCGGTTGTAAAGCACCTCACCTACCAAGTGCTTAGTCGCTCTGTTGTGTTCGACTCTTTGCAACCCCATGGACTAAAGCTAGCCAGGTTCCTCTGTCCATGGTATTTCACAGGCAAGAATACTGGAGTGGGTTGCCATTTCCTTCTCCAGGGGATCTTCCCAACCTGGGGATCGAACCCATGTCTCCTGTGTCTCCTACAGTGCAGGCGGATTACCTGCTGAGCCATCAGGAAAACCCACCTAACCTACTATAGACACTCTGTATATGGTAGACATCATTACTACATCAACTGAATAACATCAAAGCAAGATACAATGTCATCTGCTAGGAAAAGAAGTATGAGATTTGCCTCTGATACCAGCACTAAAAGTACATTTCATTTGGCCTAAAATGTTGTATATAGCCCACTTGAAAACTAGTTGGTCCACAAAGGGTTACTCAAATCTGCCTATTGGGGGGTTGAAGAAATGTCGTCATGCCCATCTAAACCTGATCAATGGTCATCTCCATCGTAATGTCCCTTGTCATGGCTTTCAATTAATGCTGAATTCAACGATCTATGTCCATAGAAAGAGCAGGATCACAGATAACCCAAAAGAGCAATTAAGTGTCTAAACCATTCATTTGATTTGTTTTTCATAACAGCTACTTTACTGTATTACTTAGAGCTAATGTCAGCATTCTACTATTATGAATATTAGTTGATGGTGAGAAAAAACTCATAACTTCTCTCACTCAGATAGAAAGTTGAATACTGTTGCATAAAATTTTCAAGGTGTGTCACTGGTGGTGATTTACCACTCTGTATTGTACAGCACATTGTTGTAATTATATCATAAAAATTCCATTTAAATTTTAAATACTTCCTATGGGGCGTCCCTGGTGATTCAGTGGTTAGTCCCCCTTGCAATGCAGGGGACATTGGTTTGATCCCTGGTTCAGGAAGATCCCACACACAGAGGAGCAACTCAGGCTGTGCGCCACAACTAGAGAACCCAAGCTCCAGACCCCACACACCGTAACTACCGGAGGCCACGTACCCTAGAGCCTGTGCGCCACAGCAAGACAAGTCACTGCAATGAGAAGCCCCCGCGAGGAAGCTCTGCAACGAGAGAAAGCCCCTGCACAGCAAAGAAGACACAGCCATAAAAAATAAATAAATACTTCCTATGTACACAGCGGGGGCTCCCCGGTGGCTCAGGGATAAATGATCCATCTGCTATACAGGAGACATGGGTTCAATCCCTGGATTAGGAAGATCCCCTGGAGAAGAAAATGGCAACCCACTCTAGCATTCTGGCCTAGTAACTCCCATGGAGGAGTCTGGTGGGCTGCAGTCCATGGGGTCTCAAAAGAGTCCAACACAACCTGGCAACTACACCACCACAACATGGACACACCTAGCACCAGCAGTGAACTAACCTCCCCGGAACTAGCTCATTATGCTAGTGTGCACATAGGGTTAAGGAAACCAGAGGGTGTATTTTTTCAATTTAACTTTTATTGGAGTATAGTTGACATACAATGTTGTGCTAGTTTCAGGTGTACAGCAAGGAGATTCAGTTATACATACACGTATGTCCACTCTTTTTTGGATTCTTTCCCCGTATGGGTCATTACAGAGTATTGAGTAGAGTTCCCGTGCTATACAGCGGGTCCTTGTTAGTTATCTATTTTGTATGGGGAGAGTGTGTGTTTTTTCCAGAGACTAGACTAATTAGCATCTTTCTTTCGGTGGTCCTACTAAAGTCTGTGACAAGGAACCTGCATGACTCTGAACACTAAGGTGAAAGGTCATCAGGATTGCTGGGTAAATACCACAAAGCATGCGTGCAGATCAATGGCCTCTAAGAATCTTGTCTAACTGGTTTATCCTATCACGATGTTACCAATGTCACCATTTATCACAAGAGACACTTGAAACCCTCAATGCAATCTAATTTATGTTCATTCAACCAAAATCATCAAGTGCCTACAAGGTGCAAAGGACTGGCTTCCTCATTGCTTTATTTACAGCAGCGGCTCTCAAGGGGTTGTATGGCTCCCCAAGGTTCCTTTCACAGGTACACAAAGTTCTCCAACTACATATCCCTGCAGAGCTCGACTTGAGCTATAGATTGGAATGCAAAAGCAGATAAGAGAGTCCAGTTGTTTTCTATGAAATCAGACATTAAAGAGATTTGCAAAAAGTTAAACAATGCCACTCTTCTTACTAACTTTTTTGGTGGGTTTGGGTAATGCAGCTATTTTTCTTTAAAATGTTATTTACATTAATATGTTGATGCATTTGTTATTGTTATTTTTCAATGAATTAATAAAAATATTTAAAAATTTTGTTTTAACTTCTAATATGATAACAATTGACAGTTGTTAAAAATGAAAGAATTTTAGGACTCTCAATAATTTCTAGGAGTCTGAAGGAGTTCCAAGACCTAAAAAGTTTGAGGCCAGTGTTCTATTATACATCTATATTATCTATGGATTATAGCCTGCCAGGCTCTTCCAGTTCATGGAATTCTCCAGGCAAGAATACTGGAGTGGTATACTGGTAGCCATGCCCTTCTCCAGGGGATCTTCCCGACCCAGGGGTTGAACCCAGGTCTCTTCCATTGCAGATTTTTTCTTTATCGTCTGACCCACCAAGGAAGCCCTATACTGAAATCTTACAGCATCCCAATTCCCTTTGCCAACTTTGTCTTTATAGAACCCATCACTACCTAAAATTATCTCATGTTTGTTATCTATCTGTTTCCTCTATATGCCAGTCTTTTGCTTATTTGCTCACAGATACAGTCCCTACACATGTTTCCCAGACCACTTTACCCAAGATCATGGGTGGCCCCAGCAGGGGACTGGAGGAGGGACACAGGAGCCCACATTTCTCCCGAGTTCTCCTTGGCCTCCAGCAGGGTGGCATCTTCTCATTGGTTCCAGTTCTACGAAAGGGCAATGCTCCCAGCTCGTGCTGAGCAGCCTTGGCTCCCAGGTGCTAGCCATCCCCTCTCCTTGCTTGTTCCGTCCAATCCTAGGGTATAGGAGCTTACAGTTCTTGTGATTACCTGAGTGCTTCTCCACTCCAGTTTGACATTTCAACTCTCCCCATATTTTAGGGAAAGAACTTATCTCAGTTTCTTCATTTGAGAATAGGAATAAGGATAATGTCAACTTGGGCTGCTTTGAGGATAGAGGGGGAAAAAAAAAATACTCACAGGGAATTCCCTTGTGGTCCAATGGTTAGGACTCAAGGGTTTCACTATATAAGCCTGAGGTGCAATCCTTAGTCGGGAAACTAAGATCTCCCAAGTCATGAGTGGAGGCCAAAAGGGAAAAAAAACAACAAACACATAAAGACCCTTGCATGCTGTTGAGACCAGAACAGGTAATAAATGTCAACTAACTTTATCATTTCTGTACTTTAAATTTTGGAATTACTATCTGACAAAAAAATGGAATCTACTGATTTCAGCAATGTATTCATGTCTGGATTATTTAATCAGTATTCTAACGGATGTGAAAAATTACTCTTTTTTCAAGATAACTATTGTAATTATATCACGATCAATAGCTTTTCTCAATTTTTATTTCTGTTGGAAAAGAAATGTACATCAAATACTTCAGGAGAAATTCTCTTATGTAATCAAGCATTACAAACTACAATAAATCACTGGTCTTTCCTTTTTATACCACCATGAAAAGAAACAAAGCCCAGATGTATTCAGCACTTGGTTCTCTACCAAGAACTCACTAAGAGCCTTACATGCAGTTTGACACTCAATTCTCATAAGCTTATGAGGTGGATATACTTATTAATACCCCTTATACCCCTAGTTTCCAGATGAGGAGACAGGCTCAGAGACAGTCAGGGTTTGCCAAGGTCACAAAGCCTATGAGAGGAACAGACTTGAACATGGACTGATGATGAACCTTACTGTTTTGGGAAAACAAAATAAAGCCATTATAACCAACCTATGTGTTATGACAAACACTGTTCACAGATAATGTCCTAGGGGACTTAGTACATATCATTAACATATTTGCTCACAATTCAAAGACACAGAAAGACAGATGCCCTCAGTTCAGCTCAGTCACTCAGTCATGTCCGACTCTGCGACCCCATTAACCACAACACGCCAGGCCTCCCTGTCCATCACCAACTCCTGGAGTCCACCCAAACCCATGTCCATTGCGTTGGTGATGCCATCCAACCATCTCATCCTCTGTCATCCCCTCTCATCCTGACCTCAATCTTTCCCAGCATCAGGGTTTTTCAGATGAGTCAGCTCTTCGCATCAGGTGGCCAAAGAATTGGGAGTTTCAGCTTCAACATCAGTCCTTCCAGTGAACACCCAGGGCTGATCTCCTTTAGGATGGACTGGTTGGATCTCCTTGCAGTCCAAGGGACTCTCAAGAGTCTTCTCCAACACTACAGGCTTTTCCTTCCCCATTTTGGGATGGTGAAATGTGAATAGTTCATCTGAAGGCTGAAACAGGTAAATCCTCAATATTCAACAGGTTTCTTCACTCCACTCCTGGAGGCCACAGTAGGATTCCCTGGCTGGGCTAGGCAACCAAGTGATGTTGAAGGAAATTACCCACAAGTAATTACCCATAAGAAATTACCCACCAAGTAATTCTTGGTGGTTCTCAGATGCTGAGGTTCCATTGCGGTGCCACACAGGCATTAGGGCTCCTTACTTCAGCCAGCCCAAAAGCCAGACAGGAGCCTGCTACTGTAGGCTGAATCCCAGGCACAGGCAACAGAATGAACACTTGACTATTGGCTAGAGCTGCTCCCTTAATTCATCACTGCCCTCGAGTCCTGGGATCCTGGGCCAGACCATGTAGAAACACTGAAAACCTAGCGCTTAATTTGAAGAATGTTTCCTTTTCCTGAGAGAGAACTAAAAACTCCAGTTTGTCTCTCCATGAAGACAAACATTTTAACTTCCAAAGGATCAATTAGATACATCACTAAGGATGTATTACACACTAAAAGGATTCTTTGCCAAGCTTTCTTAAAATGCTAAATGCTCTCTGAGAAATGAAAATATCAGCCAAGGGACAAAAATTCAACTGCCTCACAATTGTCAGGCATTTCCTATTCTGTGATATGAACTCTATGGCATGAGTCAATTTACAGTGAGAAATTAGTTCACCATGCGTCTACTTCAGGCAGACACACGTAGCTTTACTTCCTGTAAAGCTGGGTGCAGCAGCATGAAGCAGAAACAAGAAGGTAGGGTTGGCTTTGTGAGGCCTCACATGCTATTCACGTGAACATCTTCTCAACTTCCTCTGGGGTGCAACCTGGTCTGGCCACTAGCGCCAAGCTAAACATCCCACAAACGCTTACCTTTTCTTCCAAAGGATCCACAAGATACAGCAGGTGAGGAAAATGTGGGATCAACTCCACAGCCAAATGAGAGAATACTGATTCATTTCACCTTCTCTCTTTTCCTATCTGAATTCACCTGAGAAGTCTAACTCTTCACACTGATACTGCGTGATATTGAGATAACACTGGAAGCCTGCCCAGTTGATGTCTCCACACTGTGCTAAGTGTTTTACAGGCAGCATGTCATTGAATAATCTCAACAGTCCTATGGAGTAGACACTTTTATATGCAATTATGAGCAAACAAGCTCAGAGAGTGAAATTTTTCTAATAAAAGTTGATAAGTAGGATTAAAACTCAGGTCTAACAGAGACTAATGCTTTTGTTCCTTTTTGCCACCACCCCACCTTCCCAAACGGGCTCATCTTCCCAGAGCATCCACTTTACCAGAAGACTTAAGAGAAAGACATGACTTGTGACAAGGAAAACAAGGATAGAATTAGCCTTTAGAATATAAATTTAGCATGGGTTTTTAAAGATGAAACACCAGAAAGTTCTTACATGCAGATGCCTTAATAGACACTGCTACTGCTGCTAAGTTGCTTCAGGCGTGTCCGACTCTGTGTGACCCCATAGATGGCAGCCCACCAGGCTCCCCCGTCCCTGGGATTCTCAGGCAAGAACACTGGAGTGGGTTGCCATTTCCTTCTCCAATGCAGGAAAGTGAAAAGTGAAAGTCATGTCCGCCTCTTCACGACCCCATAGACTGCAGCCTACCAGGCTCCTCCGTCCATGGGATTTTCCAGACAAGAGTACTGGAGTGGAGTGCCATTACCTTCTCCTTCTTCTCTCTATTATGTAATAGACACTACATGTCCTGAAACCTACAAAGGTCTTTTGAAGGAAACGCTTGAGACTCACTCTCCACATATGAGATCTAGGGCAGGACAATAACTCGGGCTCCCTTCAAAATGACAGTGAGAAGGATACCTTCCTCATCTAGTGGGGAGGCGGAGACCTGTGAGGAGGGCACAGAGAGAGACTCTGGTGTCAGGGCCCTGCTGATAGGTATGTACGGCTCAGATAAACAAAAACCTGTGCTCATTAGCACTCAGCTGGCTCATCAGTGGTAATCCAGTAAGCTATGGGGATCTCGTCCTCACTTTACGCAGCTTATACAAGTGCTCCTTCCAATTCTATCTTTGTTCTGGGTTAGAGTTCTGGTTAGCTGGTTTTTTCCCATCTCACTGCATCTCCAGATACATTTCCACATCCCTTAACACTTGGTGCTGGGACTTCCCTGGTGGGCCAGTGCCTAAGACTCCGTGCTCCCAATGCAGGGGACCTGGGTTCGATCCCTAGTTGGATCCCTAGATGTTAGATCCCACATACTGCAACTACAAGTTTGCATGCTGCAACTAAAGATCCTGCATGCCACAATGAAGACAGTGCAGCCAAATAAATAAATTTAAATTAAAAAAAAAAGAAAAAACAAAAAAAAAACAGCTTGGTGCTGAGTTGATCTGTGTCTCCAAGCAGCACTGACCTCCGCAAGGCAGTCTTCACTGATGCCATGTCTACAACCACAAACAAGTAAAAGCAGCAGGTTACTGTTGTTGTTTAGGTGCTAAATTACGGTCAACTCCTTTGTGACCCCATAGACTGTAGCCCTCCAGGCTCCTTCTGTCCATGAGTTTCCCAGGCAAGAATACTGGCATGGGTTGCCATTTCCCTTTCTAGGGGATCTTCCCAACCCAGGGATTGGACCTGCAGTAGCAGGCAGATTACCTCCGAGTCACTAGGGAAGCCCCTAAAAGCAGCAGATACCGCCACCCCAATTGCAGCCTTTATTTTTCATCTTTGTTTTCTACTGAGTATCACATAGCCTGGAGCCCTTCCCAGCTGATGCTGAGATGTAATGACTTGTCATTTGAGAGATGGCTCATTAAAATTACACAGCACAGGTAAGAGAAAACTCAGTGCAGATGGGGACAGCAGGTAATTAGCATTAACTTACAGGGCAACCGCTAGGCCCTCTGGGCTCCCCTCTCTACTCCTTTCCCTCCCACTGCTTCTTAGCACACTGGTGGTCCTCACTATTTTCCAGAGGTATCTCTTGGGGTTTAACTGTAGCCCTCCAGGCTCCTTCTGTCCATGAGATTTCCCAGGCAAGAATACTGGCATGGGTTGCCATTTCCCTTTCTAGGGGATCTTCCCAACCCAGGGATTGGACCTGCAGTAGCAGGCAGATTACCTCCGAGTCACTAGGGAAGCCCCTAAAAGCAGCAGATACCGCCACCCCAATTGCAGCCTTTATTTTTCATCTTTGTTTTCTACTGAGTATCACATAGCCTGGAGCCCTTCCCAGCTGATGCTGAGATGTAATGACTTGTCATTTGAGAGATGGCTCATTAAAATTACACAGCACAGGTAAGAGAAAACTCAGTGCAGATGGGGACAGCAGGTAATTAGCATTAACTTACAGGGCAACCGCTAGGCCCTCTGGGCTCCCCTCTCTACTCCTTTCCCTCCCACTGCTTCTTAGCACACTGGTGGTCCTCACTATTTTCCAGAGGTATCTCTTGGGGTTTGTCGACCGGGGGTGGTTATTTACCATTGTTCTCAAGAACTCAGCCACAGAGTCACTGCCGTGACAGAGTCCACTTGCCGTAACAAGTGGGAGCAGGGAACTGGGTGCATCCACAAAAGACCATCAATTCGCCCACAGCCAGTGGGGGTGAGGAAGAGTGGATTCAGCTGTCTCTGCGTGGTTTCTATGAACAGATGACTGGATGAATAGATGACTTAATAAACTAGGGGAGGTCAAAATCTAGAGAAGGCCAGTTCTCACCAGGAGCAGAACTTTCAGAGTTACCATCAGCAAGGACCCAGTATAATCTGCATCAGATGCAAGGCCCTTTCTGTTTTCACATCTTTCCCTGTAAATGTGGACTTAGGTCAGGACACTTCCTAGAGAGGATTTAACATGTGATGCCGCAGGGAGGGCTAAAACAAGAGTGATGCTCTTCCTGGGGTAAGAACACCACAGACACGAGATGTTGGATTATCGAGAGCATGGGCTATAGAGCTGAGCTGCTTTGGGTTTGAATTCTAGGTCTGTCCATGCGACCCTGGGCAAGTGATTTAATCTTTTTCATCGACATGGACCTCATGCTGCCTGCCTTATGGGGTCATTTTACAGATTAAATGACGTGATGCAGGTAAAGTGTTCAGAAAACTGCAGCTTTGTTACGATGCATTCCCAGTGAGTAAATTCTTAGGGCACCAAACAGTCTGTGTATGTTCGTTGCTCAGTCGTGCCCAACTTTGCAACCCCATGGACTGTAGCCCGCCAGGCTCCTCTGTTCATTGAATTCTCCAGGCAAGAATCCTGGAGTGAACTGCCATTTCCTTCTCCAGGGGATCTTCCCAACCCAGGGATCGAACCTGGGTCTCCTGCACTGCAGGCAGATTCTTTTACCATCTGAGTCACCAAGGGTACCCTTGCCAAATAGTTTTTCAGATCCCAAAGGCAAAACATGTTTCCAGAGCCTTAGGAACAATGTGCCAGTTCACAAGGCTAGCTTGGAGGCTCCATTCCTGGCGCTGAAAGCCCTTTTCCCTTCCTCTTGAGAGATCAAACCCAGGGCAGCTCACCCAACACTGATTTTAGTGAATGGCTTGTCCCAGACGTGACTAGTTGGCTATCTGCCCCCTTTCCCAGCTAACCTACACCCAGTCTCTGCTGAGGTCTGCTGGGTTGAAATGAACCTGGGGAAGGTTCTGTATTCCGTCTTTTTTCTCTCTTTACTTTTTTGGCTGCACTGGGTCTTTGTTGCTGTGCACAGGCTTTCTTCTATTTGCAGCGAGCGGGGGCTACTCTCTAGTTGAGGTGTTCCGGTGGCTTCTCTCGTTGCCGAGCACAGACTCTTAGATGCACTAGCTTCAGGAGTTGCAATGCATGGGTTCAGCTACCCTTCAGCACGTGGGATCTTCCTGGACCAGGGATTGAACTCATGTCCCCTACATTGGCAGGCAGATTCTCAACCACTGGACCTCCAAAAAGTCCCCAATACTCAGTCTTTTAAAAACAAGAGAGATGATCCTTCCCAGTAGCTTTCTCTTTAAAGAGGTAAGTGCTCAGCCCTGGCAACAGGAGTTGGTCTGACTCCTAAGGAAACGTTGAAATTTCCCAAAGCCCTTGAGGATATTTATGAGCCCCCTGCCCCCAACATCAGGCTTCCCTAGTGGCTCAGATTTGCCTGCAATGCCAGAGACCTGGGTTTGATCCCTGGGTCGGTAAGATCCCCTGGAGAAGGGAATAGCTACCTACTCCATTATTCTTGCCTGGATAATTCCATGGACAGAGAAGCCTGGTGGGCTGCAGTCCCATGGGGTCACAAAGAGTCGGATACCACTGAGCAACTAACACTTCCACTTCACTTTCACATGACCCCCACATCACAGAGCAATCCAAGAAAAAGGACAGCTAATTTTTAAAAAATCATGTTGAGTCTCTTAGAGTGCGTTTTGCTTTTATCTGGGGCTAAAATCACTTGATCAGAAATCATCACGTGGGCTCCAAGAGTTTTGGTTGACAATTACGTAGAAACGTATCCAGAGAGAGAGAGGCAGCTGACATACATTTGTTTTTTAGCACCTCTTCACTTTCCTGCATTGGAGAAGGAAATGGCAACCCACTCCAGTGTTCTTGCCTGGAGCATCCCAGGGACGGGGGAGCCTGGTGGGCTGCCATCTATGGGGTCGCACAGAGTTGGACACGACTGAAGCGACTTAGCAGCAGCAGCAGCAGCATGAGGGCCTAGCTGGCGCTAGTGGTGAAGAACCTGCCTGCTAACGTAGGAGACATAAAAGATGCGGGTTCAATCCCTGGGTTGGGAAGGTCTTCTGGAGGAGGGCATGGCAACCCACTCAAGTATTCTTGGAGAATGCCCATGGACGGAGGAGCCTGGAGGGCTACAGTCCACAGGGTCACACACAGTCAGATGCAACTGAAGTGGCTTAGCACTTAGCACAGGGGCTTATGGCTCTGGGGTGGGTGTTTTCACTCACACTGCCTCATTCTTTGCAACAGCCCTGTGAAATGGGAATCTCACACAGAGTAACATAAGCTCAGAGGTTACGTGTTTACCACTAGCACACAGCGCATAGTGTTTGCTATAGTCCCTGTAGCATTTTATAACAGCAGAGCTGGTCTCTGTCTACAAGCCTGGTGCTAGTCCTGACATACTATAAGTATATTTTGATGACATATATGCTGTCTTGCCAGCATTATCTAGATTTATATCAAAATTTAAAAACCACGAGGGAGACAATAGAAAATAAAAGTTAAAATTTAAAGGCTAGTTCTAAACTCAGTTCCCCAACATCTCATGTTTGAAAAGTTCATCCCTATGGATATTTCTATAGCCTTATGTTTCCTGCCACAATGTTTTCAAAGAGGATGAGACTCAGCTGTAGTCTCATGAGAGAGGTTGCCAGAGAGAGGCAGCCAATTCCACAATGCACTTGTCCACTGAGCAAAGTACTCATTCTGGAAAAATGTGCAGATTAATTTGGAGCAACTCAACATTCTAGGCATTATGGAAACTGCTCAAGGACACGAACTGTCTGCTTCGCTCCTTCTTGGTGCCTAAAATAGGACCCGCTTCTGAACAGGCATTCCACAAACATTTACCCAGTGAGTGAATGGCCAAATGCTGTAACGGCAGTCACAGCCCATGAAGCATCTTCCGAAGGCCGTCACCCTCTGCTTAATCTTGCGACATGGGAACAGATACAGTGTCTGACATACTGCTCAGGCATTTTAGGGGTGATTTTTGAAAGCAGGGGTAAACAAAAACAAAATAAAACAGAAATAAACAAAAAAAAACAGAATCATTTCTTTAAAACTTATACCCCAAATCAGGTTTTCTGAAAAACTTTTCCCTCCTAGCTGCTACTGCTGCTAAGTCGCTTCAGTCGTGTCCAACTCTGTGAGACCCCACAGATGGGGGCCCACTGTCTCTGGGATTCTCCAGGCAAGAACACTGGAGTGGGTTGCCATTTCCTTCTCCAGTGCATGAAAGTGAAAAGCGCAAGTGAAGTCGCTCAGTCATGTCGACTCTTAGCGACCCTTGGACTGCAGCCCACCAGGCTCCTCCGTCCATGGAATTTTCCAGGCAAGAGTACTGAAGTGGGGTGCCATTGACTTCTCCTAGGTAACCTCCTAAAACCATGACTGAGAAGTCTTTCACAATGTGAAGGAAATCTGCAGAATAAGAATTCATGCTATAATATAAATGGTAATGGGTGACAAGAGCAGAGATTTTTGGCCAGACACTCTTGAGCTCAAACCCTAACTTCTAAATGACTGATTAACTGTACAAACTTAGGAAAGCCCCTTGGCTCATTTCAATGTCAGCTTCCTCATTGGTAAAGTGGCATATTTAATTCATTCAGTTATTATAGGAATTAAGAAAGATTAATGTGCCAGGTCTGGTACTTGATGCTTAGCAAACTCATTATATGCATGTTCCCTCCCTTTCCTTGCTCTTTCCTTCTCTGACACCCATTTATTCTAAAACTGTAAAGGTAGGTGAGATGATGTCATTATTTTTTAAATGTTCTTATTCCTCCTGCTCAAAGACATTTTAAAAACATGAGTTGGAGTAGCGCTAAGTTTTCAACTCCCTTTTTTTCTAAGTGTCAGATCTGAGATCTAAGTCCCATTATATAACAGAAAAACAGGGAAGCTGGGGGCTAGAACAGAAAAATTATTGTGATTAGCCAGGCAATGGAATTTAAAAAGTGGGTGGCTGTGGCTTTCTAATTTTCTTTCGTTACCTCTAAAAGCGGTTAAAAAAGAGATACAATCAAAGAGGAGGGGGCCCTTGCTTCTGAAATTACTGCTGTTTTAGGAGCTTTTGCAGGAACATCTGTTGGCTTTTTAACAAAGGAAACTGGGGAGGATGAAGAGAGAGTGGAAGAGACTCTGGTTCACAAGGGAGCCACATCTGTTTGGTATTCTTCCAAGAAGGCTTGACTTCTGAAATAGCCCGGGTATCCTAGTTAAATCAGGATACAGAAACAGATGAGAGTTTTTCTTTCAGTGGTAGAGATCAACAGCTGTTTATATCCTTTAATACCTAACTGAGCTGAAGCCTTCACATCTGTCTGTATTTTTCCGGTTCTGGTTCCTCGAATCACAGTGGGGAGGAGGGGAAGTTTGAACTCCTCCCAATTCCCGACAAGAAGACAAGAAATATGCCCAGGATTCAAAGCCATAATGCTAAGCAGAACTCCCAAATTTCTCATCCACCCAGGGTCTGCTGTTGGCTGGAAACTCCTCTTTCACTTTATCTTGACAGACATCTTGATCATTTTCATGATAATGACTCATGGCAGCACCAAGATCAAAAAGAAGGAAAGTAGGCTAGAATCAGGGGGAGGAAGAAGCAGAGGAAATGAATTCTCATAGAGAAAGTGGCTCCAAAAAGACAAGTTTTTGCAAAGACAGCAACAGTGTTATCTGAGGGCCAACAGCAGAGGTGAGCAGTATACTAATGAAGACCATCAGGGTGGTGGTGGATGGTGGTGGTTTTTACTAACCTCTATCATTTTAACCCTCTTCATGGATCACAGCCTTGTCTCATGGCAAAGGGGCTTGTATAACTTTATAAAGCTATGAGCCATGCCATGCAGGGCCACCCAAGATGGACAGGTCATGGTAGAGAGTTCTGACAAAATGTGGTCCACTGGAAGAGAAAATGGCAAACCATGCCAGTATTCTTGCTGCAAGAACCCCTTGAACAGCTAGAAAAGGCAAAAAGATATCACATCAGAAGATGAGCTTCCCAGGTCAGAAGATGTCCAATATGCTACTGGAGAAGAGGGAAGGGCAATTAATAATACTAATAACTCCAGAAAGAATGATGCAGCTGGACCAAAGTAGAAATCCCAGATGCAAAGAGCCAACTCATTGGGAAAGACCCTGGTGCTGGGAAAGATTAAGGGCAGGAGAAAGGAGTGACAGAGGATGAGATGGTTGGATGGCATTATCAACTCAATGAACAGGAATTTGAGCAAACTCAGGGAGATACTTAAGGACAGAGGGAGGAGCCTGGTGTGCTGCAGTCTATGGTGTTGCAAAGAGTTAGACACAACTTAGCGACTAAACACAAATGTTTTAATCTTGGAAAAGTTAAACAGAGAAAATTAAACCCCATGGAAGGCAAGGTGCAGGATATACCCAGGAATGGTGATAATGGGTTTCAGAGACATTTGCTTACTTTGATCACCAGCACCATACCATACACACGCTGGAACTTTATAAGGATTATTTTTCTATTCATCTATCCATCCAACAACTTGTAAAGCACCAGGACTGGACTTGGTGCTCAAACAGTCAACTGAATAAGACATATTCCATAACTTTAAGGGGTTTACATTCTGAAAGATGACAGTCTTCACAGAGGAGATGGTATAAAGGATATAGGAGAGTTCACTAGACAGAGATGTTAGGGGATTTCAAAGGAGAGAATGATATGGATAAAACCAGAGAGATAAGAAACAAACTTCCTGGGGAAGGGACTGAAAGTATTCTGGGTGGTTACAATAAACAAGAAGAGTGGGAGGAGCTTACTAAAAGTACAGATACTTAGGCCTCACCTAAAAGATTCTGATTTAGTTGTTGAGGGAGAAAACCAAGGAATTTAAATTTTGAAAAGACCTGAGTAATTCTGATACATAGAAAAGTTTGCCAACTCTAATGTATACAGATGAACATTTCTCGAAAGATGCTAGCAGTATTCCATTAAGAAAGAAGGCACCAGGTTCAAACTAGGATACACTGAAAGTGAAAGTGTTAGTCTCTCAGTGGTGTCCAACTCTTTGCAGCCCCACAGACTGTAGCCCGCCAGGCTCCTCCGTCCATGGAATTCTCCAGGCAAGAATCCTGGAGTGAGTAGCCATTCCCTTCTCCAGGGGATTTTCCTGACCCAGGGATCAAACCCACATGTCCTGCATTAGCAGACAGATTCTTTTACCATCTGAGCCACCAAGGAAGCCCCTACATACTACCATATACTTTTCTTGGAGATTTGAGTTCAGTTCAGTCGCTCAGTCGTGTCCGACTTTTTGCGACCCCATGGACCACAGCACATCAGGCCTCCCTGTCCATCACCAACTCCCGGAGTTTACCAAACTCATGTCCACTGAGTTGGTAATGCCATCCAACCATCTCATCCTCTGTTTTCCCCTTCTCCTCCTGCCTTCAATCTTTCCCAGCATCAGGGTCTTTTCAAATGAGTCAGTTCTTCGCATCAGGTGACCAAAGTATTGGAGTTTCAGCTTCATCATCAGTCCTTCCAATGAATATTCAGGACTGATTTCCTTTAGGATTGATTGGTTTGATTTCTTTGCAGTCCAAGGGACTCTCAAGAGTCTTCTCCAACACCACAGTTCAAAAGCATCAATTCGTCAGCTCTCAGCTTTCTTTATAATCCACCTCTCACATTCACACATGCTGCTGCTGCTGCTGCTGCTAAGTCGCGTCAGTTGTGTCCAACTTTGTGTGACCCCATAGACGGCAGCCTACCAGGCTCCTCCATCCATGGGATTTTCCAGCCAAGAATACTGGAGTGGGTTGCCAGTGCCTTCTATACATGACTACTGGAAAAACCATAGCCTTGACTAGACGGACCTTTGTTGGCAAAGTAATGTCTCTGCTTTTGAATATGCTGTCTAGGTTGGTCATAACTTTCCTTCCAAGGAGTAAGCATCTTAATTTCATGGCTGCAATTACCATCTGCAGTGATTTTGGAGCCCCCCAAAATAAAGTCTGTCACTGTTTCCACTGTTTCCATATCTATTTGCCATGAAGTGATGGGACCAGATGAACATTTCTCGAAAGATGCTAACAGTATTCCATTAAGAAAGAAGGCACCAGGTTCAAACTAGGATACACTGAAAGTTAAAGTGTTAGTCTCTCAGTGGTGTCCAACTCTTTGCAGCCCCACAGACTGTAGCCCGCCAGGCTCCTCCGTCCATGGACCAGATGCCATGATCTTAGTTTTCTGAATGTTGAGCTTTAAGCCAGCTTTTTCACTCTCCTCTTTCACTTTCATCAAGAGGCTCTTTAGTTCTTCTTCACTTTCTGTCATAAGGGTGGTGTCAATTGCATATCTGAGGTTGTTGATACTTCTCCCGGCAATCTTGATTCCGCTTGTGCCTCACCCAGCCCAGCATTTCTCATGATGTACTCTGCATATAAGTTAAATATGCAGGGTAACAATATACAGCCTTGACGTGCTCCTTTTCCTATTTGGAACCAGTCTGTTGTTCTATGTCCAGTTCTAACTGTTGCTTCCTGACTTGCATACAGATTTCTCAAGAGATTTCTTGGAGATTTAATGCACATTAATATAAAATCCTTCAGTAAAGAAATCAGTTTCACTCAGCATTTCCCAAACTTATTTTTCCATGGGGGAGAAAAAAAAGACAAAACATACGCACCTATTAAGATCTCTCAGAACACTTTCATACTGTGAAGTCCATATTGGGAAGAGCTGAAACACTGGATTCTGATCAAGTGAGCATGCCCCAAGCATAGTGAATGGCTAAGGAAACCATTTAGAAAAAGAAAGCAAAGTCAATTACTCAGAGATCCAGCAACATCCACTGATTTCCTCCAAAGTCTAAAATCACCTATGATGTCCTATTTTCCAAGGAGATCGCCAGAAGCTTCCTCGCCCTTAAGTAACACACCAGGCTCTGTGACGTTATTTCTGGTCAGCAACTTTGTGTGGTAACCACAGCTGCCAGAGAGAACAGAAGTGCCCAGAGTTCAAAGCATCAAAGAACAGAAACAGAAGGGGCAGGACAACGAGGAGGGATCCTTGCCCAGATTTATTTATCTTTATTGCTATCACATGTTCTGCACAGAGCTTTGGCAGTGGCTTGTAATGCTTTTGGAAAAGACAAATTCCTCCCAGCTCTAAAAGAAGCCTCCAACAGTCAATGAAAATGCAAGACGTGAGCCAAGGAAATTTCTACTCTGCCAAGGCACCAGTTATACAGCTAGGGGAGTTTCTGAAACCTGCCTTCTTCCTCCTATGCTGGCGAGTCAACCAAGGGGGACTGTGTTATCAGGCACCCCACCTCCTGCCCTACAAGAGCCAGCAGAGAGAAAGTGCAAGAGGAGATCAGGCAAGGCAAGGCAACAAGAGGACTCTGAGCAAACTGGTTGTGTGCTGAATATTTCAAGATGGACATGCTACCCTAGTCAAGTTACATATGTTTTATTTTTATATAAGCAATTACTTCCATACACCCCACTTCAACTTCCCATATGCCACATGGGGACACATGCCCCATATAAAGGTGATTTCAGAAATGTGTTTCAAACACTCTTTTTTTTTTAATACCCCAACCATCTCAGAACTTTTCAATAATATTTTGCAGCATCATAAGTATTTTTCAATCATTCAACAAATAGTTTCTCAGTGCCTAAAAGGTTCCAGGGTACCATACTGGGCATCAGAGCTACAACAGGGCAAAGAGGAGAGTGTTCATCTCTATTGACCCAAAGGCCCTAAAACTGAATTGTAAATTCATCTTGCCAGGCAGGCAGACCCAATGATCATCAGCAAAAAGAAATAAAAGACATGGAAAAGGTCTGGTCCTTCCCCTTGAAGAGTTTCATGGCTTTTAGTACAAAGCAGATGAAAGCATTTACATTCCAAGTGTCTGGGTTGGTCTAGTCACTCCACAATGGTCCAGAGTTAATAGAACAGCCAGGAATTAATACCTATGATCAGAGAAGAAGAGAATGCCAGGATCTTGTTTCTCCAAAATGCCAACTACCTGTTTGTTCAACTCCCAAACAAATCCATGGATTTTCACATTGGGATTTCTCATCCTGAGAGATGACTACCAATCATTGCACTAGAGTTAGTGTAACTAACCAGTTAATTAGCTCCAAATTAAAAATTTCACTAGGAACTCTGGGTAGGTTTGGAGTCTAATCCTAAGGAAGTCAATAAGATCAAATTTAACTTTTCATCAAGCCAGTGTTCCCCACTACTGAGGACCACAGAATAATTATAAGTGGTCCACACATTAATTTTTTCCCATAAGGTCCTTAGATATGGAAAAAGAAACTGCAGATACATGAATGATGGGATTTAGGGAAACAATGACATGGATGCTATCCAGCATTCAAAGGCAGGCCACTTCAGAAGAAGCCTCTGCCAACTTTTCAAGCTTGATGGGATATGACGAAATAACCAGGCAGCTGATCATGGACTTACCCACACACGTTGGAAAGATGTCTTCATTGTTGATCTGGACCTCGATCCAATCCATGAGAAGGTTCATGTACTGGGGGGCCGGCAGGGCAGTCGGCTTCTTGTACTTGAGGTCATCCTGCCACCGGTATTCGTACTTGGGGCCCCCTGACATCACAGGGCAGGTCCGTTCGGTGCAGAACTCACAGATGGTGCCGTAGATGAGGTTGATGCGATTGAAGAAGTCCACCACGTGCACCGCCACCCAGTCATTCTGGTCCTCCCCACTGGGCAGCTGCACGGCTGCCTTCAGGTCCACGCCCGAGTTGAGGGAGGCCTGAGCCCGTTTGTGGAGTTCGAACCTCTGCGTGCCAGGTTCAAATTTCCTCTTTGGCCGGAAGGTCTTGTCCTTGTTGAACACCTGCTTCAAGGCTATGGACATGGTCTGCTCCTTCTCTCCCTTCCTTCGGCAGGAGGTAAAAAGGCCACTGGGACTTTTCAGTGAGAGATTGCAACCCAACAGGGGTTTCCACTGCCAGCCCTCTGGCCCCAGTCTTGTGGTCTGCAGCTCTCAATCTCGTCTAGATAGCCCTTTCCATCTTCCTCTTGAATGATTTCCAGGGGAGCTTCATGTTTCTTCCTAAAGGTAGGAGAGGAAAAGGGTCTCATTAGTGTTCCATTTGTATTTAAGAAATAGCAAAGGCTTAGACTTGATTTCCACCTTGCTTCTGACTGTGCCCACTTACATCCAGGTATAATAATGTAGAAGTCAAGCCAAACCCTTGAGATCTGTATTGGTGATCAAATCATATAACCCAAGGTGTAAAGGTATCACACCCTTTTTCTTTACGGCCTTAGTCAAATCTCTGACAATTTTTCACTAAGTGGTCATAGTTTCAATGGGCCGCTGCAAGGCGTTAAGGATGATAGTCAATAACATCCCCATATGCTCCTTTTTAGAGTATCTGACCCACTCTTCACTATCCTTGAGTAAGCATGAGGCATGACCCCCATCCTCTTGGACACACCTGATTGGAGCAAATTTCCCTGGAAACTTGGAATCAGGATCTAGCCTTTGTATTATCCCTGAGAAATCCCTGATGAAAGCTGGGTCTGCTTAACACTATTTACAATAGCCAAGACAGGAGAACAAAAGACTGGTTCCAAATCTGGAAAGGAGTATGTCAAGGCTGTATATCATCACCCTGCATATTTAACTTATACGCAGAGTGCATCATGTGAAACACTGGACTGGATGAAGCACAAGCTTGAATCAATATTGCCGGGAGAAATATCAATAACCTCAGCTACCCAGATAACACCACCCTTATGGCAGAAAGCAAAGAAGAACTAAGACCCTCTTGATGAAAGTGAAAGAGGAGAGTGAAAAAGCTGGCCTAAAATTCAACATTCAGAAAACTAAGATCATGGCATCCGGTCCCATCACTTCATGGGAAATAGATGGGGAAACAATGAGAGACTTTATTTTCCTGGGCTCCAAAATCACCGCAGATGGTGACCGCAGCCATGAAATTAAAAGACACTTGCTCCTTGGAAGAAAAGCTATGACCAACCTAGACAGCATATTCAAAAGCAGAGACGTTACTTTACCAACAAATGTCCATCTAGTCAAAGCTATGGTTTTCCCAGTAGTCATGTATGGATGTGAGAGTTGGACCATAAAGAAAGCTGAGTGCTGAAGAATTGATGTTTTTGAACTGTGATGTTGGAAAAGACTCTTGAGAGTCCCTTAGACTGCAAGGAGATCCAACCAGTCCATCCTAAAGGAAATCAGTCCTGAATATTCATTGGAAGGACTGATGCTGAAACTGAAACTCCAATATTTGGCCACCTAATGCAAAGAACTGAATCATTGGAAAAGACCCTGATGCTGGGAGAGACTGAAGGCAAGAGGAGAAGGGGTTGGCAGAAGATGAGACAGTTGGATGGCATCATCGACTCGATGGGCATGAGTTTGAGCAAGATTCGGGAGTTGGTGATTGGCAGGGAAGCCTGGCATTCTGCGTCCATGGGGTCGCAAAGAATCAGACATGACTGAGCGACTGAACTGAATTGAAGACCTGAGACATGGAAACAATGTAAATGTTCATTGACAGATGAATGGATAAAGAAGATGTAGTTATATATATATATATATATATATACACACACAATGGAATATTACTCAGCCATAGGAAGAATTAAATCATGCCACCTGCAGCAACATGGATGGACCTGCAGATTACTATACTAAATGAAGTAAGTCAGGCAGAGAAAGACAAATACCATATGATATCACTTATATGTGGAATCTAAAATATGACACAAATGAAATTATTTACAAAACAGAAACAGACACACAGACATAGAGAGCAGGTGGCTGCCAAGGAGGAGGGTTGGGGGAGGACTGGGGTTTGGGAGCAGCAGATGCCAACTATTATATACATGTATAACTGAATCACTTTGCTGTACCCTGGAAACCAACGCAGCACTGTAAATCAGTGAAACTGCAATAAAGTAAGTTTTAGGAATTGAATTCCATTGAGCCCTCTTCGGACCATGGGTAATACATTTGAGAAACCTGGACTTGCAGAGAGAGGAGAGAGGAGAAGGGAAGGGGTAGAGAAAGAAGAGAAAGAAGTGAAGGCGCGGGGGAGGAAGGAAGATGCCATGGACAGAGAAAAAAGAGACAAAAACACAAGTGGCCACAGGGAGAGGACAAGAGAAAAAGGGAGAGGCAGTGGGGAGAGAGTAGCCTCTTTTGTTTTTAACTTTTTATTTTGTATTGGGGTATAGCCTATTAAAAATACAACAGTTTTAGGTAAACATTGAAGGCACTCAGCCATACTTTATTGTTCTCGATAGTCTTTCAGGAACTGGTTCCAATTCTTCCTGAAGTCTGGTTGTATCTCCAACCCTTGGGATCGATTTCCCTTAGGAAAAGGGCTGTTTTTCTTTAGGACTGACCAATTTGATCTCCTTGCTGTCCAAGGGACTCCCAAGAGATCCCTTGGGACACAGGTATTTTTCTTGAATTAGTCGAATAATATCTCATTTTACACCAGCCAACTTGGGTGGGTTGTTTCTTTCTAAGAACCCCTAACTGTGACAGTATTTATCACCTCTAAACATGCCATCCTTCACATCTTTAATATCACACCCTAGATAGTGCTTTGAGGCAGAGTTGCCAGTAAAACTTCCTGTGATAATGCAGATGTTCTATATATTTATTGTCCAATATGGTATCCTAGCCACAGGTGTCTACTGAGCACTAAAAAGGTGGCTAGTATGACTCAGTACTCTTGCCTGGAAAATCCCATGGACGGAGGAGCCTGGTGGGCTGCAGTCCATGGGGTCAGTAAGAGTCAGACACGACTGAGCGACTTCATTTTGACTTTTCACTTTTATGCATTGGAGAAGGAAATGGCAACCCACTCCAGTGTTCTTGCCTGGAGAATCCCAGGGACGGCGGAGCCTGGTGGGCTGCCAGAGTCGGACACAACTAAAGCGACTTAGCAGCAGCAGCAGTATGACTCAGAAACTAAATTTTTCATTTTATTTAATTTTAATTAATTTTTAAAAATCGATTGATTTAATTTAATAATAATCCCAAAAGCCATATGTGGCTAGTGGTTGTCATATTGGACATTGCAGCTTTGAAGTCTTCAGTGTTCTCTTCTGGCAACTCATTTCACCCTTTCAAAATTTTGGTGTGGTTTAGAGTAGATTTCGAGCAGGTGTAGTAGATTTGGAGTAGGTATCATTATCCCTGGATCTCCAAGACCTGCTTTCCTAGTAGCTCAGACAGTAAAGCAACTGCCTGCAAAACAAGAGACCCAGGTTCGAACCCTGGGTTGGAAAGATCCCCTGAAGCTGGAAATGGCAACCCACTCCAGTATTCTTGCCTGGGGAATTTCATGGACAGTCTAAGAGGGGCCGCAAAGAGTCGGACACGACTGAGTGACTAACACACACACAAAGTAACCACAGTATCCAAGAGATAAAAGTAGTTGTAAACAAGGCCCCATATCGAGTAGGGGCATGGTTAGGATTGAGATTCAGTTTGTGCTCCCAGCAAGTGCTCTTTCCACATAGTCTCACATTTAAAAAAGTGATCCTCCTCAATCTGTCTTTCCTACTGGTTCATTCATAAAGCCTCTTTACCTAGCGCTTCCATGCACATATTCCCCTAAAAACACAAGTAATGACTTGCTGGAAGTGAAGACTGTGTCCTGTGGCCTGAAAACAGAGAGGAGACCGTTGATCTGCCCATGGATTAAGCCCTAGCAAAACTAGCGCACAGCTGTGGCCAGAACCAGAGGAGCCCATCATGGCATCTGCTGAGATGGACTTGAGGCACGATCCCACTCATCTGCCATTTCCTGCCAAACTGGTGGCTCAGAGGTTAAAGCGTCTGCCTCCAATGCGGGAGACCTGGGTTCGATCCCTGGGTCGGGAAGATCCTCTGGAGAAGGAAATGGCAATCCACTCCAGTATTCTTGCCTGGAGAATCCCATGGACGGAGAAGCCTAGTAGGTTACAGTCCACAGGGTTGCAAAGAGTCGGACACAACTGAGTGACTTCACCTTCACCTTCACAGTCAAACAGGGTTTGGTGATGCATTCAAACTTAAGTTATTCAAGCAAAACAAAAACAGAACCCCAAACCATCTATGACACCCTGATTCCCTCTCATAGACTCTGGTCTTGGTTCAGAAGCGTTGATTATTCAGTTAAAGGCCTCCTCTGGCAACTCGCTGAAGCCTCAGTCTGCTTTCTCCCTCCCTCTAAATCCCATCCTCTTCCTATTGGTTTTCACTGCCAGACGGTGTATCAGTGAGGTGTTTTTTTCCCTCATCACTTGGCCTTGAGTAGACACACTCCCCACAAGGAGACCTGTGTGGAAAAGTGGGTCACGTAGCACCCTGCCTTTGGCTGTCTGGGAAATCACATTTCCGGTCACTTCAGAACATCTCCAGGAAGGTTATCGGCACAAAAACTCTGCAAACTCTAGGGAAAGAAAGGGGCAATCTCGTCTGCAAAAAAAGAAAAAAAAACCTTCCCAAATCTGCCTGAAAAGAAACAAGAAAAATAAGGCCTTCAAAGAGCATTTCCAAAATAAAACCAGGAGCTAGAGGTTGGGAAGATAGAGGAGGATGAGGGCTTTTATTTCCTCTTAAAAGAGACAATAGTCCTTCTGTATTGCAAATACTTAATTGCTGACAGTAAAGCAGCAAGAACCCAACAGCCGCCCCCTCACGGCTCCAGTAAATAAGACTTGCTGTTCTGTTATTCTGATAATGAGGGGACCATCCATTCCCACAGTCCGCAAAGCAATCTTCTCTTATCACCTTACATGACCCTTGTTGTCATTAATTTGGCTGTTTCCCCATGCCCTGGAGTGTCTGCATAGACACCGGCGTGGAAGACTACCTTCGTACCAGGCTGTCGTGGACACCATCCCGTCCCTCTGGTGCCTCTGCTGAGAGTGTGCAAATGTACAGAATAATCACAGCAAATCCTCCATGTCACAAAGCCCTCAGTGCATGGTACTCACTAAGGTTTAAATAAATATTAAACCCTTGTTTGAGGTTGGAGATTTTTCTTCCACAGATACTCACATTACTAACTTCAAGATGTCAATCTCTTGAACCGCATCAACGTTCATGTAAACCTTCGTATTAACCTCTCAGTTGTGTGTTGACTCTTTGCTACCCGGCGGATGTAGCCTGCCAGGCTCCTCTGTCCATGGGGATTCTCCAGGCAAGAATACTGGAGTGGGTAGCCAGGCTCTCCTCCAGGGGATCTTCCCAATTTAGGGATGGAATCCAGGTCTCCTGCATTACAGGTGTATTCTTTACCACTGAGCCACCAGGGAAGCCCCATTCAAATCTTTAACTGCTTTTCTTTCCCTTCCCCCAGTGTTACAGGCTTAACTGAGGGAAAAATTATCTTTGGAGGATTATTTCTCAACCAAGTTACTTAATGTGCTGCTCTTGGCTACCATTGATTAAACTCTACTATACATCAGATTTTTACATATATTATTTACATTTTAACCCTCACCTCCATGACAGGGGGCTTCCCCAGGTGGTGCTAACGGTAAAGAACCCCCAGCCGATGCAGAAGACAAATTTTTTTTTTTTTTTTTAGTATTTATTTATTTGGCTGTGCCAGGTCTTAGTTGTGGCATGTGAGATCTGTAGCTGTGGCACATGGGATCTAGTTCCCTGACTAGGGATCGAACCCAGGCCCCTTACATTTGGGGGCACAGGATCTTAGCCACTGGACTACCAGGGAAGTCCTCTAGTCAATCCTTTTTGTCTAAAGTTTTCTGGAACAGGGATAGGTTGGTCAGTGGGCCCCCATGTTTAAAGACAAGGGCACTCCAAGAAAGATAAAAACAAATTCATCATGCCACTGAACAAACAAAGAGGCACCTGTCCATGTCTTTATCTGAGGGTCAGATGTTCTACTGAGGCAAGTGCCCAAAAGAGTTTTGAAATTAAAAGGCACCAAGAAATCCATCCAATCTGACTTTTAACACAGAGCCCCATCAGGATCCTTACCCACAATGGATACTCTAGGCTTATGAAATGGTTAGAGTAGCATCTCTTGAATGTGAACATGGGATCTTGTTAAAATGCAGCTTCTGGTCCAGTAGGTCTGGGCTGGCACCCAAGAATTTACGTTTCTAGCAAGTTCCCAGGTAATGCCAAATCTCTAAGTCCATGGATGACACTTCAGCTAACAAGGTCTGATCTAACTAAGAGGGCTTGTTAGAAATGCAGACTCTCAGGCCTCTCCCCAGACCCAGTGGATCTAAGCCTGCATTTTAACAAAATCTCTGAAGTACATGCCTTGAAGAGTACTGGGGTGAGCAAGCTGGGAAAGGGGAGAACTAATACACTTCCACGTTTTGTTTGGTCAAGAATTTGCTTCATAAACCCTGTTTTCTTTTTTTTTTCCCACTGAACTCTTAACTTCAATTTACTTTGTCTTTCAATTATAAACTATACATTACCTTAATATCACACTTTCAGTATTTTTTCACCAAGAGAAATCATATCTATTTTCATAACACATTACAGACACTGTATGTATTTAAATATACTGGGTTTTTGTTTGTTTGCTTTTAAGGCCATTTTGCTTAAGCAACTAGACTCCAATTAAAAAATCTCATTTTCAGCTGAGTGTGTCTGTTTGAGAAAAAGAATGAGGAGAGACTCAGTGTTTTGAATACAATTGCCTTGACAGATGGTAACAATGACCAGGTCTTTTGATCTGGCTTGACTGGGACAGCACAGCCCCTGGATCCAGGAGGTTCCCTGTGAATACCTTCTCGTAAATGCCAGATGGACTGTGGCTCCTCTACTGCTCCCACGGCCACACGCAGGAAAGCTGCTTCGGCTAAACAATGTGGCAGAAGCAACAAGACAGTCATTTTTCTCTGTCTTTGTCTGGTCTCCAGAAAGAAAAGATTATGTCACCAGTTTTGCCCCCTGGCTAAAAACTATAGCAAATTCTATGTTATGACTAACACCTACTACAGTGCTGGTACTTAATACATCTGAAGCCAACTGCTCATGCCAACAATAAACATTTTCTAGGACACACACAGAGCTAATTAAAATCTGGGCCCTGCCTTTGAAAAGTCCACAGTTTGTTGTCTAATTTTAAGGTCAGTTCTTGGGCTTTTGCCTTTTTAGCTACAAAGTTAAATGCCCCCACATGGATTATGATGGGATTCCTGTACAGTATCACTCAGGTCAAGAATGAAAAGGACAATGAAGAGAAAAATGGAAATTCAAATAAACAGGGCAGAATTGACAGGAGCTCAATGTGTTCTCCATATTATCTGCTAAATAGATCAATATAGCAATAAAATATGTGCGCTATAAAAATATGCAGAGAGCATTCAGCTGGGCAGCAAGAAAATGTTGTTGAGGTAACTAAGCAACACTGGCAAGGAAAGTTCTTTCTCTTTTCCTCTTGATGTCTTCTAACTTATTAGCTGAAAAATCAGAGTCCTCGCCAACAAGAAGGGAGAAATGAAACAACTCTCACATCCACTCCTGAAAGACGCATCCTCTTTAGCATCTCTAGAAATTGGTAGTACAGAGGCTAGGCAGGACAGAAAGCAGAGGGACCACAGTGACATTAGCCAGGGGAAGGAGCTTACTGTCTTCTCTGTAGGATGAAGCACTCCTTCTGGCAGGACCAGCTGGCAGGGCAATTAACTACAGGAAGGACTTAGGAACTTGGGAGCCCCAGAAGGACCTCACATGAGGGAATTTCTGTGCCATCTTCTTTGTGGGGCCCCCCAGGGACCTAGGATGTTGCCTGGAACAGAGCCAACTTCACTAAATGTTTGCTGAATGAATGAATAAATGACAGTGAATGAAGAACCCTTTGCATCAAAGTGAAACGACAAAAATGAAACCAAACCAGTTTTTCTCCTATCTTTCATTATTTGGGGATTTGACCTGAAGCGGCAAGTTCACTGCCAGCACACTGAGGGCAGATTTTACCAGCAGCTGGGCTGTTCTGAGGCATCCTCTCCTGAGAGGTCAAGACATGTGTCCATCTTCTCTCTCAAAGGGGCTGCTCCTTTCCCATGAGTGACCTAAAATTGCAGCTCTTTGAAATTAAAGAATGACTCATCTGCTTTCTTACCTTTCCACTTTATTTTTTCTCTTTAGGGCTAGAATAGTCCATGGAACCCTCCTTTAACACCTCAAATATTGAATAAAAGTAGATTAGGTTTCTATTTTAGAGAAATGTATGTATGTGTGTGTGCATGCGTGCTCATGGATGCACGCACAAATAATTTCTACACCATCTGACCTTCTTAGGCTCCAATAGAAGGATTGTACCTAAAGATGTGACTCTATCGACCTTTATGGAATATTTTACTCCTGCCTGGTCATTAGGTGCTATCTTTGCTCACAAAACAGTCCCCAGATTGGAGAGACTGCTGCCTAAGAAGCAATCTTGCTTTTTTTTTTTTTTGATCCAACTAATCTATCTCCTTATCTTTGAGCCACCCTACTGTTGCATTTTAGACTAGTTGGGAAAAACAGTGTTGCCTCATTTACATCTTCAAAGGCAGGTATGATTTCAGAGCTTTAAAATGCTCAGATTATTTCTGAACACAGATCAAGTCCGTACAAACAGGTGTAGCCCTACAGAAGTCTGCACATGGCCACCACTCCCCATTAATTTCTAGCTCTTCAGTGTTCATTCAAGTTGCTTCCTTTCAGTCACCAGTGTAGGCAGTCTAGCATTAAGAATATGAGTAAGTCTTCCAAAGATAAAAACATTGCATGCAAGCTTGTATATTGCAGCGGCAGCAACAGCAGTGATAGGTCAATGCACAGGTTTTATAGCAGAGACGCATAAGAATCCTCCACTTCACAGACTCGGAAACATCACCATTCAGAAGAGGCCATTTAGTGGCAAGAAAGACTGAAAAGAATAGAAGGATAGACAGTGTGGGATTTATTTGGCGTGGTTTAATTGACCATATGGGCTTCCCAGGTGGTGCTACTGGTAAAGAAGCAACCTGGCCTGGAGAATCGCATGGACAGAGGAGCCTGGCGGCTACAGTCCATAAGGTCACAAGAGTTGGACACAACTGAAGCAACTTGGCTTGCAGATATGCAATTTACCATATACTCACACTGTGCTGAAGAAAAGACAGACTTTCAAAAATATTTTTTCTTAAACAGAATAAAGTTCTCTTAAATAAAGGCCTTCCTGAACCCAGTAGAGACTGGTTCAGATTCCCAGTAATGAGGGAGATGGCAAATCTTTGGTTCCACCTTGCATAGGGTTGATCCAATCTTATCGTAGTTTTAAAAATAAACAATGAAAGTAAAATTATTGTAATATAAATGTGCAGTTGACACATTTAATATTTATGAAATGCAGCCTAATTATTTTAATAATTTTTAAAAGAAAAAAACCTCTCCAAGTTAGCAATCCACTTGTTCTCTATTCCCAAATCTTTCACCTATAGTTAAAAAAAAAAACACCATGATTTGTTGGGACCACAATACCTAGGCAGATGGTTGTAGAGAAATGGAGAATGAGGTGGTAATTACAGCTACAGCTAATTTAACAGGTGAAATAAAAAATTACAGCAAGTAAAAAATGTTTTTTTTTACTTTTCAAAGTGCAGGTGTATACCAGTTGGTACAATGCCAGTGAGAAACTCCTCGGATACTGGGATAAAGGTCATTGTCAATTACCATTTCCTTCTTTCTCTTTGAGACAGGATATGCCAATTCTTTCTTGGAAAAGTCTTGCTTTAAAGGGAAAATGTTCAAATTCAAGGAAGTTGGTTTCTGTAACTATTAACAGACTTACTTACTTTTAGCCAGTCTAAGTGAATTTGAGTCTCAGGGTCTGGAAAATTTTTACCCCGGCACTATGGGAATTTATGTATGATGTCTGGAAGCACTGCAAGAGACCTTTGAAGGCGGCAGAAAACACACAATGGGCTAGAAGACTGGAAATTGGAAAATACATTTCAAATCTTCAAAAGGGTACTATTTTAAGCTGGTGGGGGCAGGGGGGAGGGATGGGTAGAATTGACAGCAATGGTAGGCAAAATTTGGAGGTAATATAGCCCAGGGCTAAGAACACAGCCATCTGTAAGGTTGCTGTGGGAATTCCAGAGGGTATATTTGTTAAATGTTTGGAACACAGAAGGCAGTGAGTAACATGGTTGCTGCTATCATCATCACCATCCTTTGAATCATATTATGATGCTAAGTCTTTTTATTCCAATTTTATTCAGATATAATTGACATACAGCACTGTGTAAGTTTAAGGTATGCAATGTACTGATTTGACTTATATACATTATGAAATAATCACCACAATAAGTTTAGTGAATATCCATCCCCTCAGATACAAAAATAAAAGAAAAATATATATTTCATTGTGATAAGAACTCAATATTTACTCTTTTAATTTTCACATATAACACACACCTGTGTTAATTATATTTATCAGGCTGTATAATATATGCTTTATCTTATAACTGAAAGTTTGTACCATTAAAAAAAATATTGTTTTGGAGTATAATTGCTTTACAATGTTGTGTTCCTTTCTGCTGTACAACATGAATCAGCTATAAATAGCCCCTCCCTCTTGAGCCTCCCTCCTGATACAAGTTTTAATAGCAAGTCAGATTCTTGAGAAAGCAAACAGACAACTAGAATATTACAATGGTAAAATTCTACTCAATCTTGTTATATAATAGTCAAATAACTAACATTTATTTTACTATTCATTTAAGCAGAAAATTATGAATTGGGTATTACTATCCCCAGGTTATACTTAGAGAAACTTGAGACCCAGTGAGATTAAAACTCGTCCCAGGTCATGGGAACAGTAGGTAGCCAAGCTGACTCCAAAACTCTTAACCCTAATTAAGAAGACCGAGAGCCCATGCTCTGCAAGAAGAGAAGCCATCACAATGAGAAGCTCGTGCACATCTGGAGCAGCCCCCGCTCGCTGCAGCTATTGAAAAGCCATGCGCAGTAACAAAGACCCAGCACAGCCAACAATAAATGAATAAATAAGCTACTAAACTTAAAAAACAATGAAAAAGACTGCCTCTTAAACAGTCAAGTAGTTCAACAACAACAAAAAAAGCCAGAGGAACTTCTAGAGTCATCTAAGGGGTTATGGAAGAGGATGGGAGAGACACGGACCTAGCGCTGTGTGCCGCCCCCAGGTACACATATTCCGTGAACCTTTGCGGTGTGCAGTCAGGACCTGGCAGTGACTCTGACGGCTGTATCTTTGAATAAGGCAACCTTTATGCACCTCAGTTCTGTTTTCTTTAAAAAATAATGGTGCTCACCTCTCAAGGTTTTCGTTATTGCTTTGCTGTGAGAATCAAAAGCGATAGCTCATGTGGAAGCACTTCTTCCACGGAAAATCATTATATTGTTATTGACAAGGTGTGTGCGTGCCTGCTTCAGTCATGTTGGACTCTTTGTGACCCTATGGACTGTAGCCCGCCAGGCTCCATTGTGCACGGGATTTCCCAGACAAGGATCCTGGAGTGGGCTGCCATGCCCTCCTCCAGGGCTCCTCCTGGCCCGGGAACTGTACTCACGGGCCTCTGCACTACAGGCAGGCTCTTCACGGCTGGACCTCCACCGGGGAAGCCCTACCAACACGGTGACCCGTAACAAAGGGAAATACGAATTCCAGCATAACGCCAAGAAATGGTGTGAGTAATGGAAAGGATTCACTTAAGCTAAGTGGGTTATAAGTATTGGGTAATACTGACTCACTATCAAACACTTAGATTAATATTATGTGTTTATGAGTAAGGGGAAGGGGTACCAATGGGAGGATGAAAGGAAGATTTCAAATGCTTCCTTCTGGCTTCATTTGCATGGACTTATAATTCTCAGACAAAAGGAAATAATATTAATTTAAATGATTTGACAATGAGTCAAGATTCCCCAATATTTATAACCCACTTAATATTGTGAAAGAGTTCCAGTATTTTTGCATGTAATAAAACCTAGTGCAATATTATTGCATGCATTTTGATATAACAGGAAAAATTACATGTCCCACGCCCTCCCATTAATCTCCCAAACACTTTTTTGAAATGAAATATAAAATTTCTTATTTAAAAATTTTAAATGCTTTACATTTAATACAACACATTAGGATTTAACTCAGCTATGATCTCTGTGTGCTGATAACACAATAACTTTCCCAACTGATTAGGAAGTTACCCCTCTTATCAAACACAGGGATCCCACTGGAGGATTTAGGCTGCATCCCGAGAAACTCTCAAGAGACAAAAGACAAACATCCACCAGTGAGCTCTTCAATTCGAGTAGATGAAACTGACTCATTAGAAAAGACCCTGATGCTGGGAAAGATGGAGGGCAGGAGGTGAAGGGGGCGACAGAGGGTGAGATGGTTGCATCAGCAACTCAATGGATAGGAGTTCGAGCAAACTCCAGGAGATGGTGAAGGACAGGGAAGCCTGGTGTGTGGCCGTCCATGGGGTCTCAAGGAGTCAGACACGACTGAGGGACTGAACAACAACTGGTGAAACAGATGGACAGGAGCATAACTCCAAGGTGCTTAAGAAATAAATACTCCATCATTTACATGATGCTATCAGGGCTATGGTTTTTCCAGTAGTCATGTATGGATGTGAGAGTTGGACTGTGAAGAAGGCTGAGCACCGAAGAATTGATGCTGTTGAACTGTGGTGTTGGAGAAGACTCTTGAGAGTCCTGGGACTGCAAGGAGATCCAACCAGTCCATTCTGAAGGAGATCAACCCTGGGATTTCTTTGGAAGGAATGATGCTAAAGCTAAAACTCCAGTACTTTGGCCACCTTATGCGAAGAATTGACTCATTGGAAAAGACCCTGATGCTGGGAGGGATTGGGGGCAGGAGGAGAAGGGGACGACAGAGGTTGAGATGGCTGGATGGCATCACGGACTCGCTGGACGCGAGTCTGAGTGAACTCCGGGAGTTGGTGATGGACAGGGAGGCCTGGCGTGCTGCGATTCATGGGGTCGCAAAGAGTCGGACACGACTGCGCGACTGAACTGAACTGAATATCACCACGTGTTTGGGAGATAAGTGAGACAGTGTGAGTAAATAAGAGACAGATTTCAAATGTTATATTTATTAACCCAGATTTCTCATAGTATCCAGTTTCAAATGGCTTCCTGACCAATAGGGGTCCCTAGCATAACCAGGCTGTCTTTTGACATCCTCTCCAAAACCTGAACTTCAAAATGTATAAAATCTTGGAGTCTGAAGGACACCTTCATGTCCTCATTCCTGGGTTTTATTAGGAAGAATTTTCCGTAAGGAAACAACTGGCCTTTCTCTGTCCGTTTACTAATGTTACCCCAGGGGAAGTGGAGGGATGGATTCCTGTCACTGGTAAATATGAGGAGAATCAACTGGGCACGCTCAGTGGGCTCAGTCTGCCTCCAGAGAGGCGCCTGCCCTCAGGGAGTGTGCTATTTGCTGCTTCAGCTTTTTGAATGGAGGAAGCCCATGTCTCCAGCACTGCCTGGGAAAAGGTGGGTAAACTTAGGGTTTAGATTTAACAAGCAAATTTCACTAACAGACCTAAAGCTATATCCTCCAGGCTGGCTTCTATAAAGAATAAGGCTGATCTGTCGTTGTTTCTATCAATTTTTCAGAAACCATTTAGAGAATACTGGTATTATTTGTTTCAGGAGGGCCTTGGAAAAGGTCAGTTTTTGTTCCAATCCCCAAGAAAGGCAATGCCAAAGAATGGTCAAACTACCCCACAATTGCACTCATCTCACATGCTAGTAAAGTAAGGCTCAAAACTCTCCAAGCCAGGCTTCAGCAATACATGAACCGTGAACCTCCAGATGTTCAAGCTGGTTTTAGAAAAGGCAGAGGAACCAGAGATCAAACTGCCAACATCTGCTGGATCATGGAAAAAGCAAGAGAGTTCCAGAAAAACATCTATTTCTGCTTTATTGACTGTGCCAAAGCCTTTGACTGTGTGGATCACAATAAACTGTGGAAAATTCTGAAAGAGATGTGAATACCAGACCACCTGATCTGCCTCTTAAGAAACCTATATGCAAGTCAGGAAGCAACAGTTAGAACTGGACATGGAACAACAGAATGGTTCCAAATAGGAAAAGGAGTACATCAAGGCTGTATATTGTCACCCTGCTTAGAAAAGGAGTAAGTCAAGGCTGTATATTGTCACCCTGCTTGTTTAACGTCTATGCAGAATACATCATGAGAAATGCTGGACTGGAAGAAACACAAGCTGGAATCAAGATTGCTGGGAGAAATATCAATAACCTCAGATATGCAGATGACACCACCCTTATGGCAGAAAGTGAAGAGGAACTAAA
>SJXQ01010182.1:269109-327965 GCA_006408695.1 Aepyceros melampus | reverse complement strand
GGAAGAGATCTTAATGCCTAAAACAAGAAGAGATTTGTCTTTCCAGATATTTATACCACATTACCTATTTTTCTCTTTCTTTCTTTCCCTTTCTCTTTTGTTCTTCTTTTTTCTTTTTTGTGTATTTACTTCCATATTCATCATTTTACTTAACAAGTTAAAGAGCATCTCAGGAATAGACTTTTTGAAACCATGCAAGCTATTGCATAATGAAATTGTGTGTGCATATTCTGGCTCATTCGAGCAACTTAAATTCATTCATGTTCAATCCATTTGGTAGTTAATCATGTGAGGTGTTATAATACCTCTCTAGATAATAACTAATTATTTTAATATGATAATGCCTAGAAAGATTACTTGATATTTTTAAAATCTAGCCCTGTAGATTGCAATGAAATGTTAATTAGTTTTCAGAATAAATCAATTCTCTGAGATACTTTGGTTTGTTAGAAACAATAAGACTAATGTATCCTGTATAATGAATCTCTGTGTAAGTAAGACTAATGCATCGCTGTATAAGTAGCTCAAAAAACTGTTAGGTATAAATGTGATGATCGTCATGGTCCTCACATTCCAAGAACTATGACACTTAAATAACTAATGTAACATAATACCCACTTGAGCAGCACAAAATTTTGTTTTCATAAATTCAGCTTATATTATTTTATTAATAGTGGCCTAAAATGTTTATAAGTGATTCATTTGCCAAAATGGAACTTTAGAATTAAATGAAGTTATTTAAGACAAAGAATATTTAATATATAAACAGTCTGTAGAGCACATCCCAATATATATTTATATTTGTTATACATATATACATATTTCCTTATTGTCCTCCAGGAAACACTCTTTCCTCAGTGATATGGGGTAGTTCCTCTAATTTCTATCCTTTTGATCAACTGAATTATCTCAGCAGGGAAGTAAAATATTTTTTCATTTGCCTCCATCTTCTCTTTACTCAAATATTTACTGCCTCCCAAAGGAAATTCAGATATTTAATTCGGACTCCCTACAGTTTATTTTCTATCAGATATACCTTTTGACTAGTGACTGTTAATACCATGTGTTCTCATGTTACTGAACTTAGTAAATAAATACAGTAATATTTAAATGGTTTCCAAATGGTAGGGTGCCTCATGGTGAACTGACACTTTCATGGATAACAATTACAATCTGGACAAAATATAAAACCAGATATTTGAAAACACTGGAGAATGAACAAATGAAGGCAGAAACTAGAGGGAATCTGACCACTTAAAAAAAGGAACTGCATCAGGTAATTTTGTATTTACATGGCTTAATGCCTTAAGATATAACCCAGAATTCACAATGAGAGAAGGCTGGGATTAATAAAAGAGAAAACACAAATAATACAAGTAGCTAGAGTGTGTCAGAGACAGAGTTGTCAGCTACTAGCATAGTTGTAGAATACAGATGGGGAAGAAAAGACAGACCCATAGGAGAGTGAGTCCCATAATCGGTTTATGTAGGTGTATGTTCACAAGCTGGAATCAAGATTGCGGGGAAAAATATCCACAACCTCAGGTATGCAGATGACACCACTCATATGGCAGAAAGTGAAGAGTAACTAAAGAGCCTCTTGATGAAAGTAAAAGAGGAGAGTGAAAAAGTTGGCTTAAAGCTCAACATTCAGAAAACGAAGATCATGGCATCCTGTCCCATCACTCCATGGGAAATAGATGGGGAAACAATAGAAACAGTGTCAGACTTTATTTTGGGGGGCTCCAAAATCACTGCAGATGGTGACTGGGCCATGAAATTAAAAGACACTTACTCCTTGGAAGAAAAGTGATGACCAACCTAGATAGCATATTCAAAAGCAGAGACATTACTTTGCCAATTAAGGTCTGTCTAGTCAAGGCTATGGTTTTTCCAGTGGTCATGTATAGATGTGAGAGTTGGACTGTGAAGAAAGCTGAGCGCCGAAGAATTGATGCTTCTGAACTGTGGTGTTGGAGAAGACTCTTGAGAGTCCCTTGGAATGCAAGGAGATCCAACCAGTCCATTCTGAAGGAGATCAGTCCTGGGATTTCTTTGGAAGGAATGATGCTAAAACTGAAACTCCAGTACTTTGGCCACCTCATGCGAAGGGTTGACTCATTGGAAAAGACTTTGATGCTGGGAGGGATTGGGGGCAGGAGAAGAAGGCTATGACCAAGGATGAGATGGCTGGATGGCATCATTGACTGGATGGAGTCTGAGTGAACTCCGGGAGTTGGTGATGGACAGAGAGGCCTAGCGTGCTGCGATTCATGGGGTCACAAAGAGTCAGACACGACTGAGCAATGGAACTGAACTGAACTGATGTTCAGTTATTTCAGTTGTGTCTGACTCTGCGACGGAAAGCACTGTAGTCTGCAGGATCCTCTGTCCATGAGATTCTCCAAGCAAGAATACTGGAGTGGATTACCACAAACTCCTCTAGGGGATCTTGCTGACCCAGGAATCAAACCTACATCACTTCTGTCTCCTGCATTTGTAGGCAGATTCTTTACCACTAACGCCAATTGGGAAGCCCCATTAAATCCTCAGATCACTCTAAATGACACTAAATCCTCAGATGACCCTAAAATATTTATGCAAATGAAAGTCACAGCTGACAGTCTCAAGGAAAGAAATTTTGCAGCTGCTGTGTTTTACATGATTGTCAGTTTGGAGTTTGAGTTTGTTAAATTCCATGCTGCTAACAAATATCAAAATTTTTCAGAGGTAGATAAAAAAGACAGCATCTCTGCAACATATTATTCATAATGTACAATATAAAGTCTAAGTTATTGAGAATTCAAAAACTAGGAAATACAATCTATTTTCTATAGATGAACCAGATGCTATTATTAGTAGAGAAGGGCCTTAAAATATTCATGATAAATATTTGCAAAAGCATTAAAAAATATTTTAATGAACAAAAATACAGAGAAAACTCAGCAGAAGATAAAAATGGAAAAGATCAAATTAGAAATTATAGGACAGAAAATTGCAATAACTAAAATTTTAAAAACAATTCTGTATGGGCTTGACAACAGTTTAGAGACAGCAGAAAAGGAATAAAAATAAAGGAATATTAATAGAAATTATCTAACATAAAATCCACAGGAATTAAAAAAAATAAACCATGGAAAAATATATACTGGCTAGCATACAGTGATTGTTATTCCAGATTGACAGCAAATGAAAAATGGCACTAAAAAATTAAAAGCTAATACATTTCTAAATTAAGCAAAAAGAAAGAAAAATCAACTTCAAATCAAATAATTTTTTCAAAACACAAGGAGGATCAAGTAAACAAATAAAAATAGGGCTCTGCTTGATCAAAGTATTGAAAAGTGAAGATAAATAGAAAATCTTGGACACAGAGAAGAGTACGCATTAGAAACAGAAAATTATAAATATTAGCTGACTTATCATCAGAAAAAAAGTAAAGACTAGGAGACAATGAATCAAGAACTTTAAAATGCAGAAAGTGGAAAAAAAATCCTCAGGCCATAAATCTATAACCAGTAAAAATGTCCTTCAAAAATTAAAATGAAATATGTTTTGAGATAAAAATGGAGAGGTATCACCAGCAAATATTTTATTCAAGAAATGCTAAAGAAAGTCCTTCAGATTGAAAATGAAAGACTCCAGGTGTAAACTCATAGCTACATAAAGAAATGAAAGGCAAAATTCCATTTGATGAAGAGGAAAGCAAATCTTCAAAGAGTTGAAACATGTAGCTAGTGTTAACTTGATTAGCATGAGCAGAACCAGAATTTGTTGCATTAATATATGATCTCAGGACTTGAGTTTTTACTTAGAAGTCTCTATCTTGCTTTCCTCCTGTTCTCACTATCCCTTATGGTATATACTCAGTTCATAGTTCACACAACATAGACACAAGCACACACACTATTGAATAACTGAAATTAATGTCACAGTAGAAAATCAATTCAACTCACTTTGTGTGTCATTTAACAAAAGTGTAATGTATTAGAAATTGCAGATTAATGAGTTAGAATATAATCTCTTTAAAGGGGTGTTTGGTTTTCACAACATTTAGATGCTGAAAATAGAAATCTGGACCAAGATAAAAAGTAGTAAGTTTCTGCTCTCCCTTGCTGTTGGCCCCATTTTTACATGGCTTGTCCCTGAATATTCTAATATCTAAGAATCAACTCCAAGGCCAAGTGTGGAAGGTGGGGAAATGGGTCTGTAAATTGACTTCTGGTAAGTTGGTGTCTTGATTACTATTCACCATTGTCTAGTTTATAAATGCTTTTCAACTGTAATGCTTTTCATTATGCTCAAGTTTATAGCAATATATAATTTTTGGAAATGTGTTTATGGAGCACAATCAAGATCCATAACCAAGTGTAGTCTACACTCTGGGTGCCCACTATACTAAGAACAAATAATAAATCCCACTCTCATTAAGCAATTGTAGTTAAGTAGACAAACTGGCAATGGCACCCCACTCCAGTACTCTTGCCTGGAAAATCCCATGGATGGAGGAGCTTGGTGGGCTGCAGTCCATGGGGTCACTGGGAGTTGGACACGACTGAGTGACTTCACTTTCACTTTTCACTCTCATGCATTGGAGAAGGAAATGGCAACCCACTCCAGTGTTCTTGCCTTGAGAATCCCAGGGATGGGGGAGCCTGGTGGGCTGCCGTCAATGGGGTCGCACAGAGTCGGACACGACTGAAGCGACTTAGCAGCAGCAGCAGCAGACAAACTGGATCGCAGAAGGCGATGGCACCCCACTCCAATACTCTTGCCTGGAAAATCCCATGGACGGAGGAGCTGTAGTCCATGGGGTCGCTAGGAGTCGGACATGACGAGCAACTTCCCTTTCACTTTTCAATTTCATGCATTGGAGAAGGAAATGGCAACCCACTCCAGTGTTCTTGCCTGGAGAATCCCAGGGACAGGGGAGCCTGGTGGGCTGCCATCTATGGCGTGACAGAGAGTCGGACACAACTGAAGCGACTTAACAGCAGCAGCAGTAGCAGACAAACTGGATACAAATTAGAAACAAAGGAGAGGAATAAAACGCAAAGATCAAAAAACACACAAAAAATTATATACACGCAGTCCTGTAATTAGGCCCATAGACACTGAAAATAAATGTAGATAAGGCTGTTTATTTGAAAAAAGACACAATTACTAGCTGATTAGTCTCCTTTTTTCTTTTCTTTCTTTCTTTTTTTTTTTAATTTCTTCCCTTTAGAGTTAAGTTCTACAGCAGAAGCCCCTGAGAGGGTCATGTAAATTCAGATGAGTTATTAAGTAATTGTTCTCAAGGAAACTTGGTAAGGAGTGGAGGAGATAAGATGGGGAAAGATAGAAACAAAACTAAGCAAGTTGCCAATTTTATGTCCTGATTTCAACTTGAGTGAAACAGTGATTGGTCTGCCAGATACCATCCAACCAGGCTTTCCCAAGGCTACAAAGACACTATTATTGTGTTTGGGAGGTAACTTATCATTGGTAGGATAACTCAGGTCTTTTTCAAAATCTTCTGTGCAAGAATCCTCAACCATTTAGTTAGTATTGCTCGCCATTCTTAGCATGTGTCATTGAATTTTTATGACAAAATCCACCTTTCCATAGAAGTGATAATGTAAAGGTAAAGACATTTTTTTCATGAAAAAAAAAATAGTGTAAAATTCATAAAAGCAAGAGTAGAGTTCCCTCTTTAGCTAATGACTTACTGGCAAAACAAAGGTCTGATGCTACTAAACTGGTTTTATCCTACATATAAACAACTAGTGAGCTGTTTTAATTTATTTTTAGCTTGTTTTGTACATAATTTTAAAGATCATATTAATAAATAGAAAATTATATTTGTTTACCTTCATATTATTGATACATGTAAATACAAATATTAAAAATGTAAGTAAATAAAATCACAAATTATGTATCAATATAAATCACAAATTATAATCTAACTCAAAAATATCTGGAGAGAAATCTAGAATCTTTTGCTGACAGAATATTTCATTGTTTATTTTATAAGACAGAGGATGAGATGAGGGACAACAGAGGATGAGGTGGTTGGATGGCATTATCGATTCAATGGATGTGAGTTTGAGCAAGCTCCAGGAATTGGTGATGGACAGGGAAGCCTGGCTGCAGTCCATGGGGTCGCAAAAAGTCAGACACGACTGAGCAACTGAACTGAACTGGTTTTATAAGACAATATAAAATTAGAGTTAAAAGAACTTAATTGTAGAGTATTTTAAAACTTTTATTCAATAGAAGTATAATATTATCTTGGCTGAGATTCAGAAAGGAGAGTAATAGGAATCAGTTTCTGCCATTTAAGTCAAAATATGTGTCAAGACAAGTCAATTTCAATTCTTTGAGAAAAATATTGGAAGACTGATTAGGATTAAAATAAGTTTCCTACTTATTCTTTGGAAGGACTGATGCTACAGCTGAAAAGTCAATACTTTGGCCACTTGATGTGAAGAACTGACTCATTGGAAAAGACACTGATGCTGGGAAAGATTGAAGGCAGGAGAAGAGGGTTCCCTACATATAAATGAGTTCCATTCCAATAGCATGTTCATAAATCCAATTTATCCATAACTCCAGCAAAGTTAGCCTAGATACCCAACTAACACAATCAGATATACAGTGCTATACTATAATAGGTTTACAATAATTTTCAAGCAAATAATACATAAAAACAAATGCACAAAATAAAGAAAATATTTTTAATTTTACAGCACTAACTTTGAAAAGTACAGTAGTACCAGCTACATCACTACTGCTTTTATGCTTGTTTCTGGACATCTTGGAGAGGGAAATGGCACCCCACTCCAGTATTCTTGCCTGGAAAATCCCATGGGTGGAGGAGCCTGGCAGGCTACAGTCCTGGGGTAGTAAAGAGTTGGACACAACTGAGTGACTTTACTTTCACTTTCTGGACATCCTTGGTGTAAAATAAAGATACTGTTCTACTGTACTCTATACAGTATTGCAAAGTACACAAAAACACAACCGCTTGTAGAGAATGCATGCACAATGCAATGTACACCAGATCCAGGAACAAACGGAAATGACTGGACATGTGAACGCACGTTTGCATCTTTGAAATTTTGCAACTGGAAGTTTTGTTAGGGGACTTGCTGTAGTTTGTGATTAACTTAAAACATTCTATAACAATGAATTTGAAATTTGTCTTTTATATAATGGGAAATATCAAAGGTAAATGAATGCTATGGCTGAACTAATGTTTCTAAAATAACTCTGAGTTGTGAGTGAAGATTGAACTGTATAGGAAATAGAAAAGAAGCAAGGGGAAAAAAAAATTAGGAAACTATTCAGTAGGTCATGGAATAGTTCTGGATCAAGCCGTGATCCTGAGATGGATTACTTCCCTCATTTCATTTTTGCAAGTCTTTTATTTATGACCTCTCTGAAAGTTTCTTATGGGAAGAAAAAAAATCACTCTTTTCTAAAGTTCTATAAAATCTAGTTTGGTTGTTTCAATAGAACAGAAGATATAATATTCTTCTTATAACCTCAAATAATTAATCTGTTGCCTGAAATTATTGGTGCTCAAAAAATATGGTTTTGAATGAATGAATGCATGACTGAATGAGAAAACTTGTACTTCAGTGTGATTTAATGTATGACTTTATGCCAATTTCTTAACTATTCTGTTTTTTTTTAAATTTATACTCTATTAAAGGATAAAAGAAAAATAATACCAATATCACAGACATTTCATGGAAAATTATAATTTTCTATAAAATAGTTTGAAATGTTTAATCTTATTCCCTATTATTATGGTGCTTTTGTTGTAAGTAATGTTATGTTTGGCTTCCCAGGTGGCTCAAGGGTAAAGAGTCTCACAGGTAAAGACTGCCAATTGTAAAGCTGCAGATTTGATGCTGAGTTGGGAAGGTCCCCTGGAGAAGGAAATGGTAACTCATTCCAGTATTCTTGCCTGGGAAATCCCAAGGACAGAGGAGCCTGGAAGTATACAATCCAAGGAGTTGCAAAAGAGTCAGAGTTAGCAAATAGATAACAACAATGGGATTATGCTTGTAGGATTTTATTTTTAAAAGTTCTTTAGTTTGCTATATCCTGAGAGTTGTTTTTCTTAGGTCCTACATGAATATACTTATTTATAGAACAAAATACTGTACCAATATAAGTAAGAAGTAGAAATTGAAATTTAGAAGTTTCATAATCCAAAATAAGTATTCTGTTTTTGCATATATATCTTGTGTAACTTGTCTAATTTAAAAGCTACATAAACTTTAGCTTGCATATTTTTAAACCTAGAAAGTAGCTTGATAGGTAACTGGAAGCCATTAATTAGATTTTTTGAGCTTATTACCATTTAATTGAAGCTTTTCACAAATTCACTCAAGCTGTCTGTATCTCAGTTTTATTAATTTTAAAAGGGAAAATAATCTTTGAATCATTCTGGCTTAACAAAGAATTGGGAAATGTAACATATGGACTTTAGAATTTATTTTTAAAATTCCATTACAAGGAGAACTGATGAAATGTGTATTCCTGTTCTACTCCTCAATCTCATAAAAAAACACTCAATTGGATTAGTCAAAAATTATAAGAGTTTTCAAGACATCAACTACCTCTTTAAAAGCACATCATTTCTTAAATATAAAGTAGTCAGAAACATTCTGGCTTCCTCTTGAAACTGAGATAAGTTAAAAAACATTTTTTAACACAATGAGAAACATAAAAATTTAAGAAATTTGGGTCAAACTTAAATGTCACCATATCTCTCCAATTTGTCAGGAATATAAAGGATGAAAATGTCCAGATTTTATTTTACTTAAAATAAAAGTAACAATGCTTTATCACTTAAAATCTTCACTCTTTTATCATTTTAGGGAATAACAGAATCTCAGAATTGGAAGGGGCACTAAGGTCACCTATGCAGTGCTTCTTCCAGTGGCTTAGCCCCCTTAACTGTAGTTCACTCAATGTTGGCTTATTCTCTATCTACTTCCCTACACAAATTATTTCAATTTGGAAAACCTCTACTGGCTAACTATTGCTTATCTTGACTCAATTATGTCCCATATACATTTTATATTCTGAGTTAAAATAAAGCAAGAACAAAGGAAAACAAACCTATAGCTGCAGGGCAGAATGTATCCTAGTATCACGTCGTGAAAGAAACACAAACACAATAAGAAAACAAAAAATGAAGTATCTCAGAGGGGCCATTGCTTGTAGTGCTTTCAAAGTCCAAATCTAATAAGAGGCTTTGTAATGTAAAAAATACTTTCCAGGTACTTCCCTGGGGCTCAGAAGTTAAAGCCTCTGCCTGGAATGCGGAGTTTGATCCCTGAGTAGGGAAGATCCCCTGGAGAAGGAAATGGCAACCCATTCCAGTACTCTTGCCTGGAGAATCCCATGGATGGAAGAGCCTGGTAGGTTACAGTCCATGAGTTTGCAAAGACTCGGACACAACTGAGCGACTTCACTTTACTTCAATGTAAAAAAATGTGTCAGCAATGAAACATTCTAGTATGTAGTTCATATAAAACCAAGTAGAAAGCACCACCCTCCATATGCAATACATAGATAGAAAAGAAATAAAGGCACTTAAATAGAGACATAGTAATCTTTATGTTTAAAGTTCTAGTGATTTTTATTGATATCTACAATCATTTCAATATTATAGCTATTATAATAGAGATCACCAGAGAGAACACAATGACATTTGAAATGCTTTAAAATATACGCTTATCTGGACTAGGACTCTCATAGTCCATTCCCTTATCTTCCAATATCATCATGTAAAGCAAATTATCAATGAATAAGTTAGAATAAGCAGAGTTCCAGAGAGAAACATAGAAATGTATGGAAATGGGTAGTAAATCATCAGGATCTGAATTCTAGGCCTGTGTAATGAAAATGTTAAGTGCTAGTAGTGGTTACAGTTTTTAGGGGATAAAGAATTTAGCATATTCCCCAGATAAAGAGTCTTGGACCAGAAGAAAAGGCAGGGAGAAGGAGTTATGGCTGGATGGCATCACTGACTCGATGGACGTGAGTCTGTGTGAACTCTGGGAGTTGGTGATGGAGAGAGGCCTGGCGTGCTGCGATTCATGGGGTCACAAAGAGTCGGACACGACTGAGCGACTGAACTGAACTGAATAAACTGGGTTGAGATGCAGAATTTTATTCACACGAGTAATTGAGGAAGAGCTCTCTGGAAAAAGGAGGTGAGATAACATAAGAGAGAAGGGGAAAATATGTAGGCAAGAGCATATTCTCATTTAGATAACAACTTCAACCTAAACCAATAGGGACTCAGATCTGATCAGACTACAAGGAAAGAGGTTGGCATTTGCTACCCTCCCTGTCTCAGGCTATTATTAGCTAAGGGCTACCCTGGGGCACATTGAGAGTTGGACTTAAATTCCATGCAAAACATAGAGCATTTTAGACAAAGCCAAAAATATATTAGTTGCAGGGAGAATGATGTGGAGTCTCAAAGTACTGAACTAGAAATGCTCAGATACCTCCTACTGAAACTCAGTATTAATGGTTTGACCTTCAATTCTGGTGGGCAGGACTCAAAAAATTGTTTGCTATTTACAAGTGTTCTTCAAATATGTGTAATTTTGGAGAGATGAAATTACACTGAGCGTGGCAGTTTTAGAAACCTCTTAATCTATCATATTTAATGCATATTAAAACATTGCTTTATTTTTTTTACAAAATTATTTCTCAGAATACTTGAAGATCATACATCTAATAGAAATATTTCTCCTCAGTCTAGTGATCTCTGAGGTGTATCATACTGCTCATTTCTTAGTGCATTTGACAGAGTTTCAGGTTAATCTGAACCACAATCTTTTCATGCTGTACCAATTGTTTTAAATTTTAAGTATCACAATGTAAAGAGTATTAAAACTGGAAGAGGCCTTGAGGATTACTATATCAGAATTAAGTTAGTTGCAAGAATTAAATTGATAGAAAGGCAAATTTAACTGGCTTGAAAATAAAGGCATGCATTGGTGCAAAAGCAGGGAGGATTTTACATCAAGTTTTACACATAAGACTATTGTATGAATAAGAAAGTTTTAATGTAATTCTTTTAGTCTTGCCCTTCTCTGTGCTTTAGCTTTCTTCTCCAGGTGACTTTGTTTTGATGGTGTCACAAACAAACCAATAGGCTCAAAATGGAGTCACTTATGCTAAGCCCCACATTACCAAACTGAAACTTACATAGTTTTGGCTCTCTCAGAAATGGAATCTTCAACCAGTCAGAAACTGATCAGCACTAGTTAGGTAATTTGCCTGATAGACCCCTGCCTTAAAGGAAAGTGACTTTGTCACAACCAATCTACATTATGCTTGTATAACTTCCTTGTTCCTCCTCCATTCTGCTTATAAAATATCTTTCGTTATGCACAGCTCCTCAGGGCTCATTTCTATCTCCTAGATTTGATGCTACTTGATTCACAAGTCACTGAATAAAGCCAATAAGACCTTTAAAATTTACTCAGTTGAATTTTGTTTTTAAATAGTGGCAAAAGTTTCTGACACAAATCCCTGCCCTGTACACGCATATACTATGGTGGTGGTGGTTTAGTTGCTAAGTCATGTCCAACTCTTGAAACCCCATGGACTGCAGCCCAGCAGGCTCCACTGTCCATGGAATTTTTCAAAGCAAGAATACTGGAATGGGTTGCCATTTCCTTTTCCAGGAGACCTTCCTGAACCAGGGTTTGAACCTGGGTCTCCTGCATTGCAAATGTATTCTTTATCATCTAAGCCTATGCCCTCCAACAAAGAAAATGCCCCTTTTCTCTAAAATTCCAAGCAATATGTTAAATATTGGTTTTGCTTGAGTCTTATGCCCATATTCATGGCCAAGAATATATTGATGGTTTTGAAAGAATAACAGGCCATGCCTCTTGAACCAGTAGTGGAGGCAACTTCCCCATAACTATGTGGCTGTCAAAGAGATGCCTAGAGTTATTGGAAAGGGAAAGAAACAATGGAAATGAGGAGATAAGCACAGGTCTGCTATAAATATCCAATACACTCTTATTTGTGGGTCAGTAAAGGAGATCATTCCTGGGTGTTCTTTGGAAAGAATGATGCTAAAGCTGAAACTCCAATACTTTGGCCACCTCATGCAGAGTTGATTCATTGGAAAAGATTCTGATGCTGGGAGGGATTGGGGGCAGGAGGAGAAGGGGACAGCAGAGGATGAGATGGCTGGATGGCATCACCGACTCAATGGACATGAGTTTGGGTAAACTCCGGGAGTTGGTCATGGATAGGGAGGCCTGGCATGCTGCAATTCATGGGGTTGCAAAGAGTCTGACACGACTGAGTGACTAAACTGAACTGAATACAGAGTCAAAGCAGAACCAGACATTTAATGAGAAAGACACTCAGTTCTCTCACTCTCAATCCAGTGCTCTTCCTATCATACTAGTTTCATCACGCTATTTCTTCTAAGCTTTTCTAACAAAATTACATGGAATTTTCAATTAGATTTATAAAATGGTAGTAAGGAATGTATTTTCTATATTGTGTTACTCATTTTCTTATGTTAATCACAGCTCTACCTTAGAATCATCTGCTAACAGAGTTCTAAAGAAATGAAGACACCTGGGACTCATTGTCATAGAATCCAATTAAAGTGATTCACGTTTCAGTACAAATGCTTGTATTATTCAAAGCACTCTACAAGTGATGCAGAGGTCGGGGGAAAAACTTCTCTGTGTTTGAATATTATTAAAACACAGGTACTTTTATAGAGAGATAAGACTGATCTGCTGTTAAATTATGGATCAATTCCCTTGAGATGAGTGTTTTATTCAGCAATTATATCCTCTCAAGTTTTGATTCAGCTCACAGAGAAGTCCTACAGAATAGTTATCATTGACCAGCATATTATCAGCTTCAAGGAAGATATTCTTGGCCATCACTCACTTATCCACAATGTCTCACTCTTCAAAATCAAGTTTAGAGAAAAATTATTTGTTTCTAATAAACTTCTCATATATATAATGTGGGAAAGTAATTTATAAGATCATAGACTTGAAACAGAATACTTCTACAGTGGAAAATTCCTTTTTTAAATAGGAATGATTCACTGTGTAATCATTCTGTGTTAAAGTCACAACTGCTATAAAATCACAAAACATTAAAACTCAAAAACAAAGCTCTATTCTACAATATACTGGATTCTAAAATAAAGAATATATTTTGAATATTATTGAAGGCTATACTAAACTATTATTGTTAATTGTAAACTTAATATCCTTAGCATTAATTATTTTTGTTTAAAATTAACATACTAAAGTCTAATATTTTATTTTATTTTTTAAAATATAAATTCATTTATTTTAATTGGAGGTTAATTACTTTACAATATTGTATTGGTTTGCCATACCTCAACATGAATCTGCCACAGGTATACACGTGTTCCCCATCTGAACCCCCCTCCCTCCCCATGCCATCCCTCTGGGTCATCCCAGTGTACCAGCCCCAAGCATCCTGTATCCTACATCGAACCTGGACTGTCTATACATTTCATATATGATATTATACGTGTTTCAATGCCATTCTCCCAAATCATCCCACCCTCGCCCTCTCCCACAGAGTCCAAAAGACTGTTCTATACATCTGTGTCTCTTTTGCTGTCTTGGATACAGGGTTATTGTGGCAAACCATTTCATATTAAAGTATATTGAGCTACTATAGATGGGGAAAAATTGTGCTTATCTGAACACAATTGTTCAAAATAAAACCAATTAACTTCTGATAAATTAAAAGGTATACACAAAACAGATTATTTTATGATTAAAATATTTTCTGTTTTGGTTAGCCAAATGCTATAGATAAAGTAAAAGGAATTAAATCTTCTGAAAAATTTTGAAATAATAATAAAAAGAATACTTAATTAATAAATATCAATTTCTTAACTGGAAAGAAAAATCAATTTTTAAAAGATATTCGCAATAATTAGAAGGTTTTTTTTTTTTCAGTTTTTTCATTACTGTAAATCTTGAGACCGAAGAATTGATGCTTTTGAACTGTGGTGTTGGAGAAGACTCTTGAGAGTCCCTTGGACTGCAAGGAGATCCAATCAGTCTATTCTGAAGAGATCAGCCCTGGGATTTCTTTGGAGGGAATGATACTAAAGCTGAAACTCCAGTACTTTGGCCACCTCATGTGAAGAGTTGACTCATTGGAAAAGACTCTGATGCTGGGAGGGACTGGGAGCAGGAGGAGAAGGGGACGACAGAGGATGAGATGGCTGGATGGCATCACTGACTCGATGGATGTGAGTCTGGGTGAACTCCGGGAGTTGGTGATGGACAGGGAGGCCTGGCGTACTGCGATTCATGGGGTCGAAAAGAGTTGGACACGACTGAGTGACTGAACTGAACTGAACTGAAATTGATGTTATGAGTGATTTAAAGAAGTCACTCATATAGGCAAATATAAAATTCTGTTTATCAGAAGTTACACAGTAACAGCAAATCTATTTATGAACATGAATATTCTTCAAAATTTGAATAAATGAAAGCTTTCTCTGTGTGGTTTTTACCATATTTAAATCATTTATGATAATTTTGAAGATCTGGTAAATCAAAAATTTTTGGTGCATCACTATCTTTAGTCTTCGCAACATGTCTATTTTAATTTTTACTTTTTATAAATAACAAATAATGCATTAAAGACTATACGTATATTCAATTTATCAGGTTACTTCAATTTTTTTCCATTTTCACAGTTATTCATTCCATTAATACAGGCTTAACTGAAAATAACATTGAGGAAAATTATACACATGCACATATGTATATATACAGTTCAAAAACAGTCATTCCCTAAAATTGATAAAGTGAACATATAGACAAACAGAATCAGTGTGTAGAATAGACTATTTCGAGTAGCTTTAGTATGTATAAAAGCTTCCTATAAATAAAATGTAGAAGTATAACTCAGTGGCTAAGAGGTAGATTACTCAATAAATTGAGCTGAGAGAATTGGATAGGTATCTGATAATCAATTAACATCAGTCAGTTAAATTCACATTTAATATCATGCATTTTGCAAACCAAGTGAATGGGAAAATTTAAGATGGAAGAGTTTATGTAAGCATTAATAATGGTATTTTTCTAGATGTTGGTAAAATAATAAAAATAATAGAAGCTAAATATAATGATTTATTCATAAGTAATAATTATTAAAATAAAAGCAAAAGCAAGATATATGTTTTCATAAACTTTTAGTACTTATGTGCAGAAAATAAGTATAATTAAAGGTAAATAGCAAGTTAGAAACAAATATTTGATTTAGCTATAATTGTTAAAAATTTAGGTACATATAGAAAGAAAAATATTCAACATAAAAATCATCAAAGGTTGTAAAATTTTTCAACTGATACACAATTTGAAATAAACTATATTATATGTTGTGATTATTTTGTCCTTCTCATCTATGAAACTATTCTCTGTTAACTCTCAAAACCTCATTAAATAATTGTATTTTTATTCATGCTTTCAATTAATATGTGAGTGGCAGTAATTTTTGTATTTCCAGCTGTGAAGTTTCCTTTGTGCTTAAATTGCACATGGATATAAACAAGCACATTTGAAACTTGTTCTTTTTTCCCCAAAGGCAACTGACATTTAACACAGCCAAATAAATTCTATGATGCTTTTACTCACTAAACTAGTCCCCCTTATCTGCGTCCATCTCTTGATAAAATTCAGGAAACAGTCTTTCCCGACTCAATCTTTTTCTTCATCCTGAATGTCCAAGACCTTACCACTCCCTTAAAATGTACCTCCAAATTTTTCCATTACTTATGTCAAATATCTTTTACTTTGTTTCCACAAAACCATATAGGCTTCCTTCCAATCAATTTTCCATATAAAAATAGTGGCATTGTTTAAGTCACATCAGATAAAACTATACTGTATTTAAAAATCTTTCAATGGCTTATCATTTAGATCCAAGAAAATGATTCAGGTTCAGTTCATTTCAGTCGCTCAGTCGTGTCCAACTCTTTGTGACCCCATGAATCGCAGCACATCAGGCCTCCTGTCCATCACCAACTCCCGGAGTTCACTCAGACTCACGTCCATCGAGTCCGTAATGCCATCCAGCCATCTCATCCTCGGTCGTCCCCTTCTCCTCCTGCCCCCAGTCCCTCTCAGCATCAGAGTCTTTTCCAATGAGTCAACTCTTTGCATGAGGTGGCCTTAAGTAGCATCTAATTTTTTAATTTTCGTTTTCTTTTGTTTTACATTGACCTACCTATCTCTTCAGCTCTCCTTCTCTCCCTCTCTCCCTCTCTCCCTCTCTCCCTCTCCCCCTCTCCCTCTCTCCCCCTCTCTCTCTCCCCCTCTCTCTCTCTCTCCCTCTCTCTGCATCAAGTGCCCTGGTCTTGCTGCCAGGGAACAAAGCTTTCTCCTACCAGAGAGCCTCTATACACACTTTTCTTCCAAGAACACTTCTCTGTTCTATAACTTATCACTTTGTACTCTGCTTCATAACACCTACCATAGTTGTAATTTTACATTTATTCCTAAAATATTTGTTTCATTTCCATCTTCCTCATTCTATTGTAAGTTTCAGAAACAGAACGTCCATACCACATCTATCTGTTAATTATACCTCCAATGTCTAATATGGTTTCTGGTAAAATATAGAGCAATAAACTTTTGAACAATCTACAAGTAAATAAAGTGTAATTTGTATACAACAATAATATTACAAATAATTGAACTCCATTCCATAAAAGGACAATAAAATTATTACTTATAGATATTGCTAGTGGGAGAAAAACATATCACATTTCTAGAAACACAATCCTTAAGAATGTTCACAAAATTTATCCTAGTAATTTCATTTCATATATTGTAATTTTTAGAATAGAAAAAGATGGTACAACTTCCTAACTGGTTGAAGAAAAAAATTAGAAATCTAAAATGGAAAAATTCAGAAGAATGGCAAACATGTGAATGTAAATGTACATATATTCACATCAGTTCAGTTCAGTCGCGCAGTCGTGTCCGACTCTTTGCGACCCCATGAATCCCAGCACGCCAGGCCTCCCTGTCCATCACCAACTCCCGGAGTTCACTCAGACTCACGACCACTGAGCCCATGATGCCATCCAGCCATCTCATCCTCGGTCGTCCCTTTCTCCTCCTGCACCCAATCCCTCCCAGCATCAGTCTTTTCCAATGAGTCAACTCTTCACATAAGGTGGCCAAAGTACTGGAGCTTCAGTTTTAGCATCATTCCTTCCAAAGAAATCCCAGGGTTGATCTCCCTCAGAATAGACTGATTGGATCTCCTTGCAGTCCAAGGGACTCTCAAGAGTCTTCTCCAACACCACAGTTCAAAATCATCAATTCTTTGGCCCTCAGCCTTCTTCACAGTCCAACTCTCACATCCATACATGACCACAGGAAAAACCATAGCCTTGACTAGACGGACCTTAATCGGCAAAGTAATGTCTCTGCTTTTGAATATACTATCTAGGTTGGTCATAACTTTTCTTCCAAGGAGTAAGCGCCTTTTAATTTCATGGCTGCAGTCACCATCTGCAGTGATTTTGGAGCCCAAAAAAACAAAGTCTGACACTGTTTCTACTGTTTCCCCATCTATTTCCCATGAAGTGATGGGGCCAGATGCCATGATCTTCGTTTTCTGAATGTTGAGCTTTAAGCCAACTTTTCCACTCTCCTCTTTCACTTTCAACAAGAGGCTTTTTAGCTCCTCCTCACTTTCTGCCATAAGGGTGGTGTCATCTGCATATCTGAGATTATTGATATTTCTCCCAGCAATCTTGATTCCAGCTTGTGNTCACATCCATACATGACCACAGGAAAAACCATAGCCTTGACTAGACGGACCTTAGTCGGCAAAGTAATGTCTCTGCTTTTGAATATACTATCTAGGTTGGTCATAACTTTTCTTCCAAGGAGTAAGCGCCTTTTAATTTCATGGCTGCAGTCACCATCTGCAGTGATTTTGGAGCCCAAAAAAACAAAGTCTGACACTGTTTCTACTGTTTCCCCATCTATTTCCCATGAAGTGATGGGGCCAGATGCCATGATCTTCGTTTTCTGAATGTTGAGCTTCAAGCCAACTTTTCCACTCTCCTCTTTCACTTTCAACAAGAGGCTTTTTAGCTCCTCCTCACTTTCTGCCATAAGGGTGGTGTCATCTGCATATCTGAGATTATTGATATTTCTCCCAGCAATCTTGATTCCAGCTTGTGTTTCTTCCAGTCCAGCATTTCTCATGATGTACTCTGCATATAAGTTAAATAAGCAGGGTGACAATATACAGCCTTGACGTACTCCTTTTCCTATTTGGAACCAGTCTGTTGTTCCATGTCCAGTTCTAACTGTTGCTTCCTGACCTGCATACAGATTTCTCAAGAGGCAGGTCAAGTGGTCTGGTATTCCCATCTCTTTCAGAATTTTCCACAGTTTACTGTGATCCACACAGTCAAAGGCTTTGGCATAATCAATAAAGCAGAAATAGATGTTTTTCTGGAACTCTCTTGCTTTTTCCATGATCCAGCGGATGTTGGCAATTTGATCTCTGGTTCCTCTGCCTTTTCTAAAACCAGCTTGAACATCAGGGAGTTCACGGTTCACATATTGCTGAAGTCTGGCTTGGAGAATTTTGAGCATTACTTTACTAGCATGTGAGATGAGTGCAATTGTGCGGTAGTTTGAGCATTCTTTGGCATTGCCTTTCTTTGGAATTGGGATGAAAACTGACCTTTTCCAGTCCTGTGGCCACTGCTGAGTTTTCCAGATTTGCTGGCAAATTGAGTGCAGCACTTTCACAGCATCATCTTTCAGGATTTGAAACAGCTCATTGGGAATTCCATCACCTCCACTAGCTTTACAATAAATCTTCCAACATTAGATATTATGATGAAAATAATGAGAACATTCTAAAGTTTTTATAAGTCTTTAAATAAAAATTTTATGAGTAAAGTGAAAAAGTACTAAAAATTTTAGATATTTTTAAAGTACAAAGAAAAGTGTATAGTTTATAATGCTAAGTATATAATGTAGTATAAGACACACCACTTTTAGAAGCAATCTCGGAATGTAATGGCGGATGTGTTCTTCACTGGGCAAAACCATGTTTGAAAAATAGGGCCACATGTCAGTGTAGCCATGTATTTGCCATGTGATATTTGTACATGTTATCTATTATTTTTGATCATAACACATGAACATCACTGAAATCATATTGATTATATTCTTTGTCGCTGGAGATGGAGAAGTTCTATACAGTCAGCAGAAATAAGACTTGAAGCTAAATATGGCACAGATCATCAGCTCCTTATTGCAAAATGCAGGCTCAAGTTAAAGAAAGTAGGGAAAGCCACTAAGCTATTCAGGTATGACCTAAACCAAATCCCTTATGATTGTATGGTGGAGGTGACAAATAGATTCAAGGAATTAGATATGATAGAGTGCCTGAAGTACTATGGATGGATGTACATAACATCATACAGGTGGTGGTGTCCAAAACCATACCCAAGAAAAAGAAATGTAAGAAAGCAAAGTGGTTGTCTGAGGAGGTTTTGCAAATAGCTGAGAAAAGAAGAGAAGTGAAAGGCAAGGAAGAAATGGAAAGATATAACCAACAGAATGCAGTTCCAAAGAAGAGCAAGGAGAGATAAGAAAGCCTTCTTAAATGAACAATGCAAAGAAATAGGGGGAAATAGAATGAAAAAGACTAGAGATCTCCTTAAGAAAATTGGAGATACAAAGAGAACATTTCATGCAAAAATGGGCACAATAAAATGACAGAAATGGCAGGACCTAACAGAAGCAGAAGAGATTAAGAAGAGGTGACAAGAATACACAGAACTATACAAAGAAGATCTCAATGACTTGGATAACCGTGATGGTGTGGTCATTCACCTAGAGCCAGATATCCTGAAATGTGTAGTCAAGTGGGCCTTAGGAAGCATTACTACAACCAAAGCTAGTAGAGGTGATGGAATTCCAGCTGAGCTATTTCAAATCCTAAAAGATTATGCTGTTAAAGTGTTACACTCAATATGCCAGCAGATTTGGAAAACTCAACAGTGGCCACAGGACTAGAAAAAGTCAGTTTTCATTCCAATCTCAAAGAAGGGCAATGCCAAAGAATGCTCAAACTACTACACAATTGCACTTATTTCACATGCTAGCAAGGTAATGTTCAAAATCCTTCAAGCTAAGCTTCAGCTGTATGTGAACTGAGAACTTCCAGATGCACAAGCTGCATTTAGAAAAGCAGAGGAATCAAAGATTAAATTGCTAAGATATGCTGCATCATAGGAAAAGATAGGGAATCAAAAAAAAAAATTCATCTACTTCTGCTTTATTTACTATGCTAAAGCCCTTGACTCTGTGAATCACAACAAACTGTGAAAAGTGAAAGTGTTAGTCACTCAGTCTTAGCCAACTCTTTGTGACCCCATGGACTGTTACCAACTAGGCAATTCTGTACATGGAGTTCTCCAGGCAAGAATACTGGTGTGGGTTGCCATTTCCTTCTCCAGGGGATCTTCCTGAACCATGGACTGGCCCCAGGTCTCCCGCATTGCAGGCAAACTCTTTACTGACTGAACCACCAGCAAAGACAAAAAACTGGAAAATTCTTGAAGAGATGGTAATACCAGTCCACTTTACCTGCTCTCTGAGAAACATACATACTAGGCAAGAAGCAACAGTTAGAACCAGACATGGAACACTGCACTGGTTCATAATTGGGAAAGGAGTGTGTCAAGGCTGTCACCCTGCTTATTTAGCTTTTATGCAGAGTGCATCATACCAAATGCCAGTCTGGATGATCACAAGCTGGAATCATGATTGGTGGGAGAAATATCAACAACCTCAGATATGCAAATGAAACAACTATAAAGGCAAAAAGAAAAGAGGAACTAAAAGTCTCTTTATAAAGGTGAAAGAAGAGAGTGAAAAAGGTAGCTTAAAGCTCAACATTCAAAAAACTGAGATCATGGCATCTGCTCCCATCACTTCATGGCAAATACATGGGGAAAAAGTGGAAACAGTGACTAATTATACTTTCTTGGGCTCAAAAATCACTGTGGTTTTTGACTGCAGCCATGAAATTAAAAGAAGCTAGCTCCTTGGAAGAAAAGCTATGACAAACTTAGCATATTAGAAGAAGAGACATCACTTTACGAACAAAGGTCCATATAGTGGAACTTATGGTTTTTCCAATAGTCAGGTACCAACGTGAGAGTTGGACCATGAAGACTGACCACCGAAGAATTTATTCTTTTGGATTGTGGTGCTGTAGAACACTCTTGAGAGTCCCTTGAACTGCAAGGAAATCAACCCCGAATATTCATTGAAAGGACTGAGGCTGAAACTGAAGCTCCAGTACTTTGACCCCTTGATGCTAATGGCCAGCTCATTGGAAAAGACAGACCTTTATGCTGGAAAAGATTGAGAGCAAGAGGAGAAGGGAGCAACAGAGGATGAGATGGCTGGATGGCATCACTGACTCAATGGACATGAGTTTGAGCAAACTCTGGGAGATAGTGAAAGATGGGGACACCTGGTGTGTTGAAATTCATGGGTCCACAGAGAGTCAGAAAGGACTTGGAGACTGAGCAACAACAAGAATAACTAGATTCTGAGAGAATTTTTCCAGTATGTGGATTAATCCAGTGGGCTATGTCATAACTTATAATGTTATGGATGTATTATCTGACAAATTAGTATCAAGAGAATAATGAATGTATTATATATGTAGGATTTCTTCTTACTCTCAGGTTACAGTTCAGACTTTGGGGATAACTTTCTGAGAAAAATCCAAGAATGAGAGTGATTTTCTAAACATACACAGCAGCAAAAAAAAAAAAAATCATTGGACCAAGTTAGAACTTCATATTGTTATTGATAGATGACTTTGATGCTTCCAGGAATATTTGATATATGTCAGTGGTTGTAAGTGGAGAGACCGACTCATGATTATTGAATGAGTCTCACTAAATACATATATATTGGCTGGTCAGATTGCAGTCTGTGTTCTATATTTTAACTAACACTCAATGCTGGGCTTTCAGAATCTTCCAGAGTTGCTGCTCCCTTCTGTTCATTATAAATGTTATAAAATGTCTAAAATATAGGAGAAAGAAGTAGAGCATAGCATAGATTTCATATCATTGCTACCACAGAAATAAAATAAAGTTACTGAAAAAAACAAAGTACAAGTGTCCTCTACTATCAGAAAGTAGAGTTTTCCTAAGAAACCTCTCATAAGCTGAAATAGTATAAAGATGCAATTACTACTTTTGGAGTCATACTGTTAATGAGTGCAAAAAATAAATCCAGACAAAAAACAAATGCTCACAGACACAGGTCAAAGTTATGGCATCTTGATGCTGAGATGCCCTTGTATCAATAGTTTCTGGAAAGTAGCTTAGAGGAGCTCCTCTGGATTTCTTTCTGTTAATGAAAACAAGTACTAAGGTTGATCTTAAGAGTAAAGTGTTGTAAAGTGAAATCTCAAAACAAGGTGGATACTTGTAATGTACATTCAATTTAAATAGCTTATCACTGTGACTTTAATTGTATTATTTAAAACTTTCCATAATTTCTAAACTATTTACAGCATTACAAGCTAATATGTACCTCCTTCCTGTTATTCAAGAATTTAAATACAAAAGAGAGTTTTGCCTTTTATCAAGATGAAGTAAATTATATTTTAGTTTGGTGGGCTACTCCTTTTCACCTTCATTTCTCTCTATCTCCTCTACTGTCGATTCAACTTTATTAAAGATATAGCTTATATAATAAAATTCATTTAAGATAATTAAATCAATGTTTTGGGAAAAACAGTGCCAAATTATCATTGATATAACACTCAAACAACCAATATCCCACGAAGATAGAGGATATGACATTTATATAACAAAAAGTTCTCTCATGCTCAAAGGGAAAAGTTGTGTATGAAAATTTGCAGGCTACTGTGAGGCTTTTCCTTTCTCTCTCAGTGATATGAGAAACCAAGGAAAGCCTTGAGCAGAGTAGCAATTTCATTAACTTAATTGAGGGTTAATATAATCAGCAAGATGAATGAAATATCATAATGTATCCTTCTAGTTTATGTGATTAAAAACTTGCTTTATATTGGAAGAGAAAATTTGCTGGGAATGTGTAAAGATAATAAACACACTCTTCATGGAAATGCTAATTAAAGCTCTGCCTATAGACATTTTAAAAAGCCTTTGTAAACAGAATAATTAAATGAAATTCAAGGAAAGAATTCAAATATTTTACTAAGTTTTGTTTTGTTTTGTTTTTCCCCACACCCTTCTCATTTTTTAAAGTTCACTTTCCTCTAGACTGCATTTTTCCTTTCCATTTTGGCTAACTTTAATTTTTAGAATAAATTTCAATTTTTTAATATTTCTGTTTAAATCTGCTATATAATCAGACTATCACACATTTAAGGTATTTTCTCACTGTTTATGTGATAGTATTATTTGAATTTCCATGCTTCTTGAGACTGCAGTTTATGTTTGTTGACTAGGACTTAGGACCTAACAACTCTAAGTCACCATAAAATCCTTTGAAGATGAACACAGGGTACTAGATACTAGACTTTAGCAGAAAGTGCTTTTGTGATTATGGCTATACAAAAGAAAATGGAGATTTAAGAAAAATGTTTAAATTTATATTAGATAATTATCTTGTAAATATTTAAGGCAAATATAAATCATTCAGTGTTTATATAATACCCTCTCCTTCATTTACTGTAAGATATACCAAGGTTTAACTTGAAGACTTATTCAGGATAAAATATTAAGAATTCACTTTTTGAAATGCTTTGTGTATATATATATATATATATATATATGAATGTATACATATATAAATGAAAATGAATATACATGATATATATCTATATCATGTATATTCATTTTTCATTCTACAAACATATTGAACAAACATATTAGTTTTTTTTTTCCAATTTACTATTTGATTTAATTCTCACATTAAACATGAAGCACTAAAGACATGTTTTAAAGTTTGCTTAAGGTCACAAAATCATTATGTTATGTAAAAATCTTCAAACAACAAGGATTCAACAATAGAGTCTATTTCTCCAACTCTAATTTCAGCATTTTCCTTTATTCTGAAGGCTCTTAGTAAGTTTATTATAAATACAGTTAAATTAGATTATATTATTTAATGCATAGTTCATTTTAAAGATCTTAAAGATCTTAAATTTAAAAGATTTTAAATTTTTAAGCTTGTTAACAGTGATGTTTGTCTTATTAAACTTGATTACACAACCAGTGTTGTTCTTATGTAAGTTTAATAGTAAAACTATGCAGGATAACTTTTATATGTATGTAAGATTCTAGTTCTCCCACAGGTATTTCCAATTCCAGCCCAAACTTTTACTACCCTCTGACCTTGAGCAAGTTATGTAAGCTTTAAGGAAAACTAACTGTAGAAGAAGGCCATGGATAGGATATTTAGAATTGAGTTCTACATTTAGAGGTTGTGAGTAGATGCTATATCAATGAAAAGATGCCATTAATACCATTCAAAATATGATATCAATATAAAAATATGATTTAAAGCCTCTAACTTTAAATTGTTTTACTTTCTGTGGTCTCTCTAGGATTTTTTTTTTTTAACACATAATGCTTTACCATGGAAAAAATTCCAAATGTTTTTTCCTGACACTCCATTTCTCAGTAGCAAATTCTATTTTCAGAAAAAGATATACTATCTTCAAAGAATGGCTACAAAATTTATTTTATTCATATTTATTTTACATTTTAAAATCTTGTGAATAATTTACTTCTCCATCCAATTAATTATTCAGCATACATTTAAATGCTGGACTCTGTGCCAAGTCCTGAGTATTAAACAATGTATATATCTCAGCCTTGTCCTATGAGTGATTAAACACAGTACACATAAAAACACTTTAAAAATGTCCAAATGGCCTTTGCATCTAGTGCAGAGATTTTAACAGAATAAAATGAAAAACAGTTGCAGAATTTTAGCCAATCAGTATTCTTTACTCTTCTGATAACTTGGGAGAAAAAGACAATAAAGCTATGTCTTATTCTGTAATTAAGAAGCTTTATTTCTGGCCAAGAAAAACTAACTGGTATTGACTAAGAACAAACAACTATAAAACAGACAACATAAATGAGGTAACTGTTTTTAGGCTTTGGAAAACAGGTCACCCTAGGCTGTGATCCTTGATAGAAGAGAACTCACAAGGTGAGTCCTACTGGTCAGGTTCTCTGACAAGGAAAGTTTTCTTACCAACTGCTGCAATCTTGCTGCACTTAGATGGCAAATATCAGAGGTCAGTATGGCTGAAGGGGCTGCAACGGTATGGGCAGGTGGGGGTGGGAGGTAAGCATGGAGGAGAGGAGAAAATGGCACAAAGAGTGGGCCCCAAAAGAATACAAGAGGGTTCATGTAGGAATCTTCTGCTGAAAATTGAATTTCACAAGTTCAGCGTGAAATCATGTAAAAGGCAATCCAGAGCACGTGCTGTGAGTGAGAGTAGATTAGAGATATTCAAAGTTGAACAGTGCTAGAAGACATTAAATTTCTATCCCAGTCAGAGTGAGGAGACCTCTATACAAGGCATTCCTGGAAGAGAACAGAAAAGGAGAGCATGAGCAAGGAGTACAACCCTTCTTCTCTCAACCCCTGTCCCTGGTGCCTAAAACCCTGTCTCATAGGGATGCTGTGAGAATTAAATAAGGGGTTATTGGAACAGTTTCAGAAAAGTGCTAGAATAATACTAAGTCAATACGAGACAGAGGAAGACAAATATAATGATAATAGTTTAGGGGTGGAATTAAAAAATATATATATTTACAAAACAGAAAGAGACTCACAGACTTACAGAACAAACTTACAGTCACTGGGGGAGGGGAAGAGTAGGGGAGGAGGATAGATTGTGAATTTGGATTGACATGTATATACCACTATTGTTAAAATAGATAACCAACAAGAACCTACTATATAGCACAGGGAATTCTGCAGAGTATCCTATAATAATCTAAATGGGAAAATAATTGGAAAAAGAATAGATACAAGCGTATGTATACCTGAATCATATGTACACTTTGCTGTACATATGAAACTACCACAACAGTGTTAATCAACTATATTCCAACATAAAAGAAATATTTAAAAAATAAAGCAAAAAAAAAAGTGCTTCCTGTCAATTTTATTAGACACTGGTGTGAAAGAGAAATCTGAAAGAGAAAAATTGGCCTTCTTTTATATGAATCACAAGCGATTTTACCACATCAGATTCACTAAGACTTCTCAATTTTACTTTGGCTTTTTGGGACTCCTAAGGGCACTGGTGTCTGCCAATGCAGGAGACCCAATGTGGTTTCAAAACCTGGGTCAGGAAGATCCCCTGGAGGAGGGCACAGCAATGCACTCCAGGATTCTTGTCTGGAGAATCCCATGGACAGAGGAGCTGGCAGGCTACAGTCCATAGGGTCATAAAGAGTCAGACAAAACTGAAGCAACTTAGCATGAACACGTTTGTCAGCAGAGACAAAGCCAGGTGCAAAGTACCTAGATTCTAGGACCTGAAATCGGCAAGATTGTCAGTTACATCTTGAATGTAGGCCAGAGTAGACGTGTACTTTTTATGGGAGACTATGGGGATTAGTTTTAATACATGTAAGACATTGCTTGAGTCTAGAGATCCCACCATAACAAAAAGGGAGGAAAGTCTTGGAAATACGGATTATAAATATTAATGTGACTAGATTTTAAACCAAGGCTATGTATCCTAGTGAAACATATCCCAAGATTTTTTTTAAAAGTATTATTGGATTTTGAAACATGCCCCCCCCAGCCCCCCAACATCATGACCTCTGCTGCCCAAAGTATATTTTGGCCTAGACTTTTAAACAAATGCTGCTGCTGCTGCTAAGTCACTTCATGGTGTCCGACTCTGTGCGACTCCATAGACGGCAGCCAACCAGGCTCCACCGTCCCTGGGATTCTCCAGGCAAGAATACTGGAGTGAGTTACCATTTCCTTCTCCAATGCATGAAAGGGAAAAGTGAAAGTGAAGTCGCTCAGTCATATCTGACTCTTAGCGACCCCATGGACTGCAGCCTACCAGGCTTCTCTGTCCACGGGATTTTCCAGGCAAGAGTACTGGAGTGGATTGCCAGTGTCTTCTCCATTTAAACAAATACTTTATAAATATATCTATAAAGTTCCAAATTATACAGATACAATAAAGGAAATTTGGAAGACAAAACTGGAGTTATGGGATTATAAAGCAAAGCACAGTTCTGTAATTCAGTATGCCTGTAACATTTTGTAGCAAATTTTGTTTCTTCTAAAACCAGTTCTCTTGTACATAATCTGAGGTTTAGGGAGGAAAAAATTCCTCTTTGAAGCCACTAGGGGAGCATTTATTCCACCACAGAAAAGGCATTAATTCTTCCTTTCTTTACCTAAAAGAGTGAAAGCAGTTTGCAGAAACAGCCAATTTACAAGCCCCTCAGGCTCAGAGCAAATCTGACTTTTCTGCTAGTGCCCTGAAGCTCACTTTTAATTATGGACCTTGAGAAAATGTAGTTTGCAAAGCTGAATTAGCAATCTCTTCCTTAGATTTGCTGTGCGGTGTAATTCCCAGTCACTTCTTTATTGGCTCCACATACAATTGGAAATCTTGTAGAGACGTCTCCTCTGTGTTTAAGCACAGTACAGCTAGCTTTCTTCCTCTGTCATGCATCAGGGCTTGTTTCCATAGCAGCTACTTTGGGGAAAGAAAGGGGCTTACATGATACTCCTTTTGTAAGTGTATAAAGCATTAATGTTCATTTGCACAAGAACAAGTATTGCTTGGATACATTTTCTGTAAAAGATAGGGACTCTGTTCTCTTTATATAAAAAGGTGTTAAGCCATTTAACAAAGGCTTTTACTAGAGCTGTACTCAAACTCAACTCATTTCCCTGCCAACATTACAATCCTAGGAGGGTATTTATTAGTCTACAAAGGTGCAGAGAATCTTAACAAATGTCATGCATTTATATTTACTTTTTACACTGGAGTCCTTTATATCTCCCAAAAGTTCTTCCTTAAAAATAAAAAAAAATCAGAGTTGCAAAAGAAAAACCTATTGCTTTTGCAATAATTAGTCTATGAAGATTATCCTTTTGTAGCATGAAAGTCAAGAGTGTGAGTATAGAAGACAGATTGCAGTGACATTACCAGCCGTATTGCTCAATTATATGGAATTTGGGTGACTGCTTAAACTCCATAATTTTGAGGTCTCAGATTTGGAACTTCTACTATGCTAACTCTGAAACACAGTTCATTAAGAAATGATGCAATAAGCTATGGCAAAATAAACAAAAACCGAGGCTAAATCATGGTTTTCACAACTCTACTGTGATTTACTCTCAATTTGTGGAGCTATTGCTTTCTACAAAACTGCTAACAAAGCTGAATTATTTTCCCCTATTTTTATGACTAAAAACAAGATCTCTAACCTCTCTCATATAGAAATCTCTAAAATTAAATTCTTCTCCAAGGTCTATACCTATAAATCTTAAATGACTACCAATAACCACAGGCACATCAAAAATCATCAGGATCATTATAATGCTTACTATTTTTTTTCTTATACTCCCTTCTCTAAGCAATAGTTTTGTCATAGAGATTCCTAAACCAGAAACTTTTGAACCTCTCAGACCTTGTGTCCACCTAATTGCCACAACATTATAGATCTCACCATATCTAACTGATAACTCAAATTTTTATCTTGACTTCCACTGTCTCATTTAAGCTCCTATTATAAAAATAAACAAATAATAATACCCTCTTAACTGCTGTCCCTGACTTTAGCAATATTATTGGCTTCAAATTCATTTTCCACTCTATTTTAATGACCTTTATAAAATGCAAAACTGATAATGTCACCCCTTCACGTTGGATACTTTAGTAGCTCCATTAAAAAACAAACAAAAAAAACAGTGGTAGGAGGAGGTATCAATTCTGATCACAAAATATATAATCTATATATAATTTCAGCTGTGAGCATAAGTAAACACAGTACCAGGAAAGGAAAAATAAGTCCAAATAGAACAGAAATATTGATGAAAATTTTCCACAAAACTATTTGATAATGAATGATCTTTAAGGAAAACAAATAAGATTCAATATAGATAACCCATTAATAGAATTTGTTGCACTAAAAGACTAAAGAGAAAACTGATACTACAATCTCAAAAGATGCAAAAAAGCATTCCTTAATGTTCAATGTTTACATTAAACATATTAGAAAATAAAAAATAAAAATATTGGCATCATTTAATTAGAGAGTCTTAAGTAGTCTTTGAAACCACTATAAGCACTAATAAAATGAATTTAACAAGATCAGAGGGTTCTTTCATATTGCATGCATGCTCACTCATGTCTGACTCATTGCGAGCCCTTGGACTCCTCTGTCCATGGGATTTTCCAGAAAAGAATATTGGAATGTGTTGCCACTTCCTTCTCCAGACATCTTGTAGCAAACAATTTAAAAATAAAGAAAACAATTCAATTTACATTTATACCTAAAAACACAAAATGCATGGAACTATATTGAAGAAAAGACATCAATGACTTCTCCACAAGTATATTTGGAGAAATATTTTTAAAGAGCTAAATAAGTGGAGTGATATATCATGTTTGTAGATTGGAAGATTCAATATTTCCTAAGATGTCAAGTTTTTTCTACAGTTTCAACTATCCATCACAATCACACAGGATTTTTCAGTAGAAATTTTCAAGCGTTTTAAAAAATGTATAAAAAAATGAAAAGACCTAGAGAATAAAGAAAATAGTTTTTTTGTTTTGTTTTGGTTTTTTGTTTTAAGAAAAAGTGGAAGGATTTATCTTAATTGATTTAAAGACTTAATGATATGTCTTCCTGGAGGCTCAGACTAAAGAATCTACCTGCAATGCTGGAGACCTGGTTTCAATCCCTGGGTTGGGAAGATCCCCGGGGAAGGGCATGGCAGCCCACTCCAGTATCCTTGCCTGGAGAATCCCCATGGACAGTGGAGCCTGGTGGGCTACAATCCATGGGGTTGCAAAGAGTCAGACACGACTGAGCAACTAAGCACAGCACTTAATGATATATGAATTAAAACACTTTAATACTGGTACACACATATATAGATCAATGTAATAGTAAAGAGAATCCAAAAACACTTTCCAAAGCTATTAAATGGGAAAAGAAAAAAAATTTTAACAAATGGTGCTTGATTTCTTGAGTATACTTTTGGAAGTAACTGAGTATTTAATGTTACAAAATACAATTTATATAATAAAATAAACTTCATTAGATAACAATTTCTTGAACTAGAACTAATAATAAAATCTAAAACTATGAAGCTACAAAAAAAGTTTTTTTTTCACAATTTGGTTATTTCTGTAATAGATGAATATTCTTTTGGTGTTTTGCAACCTTGCTAACTCTCATATTAATTCAAATACTATTGACATTATGTCTTAGAAACTCACATTGTACTCTCTCTTTCTATGTTATCACCTTATTGTTGACAAAACATTCCAACATGTTGCTACACAAGAGAGAAATTTGATTATAGGCACCTTTGCTTAATGGAGAAGGAAATGGCAACCCAATCCAGTATTCTTGCCTGGAAAATTCCATGGATGGAGGAGCCTAGTAGTCTACAGTCCATGGGATTACAAAGAGTCAGACACGACTGAGTGACTTCACTTTCTTTCTTTCTGTAGTTCTTTTTGGAGAAGGAAATGGCAACCTGCTCCAGTGTTCTTGCCTGGAGAATCCCATGGACAGAGGGGCCTGGTGGGCTACAGTCTATGGGGTTGCAAAGAGTTGGACATGACTAAGCAACTAACACACACACACACACACACACACACATCTTTGCTTTATATCTAAACTTAAAAGAATGTCTCAAGTTTTAGCATTAACTGTAGTTTTCATTGGAGATTTTTATAAAAAAAGAAAAAATCTGTCTCAGAGTCCATTTACCGTTTATGAAATAGCCACACCAGTCCTCTCATGTGTGTGATTTGCATGGTTTATCATTTTTCATCCATCACGTTCAACTTTTCTGTGTTTCAAGATTTGAAATTTGTCTCTTGTAGGAAGCATATGGACTTCTCTAGGGGCTCAGTGCTAAAGAATCTGCCTGCTGATGTAAGAGACATGGGTTCAATCCCTGGTCAGAAATATCCCCTGGAGAAGGAACCCCCTGGCAACCCTCTCCAATAGCCTTGCCTGGGAAATCCCATGGACAGAAGAGTCTGGGGAGCTATAGGCCATGAGGTCACAAAAGGAACAGCAACTGAACAATAACAACAGGAAACATATAGTAAGGTTCTGTTATTATTGAATACAGCCCATGAGTCCTTTCAATTGGAATGTTTAAATAATTATCATTAGATATGTGATGACGATGTGGTTGAATTTGAGCATACCATTTTATTCTTTGTGTTCTGTATGCCCTACTTGTTTTCTGATCATTGTCATGCTCAGTCCACTGTTTCCCTTTTCCTGTTGCTTTTTGGCTTACATTTTTCTATTTATCCCTAATACACATATTTTCAGTTTAGCTTTCTTTGTCATACCTAACTTTCAGGAACTATTTGAAGTTAGCATTCATCACTTCATATAAAGTGTGGAAAGCTTAGAGATAAGTAGATTCTTTTCTCTGATCAATCATTATGTTACAGTTTTCATATATAGATATGTTAAAATCTAGGCACTACTATATGCTTTTAAAGATTTATATTCATTTTAAGAGCTTAAGAAGAAAAATGCTTAGTATTTTTTATTTATCCAAATATTCACAATTTCTGTTGGGCTTCCCTCTTAAAGTTCCACATTATCCACTGGCACTAGTTCCTTTCAGCCTGAAGAATCCTTTAGCATCTTTTGTATACAGCTGACCTGTTTATTGTTGATTTTCCCAGGTGGCTCAGATGGTAAAGTGTCTGCCTGCAATGCAGGAGACCTGGGTTTAATCCCTGGGTTGGGAAGATCCCCTGGAGAGAAAATGGCAACTCACTCCAGTACTCATGCCTGGAAAATTCCGTGGATGGAACAGCCTGGTGGGCTACAGCAAAGAGTCGGATGGACTGAGTAACTTCACTTTCATTTTCATTAGGTATCCTTATCTAAACGTGTTATTTCCCATTTACATAAGAGTATTTCCATTAGATATAGAATTCTGTGATTTCATTTTCTTCTTTTAAAAATGTTTCACTGTTTCAACTAATACTGTTATTTCACTGTCATTCAGTGTTTCAGAAGAGAAATAAAATCATTTGAATCACTACTCCCATGTGTTATGCATTCTGTCATTTTTATCTCTCTGCTTTCAATGTTTTCCTTTATGTTTTATAACTTTTATTATATGTTTAGGAGAGATTTTCTTTGAATTTATTGTGTTCATTGTTCACTGATATTTATAGAACACACCATAGCAACAGGGAATACATATTCCTCTGAAGTTTGTATTTAATATTTACCAAAATAAATCCCATTTGGAACATAAACTTTAAGAAATTTAAAAGAATAGAAATCATGTAGTGTGTATTTTATACAATATTAGGTGCTTTAAGTTAAAAACCAATAACAGAAATATAACGGGAAAACTCCTAATTATTTCACATTAAAATAAAAATTTCTAAATATTTCATGGGTTAAAAAGAAATTCTCAAAATAAGTTTAAAAAGTTTTGAAGATACTTAAAATAACAGTGCAACACACTGCGTAGAATTTAGCTTAAGTATTGCTTCAGGTTAATTCAGTTCATTTCAGTCACTCCGTCATGTCCGACTTTCTGTGACCCCATGAATCGCAGCACTCCAGGCCTCCCTGTCCATCACCAACTCCCGGAGTTCACTCAGACTCACATCCATCGAGTCAGGGATGCCATCCAGCCATCTCATCCTCTGTCATCCCCTTCTCCTCCTGCCCCCAATCCCTCCCAGCATCAGGGTCTTATCCAATGAGTCAACTCTTCACATGAGGTGGCCAAAGTACTGGAGTTTCAGCTTCAGCATCATTCCTCCAAAGAACACCCAGGGCTGATCTCCTTAGAGGACATTTTTCAGAGGTATTTTTTGTTCCTTTTATTATTTTAGAAAATAAATTCTCAAATAAATAATTTAAGGTGCATTTTAAGAAACTAGAAAAATAATAGAAAATTAAACCCAAAGCAATTAGTATTTAAATGTTGAGATGAAATAAAATAAAACAAAGAAAGAAGAGATCACTAAAACTTATTTTTTTGAAAAAAAGAAAAAACTATTAAATTTACAAAAACAAATTTGTACAATTAAAGAAACTCTAACCAAACTGAGGAAGCAAAAAAATAGAAAAGACACAATTACCAATATCAGAAATAAAAGAGGATATAATATAGACTACATAGACATTAAAAGTAAAAGTCATGCTAGTTTAATGCTGTAATAAATTGCCACAAATTTACCAGCTTAACATAATAGAAATTGACCTTCTCACATATCTAGAGGTCAGGTCAGTTCATTTCAGTCACTCAGTTGTTTTGGGCATTTTGCAACCCCATGGACTGCAGCATGGCAAGCTTCCTTGTCCATTACCAACTCCTGGAGCTTACTCAAACTCATGTTCATTGAGTCAATGATGATATCCAAACATCTCATTCTCCGTTGTGCCCTTCTCCTCCCACATACAATCTTTCCCAGCATCAGGGACTTTTCAAACGAGTCAGTTTTTCACAGCAGGTGGCCAAATTATCAGAGTTTAGGTTTCAGCATCAGTCCTTCCAATGCATATTCAGGACTGATTTCCTTTAGGATGGACTGGTTGGATCTCCTTGCTGTCCAAGGGACACCTAACAGTCTTCTCCAACACCACAGTTCAAAAGCATCAATTCTTCAGTGCTCAGCTTTCTTTATAGTCCAACTCTCACATCCATACATGACTACTGGAAAAACCATAGCTTTGACTAGATGGACCATTTTTGGCAAAGTAATGTCTCTGCTTTTCAATATGCTGTCTAGGTTAGTCATGTTTTTTCTTTAAAGGAGAAAGTGTCTTTTAATTTCATGCTGCAGTCACCATCTGCAGTGATTCTGGAGCCCCAAAAGTTAAAGTCCACCACTCTTTCCATTGTTTCCCCATCTATTTGCCAAAAAGTGATGGGACTTGTTGCCATGATCTTAGTTTTTTGAATGTTGAGTTTTAAGCCAACTTTTTCACTCTCTTTTTTCACTTTCATCAAGAGGCTCTGTAGTTCCTCTTCAATTTCTGCTATAAGGGTGGTGTCATCTGCATATCTGAGGTTATTGACATTTCTCCTGGCAATCTTGATTCCAGCTTGTGCTTCAACCAGTCCAGAGTTTATCATGATGCACTCTGTATGTAAGTTAAATAAGCAGGGTGACAACATACAGCCTTGACATACTCCTTTCCCAATTTGGAATCAGTCTGTTGTTCTATGTCCCATTCTAACTGTTGCTTCTTGACCTGCATACAGATTTCTCAGGAGGCAGATCAGGTGGTTTGGTACTCCCGTCTCTTTAAGAATTTTCCACAGTTTGCTGTGATCCACACAATTAAAGGCTTTGACTTATTCAATAATGCAGAAGTAGATTTTTTTCTGAAACTCTCCTGTTTTTTCTAGGAATCAACGGATGTTGGCAATTTGATCTCTGGTTTCTCTGCCTTTTCTAAAACAAGCTTGAACATCTGAGAGTTCACAGTTCATATGCTGTTGAAGTCTGGCTTGGAGAATTTTGAGCATTACTTTACTAGCATGTGAGATGAGTGCAGTTGTGTGGTAGTTTGTGCATCCTTTGGCGTTGCCTTTCTTAGGGGTTGGAATGAAAATTGACCTTTTCCAGTACTGTGGCCACTGCTAAATTTTCCAAATTTGCTGGCATATTTAGTGTAGCACTTTCACAGCATCATCTTTTAGGATTTGAAATAGCTCAACTGGAATTCCATCACCTCCGCTAGTTTTGTTTCTAGTGATGCTTCCTAAGGCCCACTTGACTTAGCATTCCAGGATGTCTGGCTTTAGGTGAGTGATCACACCATCGTGGTTATCTGGGTCATGAAGATCTTTTTATACAGTTCTTCTGTGTATTCTTGCCACCTCTTTTTCATATCTTTTGCTTCTGTTAGGTCCATACCATTTCTGTCTTTTATTGTGCCCATCTTTGTATGAAAAGTTCCCTTGGTACATTTGATCTAAAATCAGAAAGTAAGCAGATTTCATTCCTTTTGGGGGCTCCAAGAAGGCACTGTTTGCTTACTTTTCATGCCTTCTCCTGGTTGCCTACATTTCTCTGGCTCCTCCTTCCATTTTCACATTCACTTTTCTCCCTCTTTTACAATCATATCACCTCTAGTTCTGACTCTCTTGCCCACCCCCCCCTTTCTTTTGAGAGGCTTTAAGATTACATTGGACCCATCTGGATAATCCAGCATTGTTGAAAAGTCAATTTTTCTATGTGATGGTAGCATATACACAGAGTATGAGAATTAGCATGTGAACATTTGGGGAGGGGAACATTAGTCTGTCCATTAAATTAGAGATTGCCAGACAACTCTATGCTCATACTCTACAAATAGCTAAAAATAATTTCACAAATGATAAAAATGTTAAAACTTACTCAGAAGACATAGATGACCTGAATAGTCTCATGTCTACTTTAAAAAAAATGGGAATTTCTAGTAAAAAAAAATATTTCTGTCAAGTAACTTCAGGCCTGGATATTTTCAACGGAGAAATCTTTCAAGTATTTAAGAAGCAGTAATATCACATCCTTACACAATACCTTTCAGAAAAATTAAAAAAGAGTGACTATTTTCCAAGAAATTTTATGAGGTTAGCATTTCATTAACATGAAATTTCACATGGGAACAATATGGACTATAGCCCACCAGGATCATCTGTCCATGGAATTTTCTAGGCAAGTATACTGAAGTGGGTTGCCATTTCCTTCTCCAGGGGATCTTCCAGGCTCAGGAATCGAACCTTCATTTCTTGAGTCTCCTGCATTGGCAAGCAAATTCTTTACCACTGTGCCACCTGGGAAATCCCATGGAAACCACAAGAATAGAAAAATTATAAAGCAATAATATTCTAACACAGATTAAAAAATCTTTAGCAAAGTGTTAATATATCTATTCTAGTAACCTATAAAAAGAATAATCTTGAGAAACAGTGTTTCTCAAGGATGCAATTCAACATGTAAGAGAAGAAAATGATATGATCATCTTCATAACACAGAAGCACTGGAAAAATTTAATATTCACTCAAAAAAAAAAAAGCAAAACTCATATCCAGCATTGCATTCAAACTTCTAGCCAGTGCAATAAGGCAATAAAAAGAAATAAAATGCATTCAGATTAGAAAGGAAGAAATAAAACTCTTTCAATTCACATATGATATTATCTACAAAGAAGATTCATGAATCTACAATAAATTTACAGAAGCCATATATGAAGTTTGTAAACTACAAAATATTAAAAACTCAATTGCATTTCTACATACTAGCAATAAAGCATTGAATCCAAATTGTAAAACAAATATCATTTACAAGTACCAACAAGAAAACACTTGGGAATAAATGGAACAAATTTTCTATGTGAACTGTATACCAAAAAATAGAATATACTGATGAAAGACAATCAACAAGGCCTAAATATATACTAATTTTAATGGGTTTTAAGATTCAGCATGGTTATATTTAATTCAATCCTAGTCAGAATAGCAGAAGCTTTGTTTTTAATTTTAGATCTCATTTAAATCCTACAGAAAGGCAAAACAATTTTAATGCACTTGAAGGACTCATAACAAAAACCTTAAAGACTCACTATCAGTTCAGTTCAGTTCAGTTCAATTCAGTCACTCAGTTGTGTCCGACTCTTTGTGACCCCATGAATCGCAGCACGCCAGGCCTCCCTGTCCATCACCAACTCCTGGAGTTCACTCAGATTCATGTCCATTGAGTCCGTGATGCCATCCAGCCATCTCATCTTCTGTCGTCCCCTTCTCCTCCTGCCCCCAATCCCTCCCAGCATCAGGGTCTTTTCCAATGAGTCAACTCTTCACATGAGGTGGCCAAAGTACTGAAGCTTCAGCTTTAGCATCATTCCTTCCAAAAAATCCCAGGGTTGATCTCCTTCAGAATGGACTGGTTGGATCTCCTTGCAGTCTAAGGGACTCTCAAGAGTCTTCTCCAACACTGCAGTTCAAAACATAAATTCTTTGGCGCTCAGCCTTCTTTACAGTCGAACTCTCACATCCATACATGACCACAGGAAAAACCATAGCCTTGACTAGATGGACCTTAGTCAGCAAAGTAATATCTCTGCTTTTGAATATGCTATCTAGGTTGGTCATAACTTTTCTTCCAAGGAGTAAGCGTCTTTTAATTTCATGGCTGCAGTCACCATCTGCACTGATTTTGGAGCCCCCCAAAATTGTCTGACACTGTTTCTACTGTTTCCCCATCTATTTCCCATGAAGTGATGGGACCAGATGCCATGATCTTCATTTTTGAATGTTGAGCTTTTAAGCCAACTTTTTCACTCACCTCTTTCACTTTCATCAAGAGGATTTTTAGCTCCTGTTCACTTTCTGCCATAAGGGTGGTGTCATCTGCATATCTGAGGTTATTGATATTTCTCCCAGCAATCTTGATTCCAGCTTGTGTTTCTTCCAGTCCAGCATTTCTCATGATGTACTCTGCATATAAGTTAAATAAGCAGGGTGACAATATACAGTCTTGACATAGTCCTTTTCCTATTTGGAACCAGTCTGTTGTTCCATGTCCAGTTCTAACTGTTGCTTCCTGAACTGCATACAGATTTCTCAAGAGGCAGGTCAGGTGGTCTGGTATTCCCATCTCTTTCAGAATTTTCCACTATAAAGCTATACTAATCAAGACAGTATTGAGGTTTGAATTAAAGTATTTCCTTCTACAGAGTATTTACCTCTGTTTCTGTCTTGGACTTGATAGTACTACCAATTAGAAATATCTTTAGAATTTTTAGTTTGGGTTTAGGATCATTAAGGTAACTGGATTTTAATCTCAAATCCAGAAATGCAAATTTGTAATTCAAAAGTTTTACAGTACTACTTTTTCCTGCTCCTCCCAGAACCAAACCTGGGACATGCATAGACCCCATTGTCAAGCTCCTCTCACAGAGGGCTTCTTGCCTCTGGAGTCTTAGCTCCATTTGGATGCCCCAAACTTTCAATCTGCTCATAGCCTTGACTTCATTATTTGACCTTTTTATCTTTTCTTGATAAACCCCAGTCTCTACATAGCCTGATACTAGCAGATAAACTCAAGAAAATATACTATTTTTTGAATCAATTTATCCCTATGGATGAATGAGTTTTAGGGAAAAAAAAAATGGCTTCCAAAAACTGCATTAATTTTGCATCATCTCAATTTTAAATACATACATTACAACAATTCTAAGAGGGTTATATAAGACAGATTTCACTATATTTCCAGTTAATTATGTTACTGGGAATGGATTTTGAACCTTTACTTTTAGGAAAGCTATACTTCTTCTAATGCGTATGATGTAAGGGGAGGTGCAGAAATGTGTGTGTGTGTGTGTGTGTGTGTGTGGGTCTGTGTGTGTGTGGGTCTGTGTGTGTGTAAATTAATCTTCAACAGTTTTATTTTTATCTTGTGTTCTAAAAATCAGATGGCATTCATTTATTGTTAATTTAGGACATGGATTTTACAATCTATGAAATAACTCTGTCAATATTTTTGACTATTAAATATTAAATAAAGATGATAGAATAATCTTACTATTGTTCATCAAAGCAGTTACTTTTTATTCTTTCAAATTGCTTATTAACATTTCAATAAAATCAAGCAGTTGGCATACAAAATTCTCTATTCCTGAACTGAGTTTTATTTTTAAAAGATTTTATACTTGTTAGAAAATACTAGTCACAAATATTATTTTGGAGAATTGCCTCATGTAATACTGATGACTGGAAAAGGTCAGTTTTCATTCCAATTCCAAAGAAAGGCAATGCCAAAGAATGCTCAAACTACTGCACAATTGCACTCATCTCACATGCTAGCAAAGTAATGCTCAAAATTCTTCAAGCCAGGCTTCAGCAATACGTGAACCATGAACTTCCTTATGTTCAAGCTGGTTTTAGGAAAGGCAGAAAACCAGAGATCAAATTGCCAACATTCGCTGGATCATGGAAAAAGCAAGAGAATTCCAGAAAAACATCTACTTCTGCTTTATTGAATATGCCAAAGCCTTTGACTGTGTGGATTACAATAAACTGTGGACAATTCTGAGAGAGATGGGAATACCAGACCACCTGACCTGCCTCTTGAGAAATCTGTATGCAGGTCAGGAAGCAACACTTACAACTGTACATGGAACAACAGACTGGTTCCAAATAGGAAAAGGAGTACGTTAAGGCTGTAAATTGTCACCCTGCTTATTTAACTTGTGTACAGAGTATATCATGGGAAACGCTGGGCTGGAAGAAGCACAAGCTGGAATGAAGAGTGCTGGGAGAAATATCAATAACCTCAGATATGCAGATGACACCACCCTTATGGCAGAAAGTGAAGAGGAGCTAAAAAGCCTCTTGTTGAAAGTGAAAGAGGAGAGTGAAAAAATTTGCTTAAAGCTCAACATTCAGAAAATGAAGATCATGGCATCTGGTCCCATCACTTCTTGGGAAATAGATGGGGAAACATTGGAAACAGTGTCAGACTGTATGTTTTGTGGCTCCAAAATCACTGCAGATGGTGATTGCAGCCATGAAATTAAAAGACGTTTACTCCTTGGAAGATAACTTATGACCAACCTAGATAGCATATTCAAAAGCAGAGACATTTCTTTGCCAACTAAGGTCCGTCTAGTCAAGGCTATGGTTTTTCCTGTGGTCATGTATGGATGTGAGAGTTGGACTGTGAAGAAGGCTGAGTGCAGAAGAATATATGCTTTTGAATTGTGGTGTTGGAGAAGACTCTTGAGAGTCCCTTGGGCTGCAAGGAGATCCAACCAGTCCATTCTGAAGGAGATCAGCCCTGGGATTTCTTTGGAGGGAATGATGCTAAAGCTGAAGCTCCAGTACTTTGGCCACCTTATGCGAAGAGTTGACTCATTGGAAAAGACTCTGATGCTGGAGGCAGGAGGAGAAGGGGACGACTGAGGATGAGATGGTTGGTGGCATTACTGACTCGATGGATGCAAGTCTGAGTGAACTCCGGGAGTTGGTGATGGACAGGAAGGCTTGGCGTGCTGGGATTCATGGGGTCGCAAAGAGTTGCACACGACTGAGCGACTGAACTGAACTGAATATTGATGAAGAGTAAGGAATGTTTCTATTCATTCAAGTAAGTGGGGCATATGTATGTGTCATTTGAAACCAAATGTATCATTTGAAACCAAATGTATCATTTTATCAAACATAACTGCGTGAGAATTAAAAAAAATGTATTTTTAAGACATATATTTCTATTTCACAAAAAGTTAATGTAGTATAATTTATCATGAAAAGAAGAGTTGTTCATTAATAATTCATGTCATAGAAAGAGCTGCCTAGGAATGTTAAAATAGTTTGAGAGGAACAATGGATTAGCTTGAGGATTTGTCTTGAAATTTAATTAACATATTAAATGTATCTTATGTATTTGTACATTTATCTGGACCAGTGGTGAACTCAATTTGATAAGCATCATATATTTCAGTCAACAAATCTAAGAAAGATTTTTTTTTTCAATAAGAAATGACATTGTAACATATTAAAATGACACACAGGTACAACTTGTTTGAAAAATATTTTTTATCTCATTATTTATTTTCAAGAAATAAATGTATGTAAGAAATACATACATTTTAAAAGCAAGATTTTTACTTATAGTATGCTAAGCATTGTAACTCTCCTTTTGTGTATTTACAAGTTCTGGAAAGTCCTCAAGCTTGGTATGATATTCAGACAAATCTTTCTGTCTTCCTAGGTCAGAACTTTGGGTCTGGAGCTTGAGAAAATGGCAGCTTCTCATCACTTCCAATTTCATCCAGGTCTTCTTTTACTTTGGTTACTTTTTGTCATTTAGTACTCACTGGTTTGCTTCTTACATTCAAATTACATTTCTTACTCCTTCATTGGCTCATCTTTTCCATAAATAGAAGTATTCTTGAAATTTTCACTCCTCTTTTTGATTCTCATTCCCTTGACTGTTTCTATATAACATTTTGGAAGATACTCCCCCTGTATCTCTATACTTATCTCGAACAATAAAATTCATCTAACCAAAATAATGTTTTCTTAAACTAAGGATTCAAAACTAAACTCATCCCCCTACTTTCAATTTTTTTTCCACTTCACTGTTCCTAATCTTAATTCATTATTTTATGTTCATGAACCTATTCTGGATATATTAATCAAAAGTAATGTCACTTTAAAAATATCATAAGACATCCCATATATGTGGAATCTTAAAATAAATGATACGAATGAACTTATTTATGAAACAGAAACAGACTCAAAGACTTGGAGGACAAAATTAGGTTGCCAGCAAGGAAGGATCGGGGGGAGAGATACTTAGGGAGTTTGCGATTGACATGCAGACTCTGCTATATGTATACTTATGGCTAATTCACATTGAGGTTTGACAGAAAACAACAAAATTCTGTAAATCAATTATCCTTCAATTAAAAAATAAATACACTTAAATAAATGAATAAAAATAAAATGAATAACCAACATGGATCTACTGTGTAGCAGAGGGAATTCTGCTCAGTGTTATGTGGCATTCTGGATGGGAGGGAGCTTGGGGGAGAATGGATACATATATATGTATAGCTGAGTCGCTTGACTGTCCACCTGAAGCTATCATAATATTGTTAATTTGTTCTACTCCAATAAAAAAAAACTTAAAAAAAAAATTACAACCCTGGGATTTCTTTGGAAGGAATGATGCTGAAGCTGAAGCTCCAGTATTTTGGCCACCTCATGAGAAGAGTTGACTCTTTGGAAAAGACTCTGATCCTGGGAGGGATTGGGGGCAGAGGGAGAAGGGGACGACCGAGGATAAGGTGGCTGGATGGCGTCACTGACTCCATGGGCATGGGTCTGGGTGAACTCCGGGAGTTGGTTATGGACAGGTATGCTGCATTCATGGCGTCGCAAAGAGTCGGACACGACTGAGCAACTGAATTGAACTGAATATCACTTCATCCTGAATTTAATCAACATTCAATAAAGGTTATTTTGCACTCATGTCATTTCTCCTATTAATTTTAGGCTTCATATTACAAGAATTATTTACATCCACATCACCTAGAAGAGTAGCTTAAATGCAGAAGAGATAAACTAAAACATGTATCTTTTAAGAAGGAACATATGCTTATGAAAGGTTACTGTAGCTGTTTCTAAACTGTGTGCTTTTTACCTCTTTTTTAGAATTGTTCATTGTTTCAGATGCTTTTTAGTAAAAAAGAAAACATCATAGCTTTAGTGAAACACTTGATAGGAAATTTTTTTTGCACTTTCCCCCCAACTTTATTGAGATATAATTGATACACAGCATTGTATAAGTTTAGGGTGTACAGCATAATGATTAGATAGCATCTACTCCTGCCCAACTAGGAAGTCTAAACAAAAATCTGGGAGCCATAGAGTCCATCCTGCAGCTGTGCTATTGCAGGGAACTAGCAATTCTTGTACTTTATTCCTCACTCTGAAATCACAGATGGAAAGCTGGAAGCAGAATGCATATTTCCTGGCTATTACTAGGAACTGGTTTGATAGTCTGTAGAAGTTTAATGATACATATTGACTGGTCTCTATCAACTAGTGATTTGAGTTTTCCCATTTATTGTAATTAAAAGTGTTCAACTATAGCATAGCTTCAAGTGGGAAATCAACTTAAAATGTATCCCCACATAACCCTTTATTGATATTTCCATCATGATACCTATTCATACTGGTATTGAGAAAGATTTGTTGAGTTTGTTTCACATATGATGTGTTTCCTACCCATAGCATCAGTATGTTTAAATAATTTGTTAAATTTATTCATAGGGATTTTTACACTGACAAACAATATCAGTCTTATTTCCAAGTCTGACTTCACACCTCTCCTGTTCTTTCTTTTTATGTTAGTATGGCTAAATACTGAAACCTTGCACTTAGCATCAAATTACAGGAGCTCAAACTTGCACTATATTCTGGAGTCCTGTATTCTCATTCCAGACTGGCTGACAACAAGAAGTGTGGGTTAAAACATCATCCTGCTCTGTGTCTGGTTGTCCTATCTTTAAAATAAGGGGTTGAGTTTATATTATCTCTCAATTGCATTGAAATTCAAAATTCTACAATCATTTTTAATTGTTAAAAGCCATATTTAAATTTCCAGCTTAATCTCAGGATCTCATTTGAAACTATAATCAAAATCTCAACAATGTAGTAAGTCCAAAAAATCTCTTCTATCAGGGAACATGACAGAGTGGTTTATTATAGTCACAGTGAACATTGCAACCCTTTTCCAGTTGGGTGAAAGCCACCAAATAAACTGATTTTGCTCAGCCATGGCCAGTGCTGACTCAGGCCTTAATACAGCTAGCAAGTATCCATGCACATGTAAGTTATGATTTAGTTCTGGTACAACCATTAAATGCCTTTGAAAGTGATGATGAGGAGCCATTTCAAGAGGCCAATGCAATTCATCCCTGGAAGAGCTTACAAAGCAAAATGTAATGTTCTCTACTTTCAGTCCTCATCAAAACTGAGTTTTAAATCTATGTATAATTAGAACCAAGTATTTGATTTTTTAAATAACAATAGCCTATTTAGGAATTAATTTAGTGCTATCTATGCAGAGGATGACATGGCTGGATGGCATCACTAACTCGAAGGACATGAGTTTGGGTGAACTCCGGGAGTTGGTGATGGACAGGGAGGCCTGGCGTGCTGAAATTCATGGGGTCGCAAAGAGTTGGACACTACTGAGTGACTGAACTGAACTGAACTATTGTAGAGATTAGGAGATTTTTTATAAACACATTTCTATATTCATTGCAATCTCTCCAAACTTCCTTCATGAAAAGTTGTGTACACTCTGCTGTAAGATGCCAGGATTGGGGGAGATTAAACATGGTCTAACAGTTTAATTGAAATACCTATCGAGAACGAATGAAAAACACTTGTTGCTAGAGGAAATAAACAGCAACAAATCCTTGCTGAACTTTTTAGACAAACTACAGAAAATCAGAAAGATTCTTTATTCAATGATATGGGATGAATGTATCAGTGGGAGAACTGTTGTCAGAATTTAGACACCAAGAATTACTGTTGAATTAATGTTACTTATTAAGACTTGTGTCCTGATCCTTTACCTGACTCATCAGAGTTTTATGAGAACCCACCAAGATAAAAGAATATAAACTATATACACCCCAAAACACTAGTCATAAAATATCAGCTGTCATTTGGGAAACATGGAAATCAGATGACTTCAAATAAGAATCTGAATGTCTGATTTTTTAAGAAAACCTAGGATATCAGGAGAATGCGTTTTGTTTGTTTTTCCTGCATGACAAAACTACACTAGAGCTGAGTAGCTGGTTTGGCATTTCAGTTTACATTTGCAAATTACATTATTTACTTTACACTCCATATTTTACATTATGCCATACTACCAACCACAAGCTAGCTTTGCCCTTTTTGCCACTGGACCTTTATATATTTGTTCATGTGATGCCCAGGATAGGTACTCCTGGTAGTTTTAATTATTTAAAAGCTTATCAAATTACATATTTTGAAATATTTGAAAATAACCCTATGTATCCCCATGCCACTTTTAAAATCTCCACAGTCAGTCAAACTAGAAGTTTTTACCCTTTGTAAAGTCACTAATTCCATTTTCTTTTTTCACTTAGTGTTAGTTTCCCAGTTGTGTCTGACTCTGAAATTCTATGGGCTGTAGCCCACCAGGCTCCTCTGTCCGTGGGATTCTCCAGGCAAAAATACTGGAGTGGGTTGCCAGGCCTTTCTCCAGTGGTTCTTCCCAACCCAGGGATTGAACATGGGTCTCCCACATTGCAGGCAGATTCTCTGCCATCTGAGCCACCACGGAAGCCTTTCTTTCACTGAGTCCTTATAGTACTAGGATTTAAAGAGCATGTATGGAGAAGGAAATGGCAACCCATTCCAGTATTCTTGCCTGGAGAGTCTCATGGACAGAGGAGTCTGGTGGGCTACAGTCCATGAGTTGCAAAGAGTTGGACATGACCGAGTGACTACCACCATGCAAAGAGCATGTATGTGAGGGACAACATATGATATGTATTAAAACTGATGTTAGTAAAGCATCATCAATTGAAAGGGAAAATGTTCAAAAATACTCTAGATATATATCTTTCACATAGATCTTTACTTTAATACATTTGATTTTATATTAAAAACATTAAACAGATAACTGCAAATTCCTTCCATCCTGTCTCTGTTGGGTATAGGTACCCTGCCTTATTTCTGATATAACTGAGTGTACCAAACTTAGCTCTTAAAAGTAGAAGTGAATGATGGAACAAAAGGATCCTTTCAGAATATGAACAAAGAAAGGACAGAACATTTTCTTTTTTCTTTTTATTTTCTTTTTTTTGATGATTGATTTATTTTTTAAATTAATTTTTATTTTTTAGTTTGTTTTGCTTTACAATACTGTATTCATTTTGCTATACATCGACATGAATCAGCCACGACTGTACATNACAAAGATGCTCTTTCTTTCTCCTTCTGGCTGAATCTCCATCTGGGGAGTGGGTACTCACCAAGCCTAATTATGCCTGGGCTTCTAAGATCGGACCGGGGAGGCCTCAGTGCCTCCTCTCCTTCGGGAGAACAGAAAGACGCCTTTGACCTACGTAGGTGGTGATTGGTATTCCACATAAATCAAGTTATTCAGCCTCCTTTTCTCCATCTAAATTTTCCTACTATACTATTATTTCCTAATCTAATCTTATATTTCTAAAAGTGTTTTTCTCGCCGACTCCATCTCCACCTTCGAATCACCCTGGATCCACCGGGGCTGGACCCCGGCAGAGTTTCATATGAGACTGATGATCCTTCTCCCCAGTCACCCTTTCCAAGGGTCTCAGTGCGGCACTGCTAAGTAGCAGGATCACTGGGCAGTGCCGCACTGAGACCCTTGGAAAGGGTGACTGGGGAGAAGGATCATCAGTCTCATATGAAACTGGAGTTCTGCCAAGTCAGATCACTGAGAGGACAGAAAGACAAGGGGATCAAGGAGTAAGTGAGCATTAGTAACATGTCAGCTCTTGGAACTGTTGGGGAGGAAAACACTTCCTCCACCCTCTTAGGTTCAGTTATTGGGAATCTGCCAATTAAATTGACAAAAGCAGATAACCATGAGAAAAAAACATTTAAATAGCTTTCCGGGAATGATGTACACATGTGAGAGTTGGACCGTAAACAAGGCTGAGTGCTGAAGAATTGATGCTTTCAAACTGTGGTGCTGGAGAAGACTCTTGAGAGTCCCTTGGACAGCAAGGAGAAGACACCAGTCAATCCTAAAGGAGATCAACCCTGAATATTCATTGGAAGGACTGATGCTGAAGCTCCAATACTTTGGCCACTTGATGGGAAGAGCCGACTTACTGGAAGAGGCCCTGATGCTGTGAAAGATTGCGGCCGGAGAAGGGGGCAACAGAGGATGAGATAGTTAGATGGCATCTTCAACTAAATGGACATTGAGTTTGAGCAAACTCTGGGAGACGGTGAAGGACAGGGAAGCCTGGCATGTTGTAGTCCATGGGGTCACAAAGAGATGGACATGAGTGAGCAACAGAACAATAACAACATGCAGAGGTTCACAAAGAAATGTGACTTGAAGGGCTGACTACAACTGGGAGTTGATACACTACTTAATAAATGACAGGGAGTAGGACAAAAAGGCATCTTCTGAAAAACAGGTGACTTGGGGAAGGAGGAGCACTTATAAAAAAAAACATTTAAGAAATATAAAGGTACCTTAGGATATATGGGAGATAGGGGAGTTTTGCAAAAATGTTTTGTTTGTCTAGCACTTGGAACTTTTCTGTCTTTTTAACACTGTTTCCAAAAGTAAATCAAAAGTCAATTAAAACCAACTCAAATGCATTTCTTTTTATAGCTGAATAATATACAGCTTCTTTATCCATTCATCTGTTAATGGACATCTAGGTTACTTCCATGTCCTAGCTATTGTAAATAGTGCTGCAGTGAACACTGGGGTACATGTATCTTTTTGGAATTTTCTGTATGATGCAGGGAACCCAGAGTTGGTGCTTTGTGACAACCTAGAAGGGTGGAATGGGGAGGAAGGTGGGAGGGAGGTTCAAGAGAGAGGGGACATATGCATACCTATGGCCGATTCAACTCCATGTATGGCAGAAGCCATCACAATATTGTAATTATCCTCCAATTAAAAATAAATTTTTTAAAAGTTAATTCATTGCAAAGGCAAAAACTCAGGCAAATCTTATTTCTCCATGAGGAAAGACCTATGAATCCATGTTTAAAGTTACATATAGTAAGTTTTATGCCACTGTGAACAGTTGTAGTACATCAAAACATTGACAGTAACCATAACAGCAGTATCTAAATCTTTAGGTCTATATATAGTGATAAAAACAGGAAAATACAAAAAAGCTATCAATCAACACCACTAAATATTAATGACAAGTCTGGTTGTTTGGATGCTGTTTAAACAGCTGATATTAGGGCTCAGTTTGAGTTCATAAAGGGCCACTCAACTGGGAAAGAATCCACCTGCTATTCAGGTGACCTGGGTTTGATCTCTGGGACTGGAAGATCCCCTGGAGAAGGGAACGGCTCCCTGCTCCAGTATTCTTGCCTGGAGCATTCCATGGACGGAGGAGTCTGGCGGGCTCGTCCATAGGATCACAAAGAGTTGACATGGCTGAGTGACTAACAGTATCACTTTGTATATGGAAAACTCAACAGTGCTGGTTTTTAAGTCTGCTAAGTTAGATGCAGAGAAACATCCTTAAAATGCCATATACATTTTTTATCATACACACATAATATGAAATTATTTTCCTTTAATAAATAATTTCTCATCATGTTTAATGGGAAACAATGAAAACTTTGTGTAAACTGTCCCGTAGGGAAACTGTGACTATTTCTTGTTCAAATCATGTCTTTCTTCCTCAAAGGCTGCACATATTCTGTGATGTTTCCAATAGCAGGTCCTCATATCCATTTGACCCATCTGTAGATCCTCAAGGAGACACTCTAAAGGAGTTAGATGCAAATTTAGCATCAACTGGAAAGAAAAAGAAAGAATTATATTCTTTACCTAAAATACTTGAGTTAACTAAGTATTAGTTAAGAAAAAGACAAAACAAAACTGAGACCTTTCCAAGTGTTCTGAAGAATGAGATATATCTGTAGATGACACAACACAAAAAACAAGATTACGATGATAGAATCTGTTCATGGTCGCATGTGTGGCTGAGTATCAGGGCTTCTGTTTTTCTCGTTCTTCATTCATGTACTCAATAATTCTGTGCAAAGGTGCTGTGACAAGCACTGGAATTACAAGATGAAGGGGACCCACTGCACCCTGAAAAATGATATGCCCTACACTGGAAAAATAGATGAACAGGCGATTTCCATACAGAGTCATAAATACTAAGATATAAAAGATGGCACAAGGAACACTCAAAAGGGACCGCCAGCTTTGTGTCAGTACTGCCAGCTTTGTGATGGAGGTGATATGTAAGTAGCTATCTGCAGGACAGGAAAAAGTACAAGAGTTAGAGGGGAGGAACATGTCACAAGACCGGAGGTGAGGAAGTGCCCCTGTGGAATCCTCCACAGTCTGGCTGGTCAGATGCAGAGCTGAGGGACAGAGGAAGGTGCTAAGGAGATAAGGTCAACTACTTTGGCAGGACCCAAATGGATGTGGGTGTTTGGAGCTTTTCCTGAGGGTGAGAGAGAAACTGGTGACACAGTCAATGACAGAGAAATTTTAAAGTCACTCACCAAGTGCCAGCTACACAAACTGACTGCTTGAGTCTGGGTTTCCTAGCCTTAACCACTACCAGACACTTGAGAAGTTGATGAACGCCACGTTTTCTGAGAATAGTGACGGGTGTAGGCGGATAGCTCCACAGGGATGGAGGCAGTAGAAGAAGGAAATAGCCAGAAATAAAAGAAATACATAGACCTTTGGGGATTTGTTTTTCAAGCAATGGAACATGGTGAATAAATGAGGAAGAAGGAATTTTTCACTATGACTGCTCATGCTTTCACATTTTTCATTAGCCATATGTAAGAAAAAATATTTAAGATAGCAACTGTTATCCAAACAATGGAAAGAGATGCCACGGACTGTTTACCATGTATTTCAGAAATCAATGTCTAAATTTAATTCATACGTTTTGGCAACATACCTTCTTCTAGTTCTCTGGTTATACTCCTGTCCAACTCCTGCTGTATCTGAAATAAGTCAAATATTATTTATGTTTGAGTTAAACAAGAGATATCATAGGAATGACATATAATTTACTACATGTGACATTTAAATAATACTTTGAGAGACTAGACCTAACTTGAACATTACTTAGGTAGAAAAATAATCACATAAATACAAGAAAATGAATTCCTACTTATTCTGCTTTTAGATAACAGAAAACATACATATGAAATGCTATTTAGATTAACCTGATAAAAAGTATAAATATCAGTCTATCGAGGACATACAATTTCAGAGAGTTAGGGAATGACCCATAATCCTGGTAATGACTGACAAGATCACACTCTTCTCCCTCAACAGCTCCTTCCGAGACCTTTATTTTGATTTCTAGGTGAGGATCATGTTCAAATGAAGTAGTTTGAAGTCGAATATTAATAAGGAGAACACATCTGCAGTTTTCTTTAAACTTTTCCACTTACCAAAAACATAGAAAGGTGAGAAAATTATATAATACCAGAAAACAATACTGGCAAGTTTTCATTCTAAAGGTGTTCAGCGAGAAGGATTCTCTCCCAAGTGTTAGTTCCTGAACTATGTCCCATAGAAGAGAAGGGCCCATGGGGTCCCTGAAGGGTTGAGGGACAGAGACGTCTCTGGCCACTCCTTTAGCTAAATGACTCTCTGCTTGTCTCTTTTATATAATACGGTTCTGTGCAGAAGGTTTCTTAAAAAGAAAGTCTGTTTTCTTCTAAAAACAACAACAACAAAAAAAAACCCAACACTTTTTTTAAGATATGAGAGTCATTGATGTAGTCAAAGTAACAATTCTACCAAAGATTCTAGAGTCCTATGCCAGCTACTTCCTCAGAATAAGAAAACACATATAGATTTTTAACTATAACATAGAGAAAATGAATATGTAAAACCCTGTTACATAGTTCAGTAATGCTTGTGGCATTTAATACACGTTTTAAATTATATGTCTTAAATGCATGAACAAAATAAATCAATATCAAACTCCTATTTGTAGCAGTCGATATAGTTAATTTGTAAAGCATAGATATGTTTTTTAAACACAGGACAGGAAACTTGAAAAAGAAAATCTTTAGTTGACTCAAGCAGGCCAAAACTGAAGAGATTAGTCTAAAAAGGATGTTCGTTTCCTCCAGATAAAACCTGGTTTATTAAAATGAGTCAGCAAAATGAATTATCCACATTTTGAGTTATTTAGGACAAAATTTAAAACACAAATAAGATCTTTTTTTACTGTTTAGCATACTTCTATCCGAGCTCTCATTGTTAATTGGTATATAAAAAAGTATGAGTGTAATCTCAACTATAATCTAAATCCCATCAGAAATTACAGTTGAACTTCATTTCCTCAGCCTGAAGTTTCAAGGGGAGGACTTATACTCCTACCCTCCTCATGAGAAGCAAGGAGATTTACCTAACAAGTGTGTATGGGACATGGAACTAAGAAGTGCTTGCTTGGTTCCGAATCTCTCCTTTGAAAAGACATATGTGCCCACAGCACCGTGAACTTGAGTCAGCAGTAGGCAGCCTGCCCCTGGGACAGGGATTGAGCATTTGTTTCCTCCTCTTAGGCCTCAGGAGTAAGGGTCTGATGGGGAGAAGTTTGGAGGCCTCCTATGACTGCACAGCTAAAGCACGTCTTCCAGTTTCACGGCTCTCAAGTACTAAGACCCAACGTAGCTGCAGTGCTGTCGAAGAAACCTTAGACTGCTCTTCTATGATGGCAAGAAGCCAAATGAGCAAACAGGCTGAGACTGCACTTAACAAGGGCTATTTTTATCTGCCCCATTACCATCATGAAAACACCATCAAAACCATAAACCCATGTGCTCTGACTAAAATGGATATGTTAATCACAGTGATTACACAATGAAAACTAGCTGCAATTTAAAGACTCCCCATCATTGCTATCTTAGTCATCAATCATCCAGGTGCTGTTGATATAGAGACAAAAGTGAGCTTCATTTAAAATGTTTTCATGTTTGCTTTAACTACAAATTTAGAAACATTCTACAATTGCTCAGAAAAATATTTTTTAGAAATTTAAGTAACAAGGCTATTAAGTAAAATAGCAATTAAAGATGCACTCTTGTGTAAGAAAATGACAAAAATGTTAACCTAAAACTAGAAATTAATCTTCTGCTACAAGTCTTACAAGTTTGTTTAATCCATAAAAAGGATTTATCTAGGATTCCTTCAAAAAAAAAAAAAAATCCATATGTGCTTAGTGTTTAGATGCCAGTCATTCACTTATGCTTGCTGCTGCTGCTGCTAAGTCACTTCAGTCGTGTCCGACTCTGTGCGACCCCGTAGACAGCAGCCCACCAGGCTCCTCCGTCCCTGGGATTCTCCAGGCAAGAACACTGGAGTGGGTTGCCATTTCCTTCTCCAATGCGTGAAAGTGAGAAGTAAAAGTGAAGTCGCTCAGTCGTGTCCGACTCTTAGTGACCCCGTGGACGGCAGCCCACCAGGCTCCCCCCATCCCTGGAATTCTCCAGGCAAGAACACTGGAGTGGGTTGTCATTCCCTTCTCCAATGCATGAAAGTGAGAAGTAAAAGTGAAGTCGCTCAGTCGTGTCCGACTCTTAGCGACCCCATGGACTGCAGCCTAGCAGGCTCCCCGCCCATGGGATTTTCTAGGCAAGAGTACTGGAGTGGGGTGCCATTGCCTTGCTTAGGGGTAGAAAAACTGCAGTGGGTTCAGCAGAGCTTGGAGATGATTATCAACACTTGCCAAAGTGAAATTAGAAAGGAGGTCAAATATCTGAAAGTATAAGATTTCATGTCTAAAGTAGAATTTAAATGCAGCTTTTCAAGAAATTTAAGAAGTTAATAAATATCTCTTAGAAATCTAGGACAAAAAAATCATAAAATTTTTCTCTCCTTGATTAGCACAGTCAATTATGGCTTTTACTTAGTGCGCATAAGTCAAACAAACAGCCCAGAAGTTCAAATTAAAACTAAGAATCATATCAGAAATCCTAAACCCAAGGAAAAAAAGATAGTAGAACTAATCTTGATTAAGTAAGTCACCATGCTGTAACTTGAAGGGCGTGGAATTGAGGTAGAAAATCCTACGTTTGCTTTTGGAGAAAGATTCATAAGGAACATTCAAGCATTACTGAAATTTCCAGTGCAAGGGCGGCTCCAGGACTGGCCTAAGTGTTGAGAGTGCTCAGTAAAGATCTTTCCTGCTGTTTCTCCACCTCAAGTTTGGTGCTCATCTCTGCCAGCCTCCCATCAGTGCTGGAGAAGATGGAAAACACCAACTTTGTTCACGATTCCCTAAATGATTTGCATTTTTAAGTTCAGTCGCTCAGTCCTATCCGACTCTTTGCGACCCCATGAATTGCAGCACGCCAGGCCTCCCTGTCCATCACCATCTCCCAGAGTTCACTCAGATTCACGTCCTTCGAGTCAGTGATGCCATCCAGCCATCTCATCCTGTCATCCCCTTCTCCTCCTGCTCCTAATCCCCCCCAGCATCAGAGTCTTTCCAATGAGTCAACTCTTCGCACGAGGTGGCCAAAGTATTGGAGTTTCAGCTTTAGCATCATTCCTTCCAAAGAAATCCCAGGGCTGATCTCCTTTAGAATGGACTGGTTGAATCTCCTTGCAGTCCAAGGGACTCTCAAGAGTCTTTCCAACACCACAGTTCAAAAGCATCAATTCTTCAGCGCTCAACTTTCTTCACAGTCCAACTCTCACATCCATATATGACCACTGGAAAAACCATAGCCTTGACTAGACACACTTTTGTTGACAAAGTAATGTCTCTGCTTTTGAATATGCTATCTAGTTTGGTCATAATTTTCTTCCAAGGAGTAAGCATCTTTTAATTTCATGGCTGCAATCACCGTCTACAATGATTTTGGAAGGGAAGTCGCTCAGTTGTGTCCAACTTTTTGCGACCCCATGGACTGTAGCCTACCAGGCTCCATCCATGAGATTTTCCAGGCAAGAATACTGGAGTGAGTTGCCATTTCCTTCTCCAGAGGATCTTCCCGATCCAGGGATCAAACCCGGGACTCCCACATTGCAGGCAGATGCTTTACCGTCTGAGCCACCAGGGAGCCCCCAAAACAGTGTCTGACACTGTTTCCCCTGTTTCCCCAACTATTTCCCATGAAGTGATGGGACCAGATGCCATGATCTTCATTTTCTGAATGTTGAGCTTTACGCCAACTTTTTCACTCTCCTCTTTCACTTTCATCAAGAGGCTTTTTAGTTCCTCTTCACTTTCTGCCATAAGGGTGGTGTCATCTGCATATCTGAGGTGATTGATATTTCTCCCAGCAATCTTGATTCCAGCTTGTGCTTCTTTCAGCCCCGTGTTTCTCATGATGTACTCTGCATAGAAGTAAAATAAGCAGGGTGACAATATACAGCCTCGACGTACTCCTTTTCCTATTTGGAACCAGTCTGTTGTTGCATGTCCAGTTCTAACTGTTGCTTCCTGACCTGCATATAGGTTTCTCAAGAGGCAGGTCAGGTGGTTTGGTATTCCCATCTCTTTCACAATTTTCCACAGTTTTTTGTGATCCACACAGTCAAAGGCTTTGGCATAGTCAATAAAGCAGACATAGATGGTTTTCTGGAAACCTCTTGCTTTTTTGATGATCCAGCAGATGTTGGCAATTTGATCTCTGGTTCCTCTGCCTTTTTAAAACCCGCTTGAACATCTGAAAGTTCACGGTTCACCTATTGCTGAAGCCTGGCTTGGAGAATTTTGAGCATTACTTTACTAGCGTGTGAGGTAAGTGCAACTGTGCAGTAATTTGAGCATTCTTTGGCATTGCCTCTCTTTGGGATTGGAATGAAAACTGACCTTTTCCAGTCCTGTGGCCATGATGAGTTTTCCAAATTTGCTAGCATATTGAGTGCAGCACTTTCACAGCATCATCTTTCAGGATTTGAAATAGCTCCACTGGAATTCCATCACCTCCACTAGCTTTGTTCATAGTGATGCTTTCTAAGGCCCACTTGACTTCACATTCCAGGATGTCTGGCTCTAGGTGAGTGATCACACCATCGTGATTATCTAGGTTGTGAAGATCTTTTTTGTCCATTTCTGTGTATTCTTGCCACCTCTTCTCAATATCTTCAGCTTCTGTTAGGTCCATACCATTTCTGTCCTTTATCGAGCCCATCTTTGTGTGAAATGTTCCCTTGGTATCTCTAATTTTCTTGAAGAGATCTCTAGTCTTTCCCATTCTGTTGTTTTCCTCTATTGCTTTGCATTGATCGCTGAGGAAGGCTTTCTTATCTCTCCTTGCTATTCTTTGAAACTCTGCATTCAGATGCTTTTATCTTTCCTTTTCTCCTTTGCTTTTCGCTTCGCTTCTTTTCTCGGCTATTTGTAAGCCCTCCACAGACAGCCATTTTGCTTTTTTGCCTTTCTTTTCCTTGGGGATGGTCTTGATCCCTGTCTCCTGTACAATGTCACGAACCTCAGTCCATAGTGCATCAGGCACTCTATCAGATCTAGTTCCTTAAATCTATTTCTCACTTCCACTGTATAATCATAAGGGATTTGATTTAGCTCATACCTGAATGGTCTGGTGGTTTTCCCTACTTTCTTCAATTTTAGTCTGAATTTGGCAATAAGAAGTTCATGATCTGAGCCACAGTCAGCTCCCAGTTTTGTTTTTGCTAACTGTATAGAGCTTCTCTATCTTTGGCTGCAAGAATATAGTCAATCTGATTTCAGTGTTGACCATGTGGTGATGTCCATGTGTAGTGTCTTCTCTTGTGATGTTGGAAGAGGGTGTTTGCTATGACCAGTGTGTTCTTTTGGCAAAACTCTATTAGCCTTTGCCCTGCTTCATTCTGTATTCCAAGGTCAAATTTGCCTGTTACTCCAGGTGTTTCTTGACTTCCTACTTTTGCATTCCAGTCCCCTATAATGAAAAGGATATTTTTCGGGGGTGTTAGTTCTAAAAGGTCTTGTAGGTCTTCGTAGAACCACTCAACTTCAGCTTCTTCAGCGTTACTGGTTGGGGCATAGATTTGGGTTACTGTGATATTGAATGGTTTGCCTTGGAAATGAACAGAGATCATTCTGTCATTTTTGAGATTGCACCCAAGTATTGCATGTCTGGCATCCCACTCCAGTACTCTTGCCTGGAAAATCCCATGGATGGAGGAGCCTGGTAGGCTGCAGTCCATGGGGTCGCTAAGTCAGACATGACTGAGTGACTTCACTTTCACCTTTCACTTTCATGCGTTGGAGAAGGAAATGGCAACCCACTCCAGTGTTCTTGCCTGGAGAATCCCAGGGACAGAGGAGCCCGGTGGGCTGCCATCTATGGGGTCGCATAGAGTCAGACATGACTGAAGTGACTTAGCAATAGCAATAGCAACTGCATGTCAGACTCTTTTGGTGACTATGATGGCTACTCCCTTTCTTCTAAGGGATTCTTGCCCACAGTAGTAGATATAATGGTCATCTGAGTTAAATTCACCCATTCCAGTCCATTTTAGTTCACTGATTCCTAAAATGTCAATGTTCACTTTTGCCATTTCCTGTTTGACCACTTCCAATTTACCCTGATTCATAGATGTAACATTCCAGGTTCCTATGCAGTATTGTTCTTTACAGCTTCGGACTCTACTTCCATCACCAGTCACGTCCACAACTGGGCGTTGTTTTCATTTTGGCTCCATCTCTTCATTCTTTCTGGAGTTATTTCTCCAACCCACAGTAGTAGATATAATGGTCATCTGAGTTAAATTCACCCATTCCAGTCCATTTTAGTTCACTGATTCCTAAAATGTCAATGTTCACTTTTGCCATTTCCTGTTTGACCACTTCCAATTTACCCTGATTCATAGATGTAACATTCCAGGTTCCTATGCAGTATTGTTCTTTACAGCTTCGGACTCTACTTCCATCACCAGTCACGTCCACAACTGGGCGTTGTTTTCATTTTGGCTCCATCTCTTCATTCTTTCTGGAGTTATTTCTCCATTAATCTCCAGTAGTGTATTGGGCACCTATCAACCCAGAGAGTTCATCTTTCAGTGTCCTATTTTTTGCCTTTTCATACTGTTCATGGGCTTCTCAAGGCAAGAATACGCAAGTGGTTTGCCATTCCCTTCTCCAGCAGACCACATTGTGTCGGAGTGCTCCGGCACAACCCTTCCATCTTGGGTGGCCTGACAGAGCATGGCTTGTCATTTCATTGAGTTAAACAAGGCTGTGATCCATGTGATCAGTTTGGTTACCTTTCTGTGATTGTTGTTTTCATTCTGTCTGCCCTCTGAGGGATAAGGATAGAGGCTTATGGAAGCCTCCTGGTGGGAGAGACTGACTGTGGGGTCTTATTCTGATGGGCAGGGCCATGCTCAGTAAATCTTTCATCCAAGTTTTTGTTGATGAGTGGGCCTGTGTTCTCTCCCTGTGGTTTGGCCTGAGGTCAAACTATGGTAGCAGTAATGACGGTAATGGCCACCTCTTTCAAAAGGACTTGTTCATGCACTGCTGTATTCAGTGCCCCTGACCCCCAGCAAGCCACTGTCGACCCACCCCTCTGCAGGAGACACCTGGACACTCACAGGCAAGTCTGGCTCAGTCTCTTGTGGGGACACTGCTCCTTTCTCCTGGTNTGGGAAAAGAGTGCTTTGAGGCTGTATACTGTCACCTGCTTATTTAACTTCTATGCAGAATACATCATGCGAAATGCCAGGCTGAGGGAAGTACAAGCTGGAATCAAGATATCTGGGAGTAATATAAATAACCTCAGATATGCAGATGACACCACTCTTATGGCAGAAAGCGAAGAGGAACTAAAGAGCTTCTTGATGAAAGACAAAGAGGAAAGTGAAAAATCTGGCTAAAAACTCAGCATTCAAAATACAAAGATCATGGCATCCAGTCCCATCACTTCATGGCATACAGATGGGGAAACAATGGAAACAGTGACAGATTTTATTTTCTTGGGCTCCAAAATCACTGCAGATGGTGACTGTAGCCATGAAATTAAAAGACCCTCGCTCCTTGGAAGAAAAGCTATGATCAACCTAGACAGCATACTAAAAAGCAGAGACATTACTTTGCCAACAAAGGTCTATCTAGTCAAAGCTATGGTTTTCTGAGTAGTCATGGATGCATGTGAAATTTGGACCATCAAGAAAGCTGAGCACCAAAGAATTCATTCTTTTGAATTGCAGTGTTGGAGAAGACTCTTGAGAGGCCCTTGGACTGCAAGGAGATCAAACCAGTCAATCATAAAGGAAATCAGTCTTGAATATTCACTGGAAGGACTGATGCTGAAGCTGTAGCTCCAATGCCAAGAACTGACTCATTGGGAAAGAACCTGATGCTGAGAGTGATTGAAGGCAGGAAGAGAAGGGGACGACAGAGGATGAGATGGTTGGATGGCATCACTATCTCAATGTTCATGAGTTGAGAAAGCCCTGGGAGTTGGTGATGGACAGGGAAGCCTGGTGTGCTGCAATCCATGAGGTCGCAGAGTCAGACATGACTGAGCAACTGAACTGACACATAAAATATTAAATGCTAATGAAATTTTTTTAAAGTGTGGCTATATTTACATTTTCCTTTCTAAAGATGCTCTAAAATAATTTTCATCAGTGGTTCAAGATATTCCAGGATAAATATCATTTTACTAAAGTAATCTTTGAAAAATCTCCATGCATACCTCACCTCTTTAAAAAAAAATCCAACAAAGGAAAACTACATTTTTTCAGAAACACTGTTCTATACATAGTATTCACTCCTGGTGAAGAGAATAAGCTACAATATTAAAAATGACTCATTCTCAATAATCTCACAGTAGGGTCAGGGTTACAAGAGAAATTCAGAATTCTCAATCAAATCATTACTCAAATTTCTAGACTCTAACCAATGTTTGTGTACCAATGTTCAAGGCAGTATTATTAACAATAGCCAGAAAGTGGAAAAACCCCAATTTCATTGACAGAGGAATGAACACACAAAATATTTTCTATATAAAATATTGCTTTTGTACTGGATTGTCACAATCTTTTAAATTAAAATCTTACTAAAAAAATCATTAATTTTATGAATTCAGTCCGTTCCTTCTATAAAGAGTAATTACGCTATTAGTAGCAAGCAGTATCAGTAAAAATACCATAAACTTTTTAATCAATGAGACTTTTCACATTGTCCAAAATATTCTTATATATTACTATTAAAAAAGTTAAAATTCTTCCTCAGTATGACAGAAATTAAGAGGTTGACTTACCGATCTTGTACTTAACAGGTTTTTCTGAAGCTGCTC
>SJXQ01010182.1:176598-267237 GCA_006408695.1 Aepyceros melampus | reverse complement strand
ACATACAGACTAAAAGTGAAGGGATGGAAACAGATATTCCATGCAAATAGAGACCAAAAGAAAGCAGGAGTGGCAAAACTCATATCCGATAAAATAGACTTTAAAACAAAGGCTGTGAAAAGAGACAAAGAAGGCCACTACATAATGATTAAAGGATCCATCCAAGAAGATGATATAACAATTATAAATATATATGCACCCAAAATAGGAGCACCGCAATATGTAAGACAAATGGTAACAACTATTAAAGGGGAAATTAACAATAACACAGTAATAGTGGGAGACTTTAATACCCCACTCACATATATGGACAGATCAACTAAATAGAAAATTAACAAAGAACATTTTCTAAATTGTGACTATAATGTATGACTATCTATTAGAGACCCTTGAAATGAGGTATCCTTCTCATTTGACTGATTTTAATGAGTCTGATTCTCATATAACAACTTGCTTAAAGATAATGAAAGAAAATTGGAGTGTTAGTTGCTTTGTCATGTCCCACTCTGCAATTCCATGGACTGTAGCCTGTCAGGCTCCTCTGTCCATGGAATTCTCCAGGCAAGAATACTGGAGTGGATTTCTATATCATTGTCCAGGGGATCTTAACTACCCAGGGGTTAAGCCCAGATCTCCAGCAATGCAAGAAGATTTTTCATCATTTGAGCTACCTGGGAAGCCAGTTAAAAAAGACAGAGGCTGCGTGGCACTGGAGCAGTGAGCGGCTGAGAGGAGATGCCTCACATCCAAGGTCAGGAGCAGCAGCTGTGAGGAGCTACCCCAAGCCCAAGGTCAGAGAAACCCCAGTAAGACAGTAGGCATTGGAGCAGGTGTGAGGAGATACCCCTCCCCCAAGGGCAAAGGAGAAGCCCCAGCAAGATGATCAGTTCAGTTCAGGTCAGTTCAGTCACTCAGTCGAGCAAGATGATAGGAGGGGTGAATTCACATTTAGAATCAAACTCCATTCCTGCCACACTCAGAGGCTCAAACATACCTTGTGCACATCAGGACCCAGGAACCCCACAGAGACTGAGACAGAACTATGTTGGAGCATCTCCTGTGGAGGTACGGTGCAGCAGTGGTCTGCTGCAGGGATAGGGGCTCTGGGTGAGGGTATGGCATAAGAATTCTTGGAGGAGGTTGCCACCAACCCCACCATGGAGCTGCCAGAACTTACACAGGACTGGAAAATAAGACTCTTGGAGGGCACAATAGAATCGTGTGCAGCAGAACCCAGAAGAAAGGAACAGTGACCCCACAGGAGACTTGACTGTAGGTGTCCAGGAGCCTCCAGCAAAGGCATGGGGTTGGGGGCATAGACTGTAGCAGTGCATACATGGGATCTTTTGAGGGAAGTCACCAGTATCTTCATTACCTCCACCATAGTTTGGCCCCAGGTAAATAGCACGGAGGGAACACAGCTCCACCCATAAACAGAAAATTGTATTAAAGATTTACTGAGCATGGCCCCACCCATCAGAACAAGACCCAGTTTCCCCCTCGGTCAGTCTATCTCATCAGGAAACTTCCATAAGCCTCATATCTTTTTCCATCAGAGGACAGACAGACTGAAAAATACAATCATAGAAAACTAACCAATCTAATCACATGGACAACAGCCTTGTCTAACTCAATGAAACTATGAGCCATGACATGTAGGGCCACCCAAGATGGATGTGTCATGGCGGAGAGTTCTGACAAAATGTGGTCCACTAGAAAAGGGAATGGCAAACCACTTCAATATTCCTCCCTTGAAAACCCCATGAATAGTATGAAAAGGCGGAAAGATGACACTGAAAGATGAACTCCCCACTTATTGGTAGGTGCCCAATATGCTACTGGAGATGAGTAGAGAGATAATTACAGAAAGAATGAAGAGATGAAGAAGACAAAACAAAAACAACACCCAGTTGTAGATGTAACTGGTGAAGGAAGCAAGGTCCAATGCTTGGAGCAATTGGTCTAATGTAAACAGCAATATTGCACAGGAACCTGGAATATTAGTTCATGAATCAAGGCAAATTGGACATGATCAAACAGGAAATGGCAGAGTGAACATCAACATTCTAGGAATCAATGAATTAAAATGGACTGGAATGGCTCAATTTAACTCAGATGACCATTATATCTATAGTGTGGGCAAGAATCCCTTAGAAGAAACGGAGTAGCCATCATAGTCAACAAAAGAGTTCAAAATGCAATACTTCAATGCAGTTTCAAAAACGACAGAATGATCTCTGTTCAGTTCCAAGGCAAACCATTCAATATCACTGTAATCCAAGTTTATGCTCTGACCATTAATGCTGAAGAAGCTGAAGTTGAAAGGTTCTATGCAGACCTACAAGACCTTCTAAAATTAACACTGCAAAAAGATGCCCTTTTTATTATAGGAGACTGGAATGCAAAATTAGGAAGCTAAGAAACACCTGGAATAGCAGGTATATTCAGCCTTGGAGTACAGAATGAGGCAAGGCAAAGGCTAATAGAGCTCTGCCAAAAGAACACACTGGTCATAGCAAACACCCTCTTCCAACAACACAAGAGAAGACTCTATACATGCACATCACCAGATGGTCAACACCGAAACCAGATTGATTATATTTTTTGCAGCCAAAGATGGAGAAGCTCTATAGAGTTAGCAAAAACAAAACTGGGAGCTGACTGTGGCTCAGATCATGAACTCGTTATTGCCAAATTTAGACTTAAATTGAAGAAAGTAGGGAAAATCACTACACCATTCAAGTATGATGTAAATAAAATCCCTGACTGTTATACAGTGGAAGAGAGAAATAGATTTAAGGGACTAGATCTGATAGACAAAGTGCCTGATGAACTATGGATGAAGGTTCATGACATTGTACAGGAGACAGGGAGCAAGATCATTCTCAAGAAAAAGAAATGCAAAAGAGTAAAAAGGCTGTCTGAGGAGGCCTTACAAATAGCAGAGAAAAAAAGAGAAGCAAGAAGCAAAGGAGAAAAGGAAAGATATACCCATTTGAATGCAGAGTTCTAAAGAATGGCAATAAGAGATAAGAAAGCCTTCCTCAGTGATAAGTGCAAAGAAATAGAGGAAAACAATAGAATGGGAAAGACTAGAGATCTCTTCAAGAAAATCAAAGATACCAAGGGAACATTTCATGCAAAGATAGAGTCAATAAAGGACAGAAATGGTATGGACCTAACAGAAGAAGATATTAAGAAGAGGTGACAAGAATATACGGAACTGTACAAAAATGAACTTCATGTCCCAGATAATCATTGAATGCAGAGTTCTAAAGAATGGCAATAAGAGATAAGAAAGCCTTCCTCAGTGATAAGTGCAAAGAAATAGAGGAAAACAATAGAATGGGAAAGACTAGAGATCTCTTCAAGAAAATCAAAGATACCAAGGGAACATTTCATGCAAAGATAGAGTCAATAAAGGACAGAAATGGTATGGACCTAACAGAAGAAGATATTAAGAAGAGGTGACAAGAATATACGGAACTGTACAAAAATGAACTTCATGTCCCAGATAATCATGATGGTGTGATCACTCTAGAGCCAGACATCTTGGAATGTGAAGTCAAGTGGGCCTTAGGAATCACTAAAAATAAAGCTAGTGAAGATGATGAAATTCCAGCTGAGCTATTTCAAATCCAGAAATGATGCTGTGGACATGCTACACTCAATATGCCAACAAATTTGGAAAACTCAACACTCAACAGCGGCCACAAGACCGGAAAAGGTCAGTGTTCATTCCAATCCCAAAGAAAGGCAATGCCAAAGAATGCTCAAACTACCACACAACTGCACTCATCTCACACGCTAGCAAAGTAATGCTCAAAATTCTCCAAGCCAGGCTCCAACAATACATGAACCATGAATTTCCAGATGTTCAAGCTAGTTTTAGAAAAGGCAGAGGAACCAGCGATCAAATTGCCAACATCTGTTGGATCACTGGAAAATGCAAGAGAGTTCCAGAAAACATCTACTCCTGCTTTATTGAATATGCCAAAGCCTTTGACTGTGTGGATCACAATGAACTGTGGAAAATTCTGAAAGAGATGGAAATACCAGACCACTGGACCTGCCTCTTGAGAAATCTGTATGAGGTCAAAAAGCAAGTTAGAACTGGACATGGAAAAAGAGACTGGTTCCAAACAAGAAAAGGAGTAGGTCAAGGTTGTTATTGTCACTGTGCCATTTAAGCTTATATGTAGAGTACATCATGAGAAATGCTGGGCTGGATGAATCACAAGCTGGAATCAAGATTACCAGGAGAAAAATCAATAACCTCAGATATGCCGCTAATACCACCCTTATGGCAGAAAGTGAAGAAGAACTAAAGAGCCTCTTGATGAAAGTGAAAGAAGAGAGTGGAAAAAGTTGGCTTAAAGCTCAACATTCAGAAAACGACGATCATGGCATCTGGTTCCATCGTTTCATGGCAAATAGATGGGGAAACAGTGGAAACAGTGTCAGACTTTACTTTTTGGGCTCCAAAATCACCGCAGATGCTGACTGAAGCCATGAATTTAAAAGCCTCTTACTCCTTGGAAGTAAGTATGACGAACCTAGACAGCATACTAAAAAGCAGAGACATTACTTTGCCAAGAAAGGTCCATCTATCAAGGCTATGATTTGCCCAGTAGTCATGTATGGATGTGAGAGTTGGACTGTGGAGAAAGTTGAGCACTGAAGAATTGATGCTTTTGAATTATGGTGTTGGAGAAGACTCTTGAGAGTCTTGGACTGCCAGCAGATCCAACCAGTCCATCTTCAAGGAAATCAGTCCTGAATATTGATAAGAAGGACTGACGTTGAAGCTGAAACTCTAATACTTTGGCCACCTGATGTGAAGAACTTACTCATTTGAAAAGACTCTGATGTTGGGAAATATTGAAGGCAGGAGAAAGGGACCACAGAGGATGAGATGGTTGGATGAAATCACCGAGTCAATGGACATGAGTTTGAGTAAACTCTGGGAGTTGGCAATGGACAGGGAGGCCTGGCATGCTGCAGTCCATGGGGTTACAAAGAGTAGGACATGACTGAGTGATGGAACTGAACTTACCTCTGTTAATGATGAAATTGCTAGAAAAATACAGTTTTTAAAAAATGTTCTGAGGCAAATTATTATACTCAGTTACTGGAGACTTAATGAATGTTTGAGCTATCCTGACTTGAATTTTTATTTTAAGTAGTTTCTGGATTTCTTGAAAAGATAAACCAATGACATTATTCTTTATACTACTTCAACTTGCTCTGAGTGTGTACATGCATATGTGTGCTTCATGAATGCTGGCTAGTGATTTTCACTGTTTTGGGACATTATCAGTTAATACTGTTTCAATTCCCTCCCCCCCCCCATCAATTCTCACCTAACACTTAAATTACATCTATGCTTGACCTTCTTCTTCTTTTTTTCCTTTTATGTGTTCCCTTTCCCGTTGTCTCTCTAGGCTTAAATACATCTTAGTGACGTATCTTACAGCTCTTCAATTCTTAATTCAGCTCTGCAATGTTGCTGTTAAACTAATCAGTAAAGTTCTTGATTTTAGATACTAACGTTTCATATATTTTCAAATTGCTTCTCTTTGTACAATTCCAAATTATATAGAAAATTTCATCCTGTTTTTTTTAGGTTCTTACACATATTAATTATATTGGTTTTATAGTTTGTTTGGTAATTCCCTTATTTGAATCTCTTGAGGATCTGTTTCCATTGTCTCTGTGTTTGCCCCTCCCACTTTTCTGTCTTCATGCACATAAAAAAATGTAAAGGTAATTTTAGTGTCTGGGTGATGACATTTTCCCCAGAGAATTTTTGCTTTTGCTTTGGCATTCAGCTAGCAGAAGAATTCCAGCAATCTAAGATCCTTATAATTCAATTTGAAGTTTAAATGATTGCAAGCTGGGGCACTGTTAATAATGTTCTAGTTGTAGCTTACTCTTTCTTCCAGAGAGGCCTTCTTTGGTATTCCAATCAGAAGGCTGGGATATTGTACAGAATCCTCCCTCCTTGAATTGCCCTTATCTTCTACTTTGGTCACTTCAATCTCATAAGACGGGGAAAACTCCACTTATATTTCCATCTCCTACACATCATTTTCATAATTGGTAGGACTCTGGAATAAAATTGCTTCTGAAATAAAAGTGAAATAATTATAGCCAGGCTTGTATTCTTGATGTTCCCCATGTTCCTGATCTCCTCCCTATAACTGTCTACTGCTTGGAAAGATGAATCTGCCAGGCAGAAATTCTCTGCTAAGTATCTTATTTAATGTTTTATTTAACATGAACTAAATACTTGTTATTTACTTCATCCTAAAGAAAACACCCAGCATTGGAGTATGTTAACAAATAGCAACATTTTTATAAAACTCTTTCTGTTCCATAACCATATTAATGTAATCTTCTAAATAATTTTTCAGCTAGTATAGCACAATTGGTTAAAATTGAAGATGTATTAATGAAAATTAATTTAAAAAGAAGACCACTGTAAAATATTTTATAGTTTTTGAAAAATGCTTTTTAAAAAAGTGTGACTTTGGAGATAAATTTATCTCACAAAAGTACCTCCTCAAAATAGGACAAATCAAATTCTAATGTTGATTCTTTTCTTGGTGAGCATTGAAGGAAAAGATTTGCCTAAATTTGAAAATGCAGATCCATTGTTAGGCAAAAAAATTAATATATTAAAAGATGTTGGAGGTGGTAAAATGCAGAATTAGCAATAGACAAAATTAAAACAATACATTATATAGATATAAAAGTACTATCACTATATGCTAGATATGAGAAAAAACATGAAACTTTAATATGGGAACACAAGGAAATGTTATGCAAAAGAGAATGAAAATCATGGAATTTATATCCAATGGATATATGATGCAGAATTTAAACAAAAAATGAACATAAAGGAGAGAAGCCCTAAATTTGGTGTTAAATAGAGATGGAAAATGTAGGTAGAGGAAAGAATCACTGAAGAAAAAAAAAAAGGTACAATTATTTGCCTCTCTTGAATAAAGTAAATCTGAAGTTATTATTTATAATTATGTGAGACTAGGCAAGGAGATCCAACCAGTCCATTCTGAAGGAGATCAACCCCGGGATTTCTTTGGAAGGAATGATGCTAAGGCTGAAACTTCAGTACTCTGGCCACCTCATTCGAAGAGTTGACTCATTGGAAAACACTTTGATGCTGGGAGGGATTGGGGGAAGGAGGAGAAGGGGACGACAGAGGATGAGATGCTGCATGGCATCACTGACTTGATGGACATGGATCTGAGTGAACTCCCGGGAGATGGTGATGGACAGGGAGGCCTGGCATGCTGTGATTCATGGGGTCGAGAAGAGTCAGACACGACTGAGCAACTGAACTGAACTGAGGCAAACACAGAAACTAGTATAACTTATTGTAACCTTAGAATGTATTAAGCAATAAATTTTCACTTGGTAGAGTAAGTTCTGACTTTAGAGATTAAACTCTCAATGAACTTCAATTAAAATGATCTTTGGGAGATCCATGTCTATATTTCATTTGTTTTTTCCATAGGATATTTTTTAATTAATTTTTATTTTTTAGTTTGTTTTGCTTTACAATACTGTATTTGTTTTGCTACACATCGACATGGATCAGCCATGAGTGTACATGAACTCCCAATTCCGACCCCCACTTCCCCTCTCCCGCCCCACACCATCTCTCTGGATTATCCCCGTGCATCAGTCCCAAGCATCCATAGGATGTTAAACTATGATTTTATAGCAATGAGTAGATAAAAGCAGACATAAGTGTACAAATAAGAATGGCTACAAATTCTCAACATTAACAAGATAAAAATGCAATGCAACAGCACTTTAAAATATCTGGAAGGGGGGAAATTTTGAACCAAGGAAACTGACTTTGGCAAATAAAAATTTAAAGGCCATTTATTTGAGATTCCTTAAATAGTTGAGTATATATAAGGTAGAAGCATTCACTTAAGCAATTTCTGGATGCTGTTTCACTTATTCAGAAAAAAAAAAAAGTCTTCAAAGATTTTAATCAGAAAAAACTTATTTTCAAGTTTGTTTTTAAAGCCACATAAAACTAAAGTAAAATTTGAAGAGAAACTTATGTAATCCATAAATCCAGTTTTTTAAGAAACTAATCATTAATAATTTTAAAAAAAACCTAGTAACAAGGGCTTTTAACAATAAAACAGTATAAAATTATGTCAAATGATAGTAAGGCAATTATATTTAAAAATAAAAGGTGGCTAAAACAGCTGATTAAACAATTTTTGGTAGTACATAAGATGTGTAACTTTAATATAAATTTTAATGATATTGAAAATTATATGCTGAAAAATCTGAAAATTTCTTCCCTCTTTTGTCTCTTTTCCTTCTCTTTATTTCATTTTCCTATCCTTTACTTTTTTACCCTCTCTACCTTTAATATTTTTTAAACTTTCTTTCCTTTTACTAATTTCTAATGAAAAGGAAAAAAAATAAATAGAAAAGGCCTACTCAGGCTGTAGAATTTAAAAAGATAGTTTAGAGATAATTTTAAAAATAATATGTGATATTTTCAAGACAGATTAAAAATATTATTGCAATCTTAAACAGGTCATTTTTTTTTTTTTTCTTAATGAGAAGACCATGAACTCCCATTAATAAGAGGTAGGAGTGAAATGTCAAAACACTTAAAGGAAATGCAAACAGTTACGTCTTTCTCTGCTTCCTTTAGACTATCAGGAAAAACATTGACTTGTGCATATTATACACAAATGGATCACCATTCCAAATTATGTTCCTCTTCAATAGACTGAATCACAGGGAGGAAACCGGTTCAAGTTTAACTCTCACTGAAACCAAACTGGTGGAAAATTGATTCTTTTTAAAAGGTATGAACGTTGTGAATCTTTAAAAGGTCTGAATGTTACCCTTGCAGACTTTCCCTTGATTAGGATCAAAGGATCAGAGTGACTAAACATATTCAGTGGAAGTAAAATCATGCATAAAGTAGAAGAGAAAACTGAAAGAAAAAATAAACACTGTTGCAAAAATGTTGATCTCATGGTTGCAGGATGGATGAAGGAAAACAAGGCTTGATCTGAAATCATTTTTTATTCCTCAACCATAATAACTCACACACATGCTGGCTGAGATAAAACAGTTTTTAACTGCTACACAGAAACCACCAGTGCTGATTTTTCTAGGCGATATAAAGGAAAACACACTTAGATGTTTCCTATGATCTTTTCATCTACCTCAGTCAATGCTGATACTTAAATCCTTTCTCAATAGTCTCCCCAAACACTTTTCTTTTGATTTCATTTGTTAAGCACAAAAGAAAGTGAAAGGAAATTTCTGCTTACTGGAAATGGGTTACAAATCAAAAAAACGTTCACAACCCTAAAGGCTATGTACAAAGAAGACAATTTGATATGAAGACATGACTGAATTAATTGGTCTCTTTACTCAATGGAAAATGCAAAGTGCAAAACTCATAGACAAGATAAGGCACTGTGGTGTTGAAGACTCTTGAGAATCCCTTGGACTGCAAGGAGATCCAACCAGTCCATTCTGAAGGAGATCAGCCCTGAGATTTCTTTGGAGGGAATGATGCTAAAGCTGAAACTCCAGTACTTTGGCCACCTCATGTGAAGAGTTGACTCAATGGTAAAGACTCTGACGCTGGGAGGGATTGAGGACAGGAGGAGAAGGGGATGACAGAGGGTGAGATGGCTGGATGGCATCACGGACTCAATGGAAGTGAATCTGAGTGAGCGCCGGGAGTTGGTGATGGACAGGGAGGCCTGGCGTGCTGCGATTCATGTGGTCGCAAAGAATTGGACACGACTGAGCGACTGAACTGAACTGATTATGTTATTTTATCTGCAACACAAATTTGGAGGAGTTATTAATCTCTTTCAACTTAACTTTTCTAGTTACTAAAAGGAAATAATATTATTTTCCTGTTGTACAGAGTTGTTATGAGTATGTAATGAGGTAAGTATAAAAGTATGTAAAGTGCTTAGGCTATCATATGCATAAAATATTTTTTAATTTTCAATAACTGTTTGATTAATGATTTTAATAAATTTAATTTAAATTATTAAAATCCCCAAATACACAAAAGTGAACATCTGGAGGTATTTGCTTTGAGTTTTATCATTATGTATTTTTAATAAAAATACAAGTATTATATGTTCATTATACAAAATTCAAACAATATAAAATGAAAATAATAATAAAATGAAATAAATATATATCACAATACAGAAATTGGTACTATTTACTTAAGATGAATGTTATTACAAACAGAAAGAGATGAGATAGAAAGAGCGGTGGCTGCGTTGGCACAGGAGGGCCTAGAGGAGCTATTCCATGTTAAAGTCAGGAGGGGCAGGGTGAGGATGACCTCATCCAAGGTCAGGAGCAGCAGCTCCGCTTTGCTGGAGCAGCCATGAAGAAAGACACCACGTCCAAGGTGAAAGAAACCCAAGTAAGATGGTAAGTGTTGCACGAGGGCATCAGAGGGCAGACATACTGAAACCATACTCACAGAAAACTAGTCAATCTAATCACACTAGGACAACAGCCTTGTCTCAGTTCAGTTTAGTTCAGTCGCTCAGTCATGTCCGACTCTTTGCGACCTCATGAATAGCAGCATGCTAGGCCTCCCTGTCCATCACCAACTCCCGGAGTTCACTCAGACTCATGTCCATCGAGTCCGTGATGCCATCCAGCCATCTCATCCTCTGTCGTCCCCTTCTCCTCCTGCCCCCAATCCCTCCCAGCATCAGGGTCTTTTCCAATGAGTCAACTCTTTGCATAAGGTGGCCAAAGTACTGGAGCTTCAGCTTTAGCATCATTCCTTCCAAAGAAATCCCAGGGTTGATCTCCTTCAGAATGGACTGGTTGGATCTCCTTGCAGTCCAAGGGACTCTCAAGGGTCTTCTCCAACACCACAGTTCAAAAGCATCAATTCTTCGGCGCTCAGCCTTCTTCACAGTCCAACACTCACATCCATACATGACCACAGGAAAAACCATAGCCTTGACTAGACGGACCTTAGTTGGCAAAGTAATGTCTCTGCTTTTGAATATACTATTTGGATTGGTCATATCTTTTCTTCCAAGGAGTAAGCGTCGTTTAATTTCATGGCTGCAGTCACCATCTGCAGTGATTTTGGAGCCCAAAAAAATAAAGTCTGACACTGTTTCTACTGTTTCCCCATCTATTTCCCATGAAGTGATGGGACCAGATGCCCTGATCTTCGTTTTCTGAATGTTGAGCTTTAAGCCAACTTTTTCACTCTCTTCTTTCACTTTCATCGAGAGGCTTTTTAGTTCTCTTCACTTTCTGCCATAGATCTTCGTTTTCTGAATGTTGAGCTTTAAGCCAACTTTTTCACTCTCCTCTTTCACTTTCATCGAGAGGCTCTTTAGTTCCTCTTCCCTTTCTGCCATAAGGGTGGTGTCATCTGCATATCTGAGGTTATTGATATTTCTCCCAGCACTCTTGATTCCAGCTTGTGCTTCTTCCAGCCCAGCGTTTCTCATGATGTACTCTGCATATAATTTAAATAAGTAGGGTGACAATATACAGCCTTGACGTACTCCTTTTCCTATTTGGAACCAGTCTGTTGTTCCATGTCCAGTTCTAACTGTTGCTTCCTGACCTGCATACAGATTTCTCAAGAGGCAGGTCAGGTGGTCTGGTATTCCCATCTCTTTCCGAATTTTCCACAGTTTATTGTGATCCACACAGTCAAAGGGTTTTAATAAAGCAGAAATAGATGTTTTTCTGCTTGTCTAACTCAATGAAACTAAGCCATGCCCGCGGGGCAACCCAAGACGGGTGGGTCATGGTGGAGAGGTCTGACAGAATGTGGTCCACTGGTGAAGGGAATGGCAAACCACTTCAGTATTCTTGCCTTAAGAACCCCATGAACAGTATGAAAAGGCAAAAAGATAGGACACTGAAAGATGAATTCCCCAGGTTGGAAGGTGCCCAATATGCTACTGGAGATCAGTGGAGAAATAACTCCAGAAAGAATTAAGAGATGGAGCCAAAGCAAAAACAATACACGGTTGTGGATGGGGACTGGTGATAGAAACAAAGTCTGATGCTGTAAAGAGCAATATTGCATAGGAACCTGGAATGTCAGGTCCATGAATCAGGGCAAATTGGAAGTCATCAAACAGGAGATGGCAAGAGTGAACGTCGACATTCTAGGAATTAGCGAACTAAAATGGAGTGGAATGGGTGAATTTAACTCAGATGACCATTATATCTACTACTGCGGGCAGGAATCCCTTAGAAGAAATGGTCAACAAAAGAGTCTGAAATCCAGTACTTGGATGCAATCTCAAAATGACAGAATGATCTCTGTTCATTTCCAAGGCAAACCATTCAATATCACAGTAATCCAAGTCTGTGTCCCAACCAGTAATGTTGAAGAAGCCGAAGGAAGCTAGTTGAGTTTAAAATCTAGGTCAGCCAACAACAGAGCCTAAGTTTGTCTTCAAAGAAGTTTATTTTCTATTTGTTATTTCTGAGGAAATGTGGCCTTATATTTCCAAATTGTGACTTTCATCTTTATTTTACACTGTAACATAGCTATTAGTAGTTCCGACTTCAATCACTGACTTTATTTTATAGCCCATTATTTTCGGTTACTTGTGTTGTTTTATATCTTAATAAAATAAATTTTACATCTTTAAACTGCTATTTTCTTCTTGAAGCCAACAAACCTGATACTCTTAAAATTTAAACACTTTCTGAATCAGTTCCTTGTAAACATTCAATTTAAGTATTAGTCACCAAGCCAAGAGTATGCCTCATTTTATATTGTATTCATTAGTATGGATGATGTCTTCTCAGCGTTATATATAATAGAAAAAAAGCAAAAACAAAAAAAAAACACATATACTTCCCTAAATCCTATAACAGATAGTTCTTCTTTGTTATACTTCTATAAAACCTGTGGAATTGCTCTGAACATTTTGAGAGCTTTTAAAATCCCATTTATTGTTTGGTCAATGTGTCATAATATCATAATTTACAATTAAACTGGTTGTAGATTTTCTGCAGATGTCATATTCTGAACCGAAACAAGAGAAGAGATTGATCTAATTAGGTTGTTTTGTAAACTCATCACAACTCAACAAGTTTGACCAAAACTAACGATGATTGTTGACTATAATCTAATAACTACTACATATAGTACACACACACACACACACACACACAACCCCATGGACTGCAACCCCATGGACTGTAGCCCGCTAGGCTTTTCTGTCCATGGAATTTTCCAGGTAAGAATTCAGGGTGGGTTGCCATTTCCTTCTCTGAGGGCTGTTGCTGACCCAGGTCAGACTCCAGGTCTCTTGTACTCTCTTGTAGACAGACAGGTTCTTTATCACTGCATATGCAGGAAGCCTGTTAGATTACATATATGTGTGAAAGTCGCTCAGTTGTGTCCTACTCTTTGTGACCTCAGGGACTATATAGTCCGTGGAATTCTCCAGGCCAGAACACTGGAGTGGCTAGCCTTTCCCTTCTCCAGATCTTCACAAGCCGGGGACGGAACCCAGATCTCCTGCATTGCAGGCGGATTCTTTACCAGCTGAGCTACAAGGGAAGCCCAAGAATACTGAAGTGGGTAGCCTGGCCCTTCTCCAGTGGATCTTCCCACCCCAGAAATCAAACCGGGGTCTCCTGCATTGCAGGTGGATTCTTTACCAACTGAGCTATCATGGAAGCCCTGATATAGAGGTGCTTTTTCGCTCTGTCATGTCCAATTCTTTGTGACCAGATAGACTATAGCCCACCAGTCTCCTCTATCCATGGGATCCTCCAGGCAAGAATACTGGAGTTGGTTGCCATTTCCTTCTCCAGGGCATCTTCCCAACCCAGGGATCAAACCCAGGTGTCCTGCTTTGCAGGCAAATTGTTTATGGTCTGAGCCACCAGGGAAGCCCTATGTATAATTAGTATACACATAATATATACATATATATCCTTGATCATCTTATATATGTCTGTAATCATATTATTTAAATTTATTAATAGAAATGTAAGGCATCTAAAAGCAAACCAATCAAATTCTCTCACGGTTGGTGAGGTCCTAAGAAGCACTTCCATATGGTTTAAGGGTCATGGTTAGTGGCACAACTAGGATAAAAATTCAGTGAATACTTTAACACCTAACCAAGCCTTGCTCCTCTCATTCTTGGTTTACTGACCTAACTACTCATTTTCTCTCCTTATTTTTTAGACCTAGACAAAACTCTTAATCAACATATATTGATTGATTGATCACCATGAACTTTGCTAGTGCTATTTTCTCATGTAGTTCTAGTTATTGGGATTTTTTCCATCATATTAAGAAATTATTGTATATTACCTTTAAACAACCCCACACACGTTTTTAATTTTTACTCATTAACAAAATTCTGTGACTATATAGGAATCATGTTTGCTAAAGATAATCAACAATTTTTTTGAACAGGACAAAAAGATAAACTCTGATGCCAATTCTGAGTTGGATTTCTGCTAAAGTTCAAATGTTTTTGATATTAACATCCTTAAGTAAATGTTACCTAATATACCTATGAGGCCTTCCAAACCACTGGAAAATTTTACTAAAATGCTGAAATTAAAATGTTTATTATAATTCTATGTTAAAGATTTAATTTCATATAGGACAAAGCTGCTGTTGGAAAAACTATCTTAAAATAGGAATCATTTTCATTATTCAAAGGGAATTTTGCCAACCTCTCATAGATTTTTAGTATTTCTTCACTAGAAAACATTTTAAAATTAGTATCATGTATACATTATGTAATATACATATATATATATATATATGCAGGCATAAATAAATGTACATATATAGAGATACATAAATATAAATATATGGAAACTGAGTGCCTCTAAAACCAAGTTCGTCTGCCGAGTTTATGATCAACTTCTATATCCAAAGCTTTGCTTCCTTGTCCTGTACTTGTTTATCCTCAACACTGAGGCGTATCAAAGAAAACAGGAGACTGTAACTAAGTAGGACCCTGTCCTGTCTTCCCAGGACAGAAGCTCCCATGTCCTCCACCTGTCTCTTGTTTGTGGATAAATTGTAGCTTCCTAAGGCCTTCCTCAAGTTCCAAAGACAAACTTAATCAAAGAAGTAATAAAATGCAGAAACAATGGGAAACAGTCAAGCAAGACAAGATAAAGGTTTAGCTGCAAAAGAGAGTCAATGACTTACCTCCTTCTCAAGGGCTATAGATAGTATTAGATCAGTATGTTGAGCTCTTTGGCAGATACAGAAATCTCCACCAGGGAGAAGATGTAAACTGCATGCTGACCATAGCAGGTAGACCCCAGACTGATCTGAAACCAAAAGGCTGATGATCTTGACCCCAATTACTACCAACAATTAGAGGAATGTCTATAAGCTGGTCTCATACCCCACAACCCTCTCTCTCACCCTGTCTTTAAAAACCTTTTCCTGAAAGCCATCTAGGAATATTAACCACCTGTATTTCTTGTTTGGTCTTGCAGTAAATGCTGCATTTTCCTTTAACACAATACGATGTCAGTAGCTTGATTTTGTTTCACATTGGCAAGTGCATAAAAGTTTGGTTCAGCAACAGATTTATCTAATAAATTTATTTTTTTCAACTGATAAATGCATTATCAAAATATTGTCATCATTATCATTATAATCATGAAAGTTTTGATTTATGGTAAACTCAGCAAATCTCAGCTTAAGTTTTTGTAACATCGATGAGTGTAGAATTGGGAAGAGAAATACACCGTTGATTTTTATGAGCCATTATGAGTGGCTCCAGAAACATACTTTACATAAATCACAACTTGACTGTAAATATTATATCAGCTTACATAAATACATAATTTTTCATGCTCTACAAAAGAATTATTTGAATTGATTCTTAAAGTCCTTACAATACAGTGTAATCAAATTTAGCTTCTAAAAAGAGAAGGTGGTATGCTCTCCCATACTTGTATCTGCTAAGTTAAGGAGATATACATAATAAGATGTTAAGCAAAGCTTATTTATTGTCAGTAGAAATATGTACTGTTTCACTGTTAGATGTAAACTATAATGTGAATGCTGAATGTCTATCAATTAGATGCTCCTGCAGAAGTAGTAAGGGTGAATAGAAACAAAAAACGAACCTGGAAGAAAAGATGAATTAAGATACAAATGGTCATTATTTAATTCACATAAGAATGTACCTTTCAAAGTAAATTGAATAGGCAAACATCCTCCAGAAAACACATTTCTCTTTAATTCATTTTTTTTTCTTGGTGAATAAATAGAAGATTTCTGCAGTCAATGGTGACATTGCTTTCAATTCCATATAATACTATCTTTGAGTTGATATTTTTAGAACAATAGTTATCAAAGGGAAGTTTCTCATCCCCAAATTTCACTTTCAGGCAGTCCAGAAAATCCTTTACTTAACAATTGTCAATACTAAGATATTATTTGCTTTCACTGTGTAGATATTTCTACTGATGGTACAAAAGCAGTGGTGTGTAAATAGCTGATGTCTTAACATAACTCAAGGCAGTGGTGTCAAAATGTACAAAAATTCACTATAACTTTACATGCTACACACACAGAAAAAAATTCCTTTCACCTAAGAATATTTTTGAAAATTATTAACTTTATTAAATATAAAACAGTAAGTATATATACATACATTTATATATGAAAAAAGTGCAACTGAAAGTGTTATTTGCTCAGTCATGTCCAACTCTTTGCAAGCCCATGGACTGTAGCCTGTCAGGCTCCTCTGTCCATGGAATTTTCCAGGCAAGAATATTGGAGAGGGTAGCCATTCCCTTCTCCAGAGGATCTTCCCAACACAGGGATCCAACCAGCCTCCTGCGTTGCAGGAACATTTTTTAAGGTTTGAGCCACCAGGGGAGTGCATACTTATATATAGTTAATATCTAATATAGGTAGGCTGCAGGCCATGGGGTTGCTGTGAGTCAGATACGACTGAGCGACTTCACTTTCAATTTTCACTTTCATGCATTGGAGAAGGAGATGGCAACCCACTCCAATGTTCTTGCCTGGAGAATCCCAGGGATGGGGGAGACTGGTGGGCTGCCATCTGTGGGGTTGCACAGAGTCAGACACAACTGAAGTGACTTAGCAATAGCAATAGGTTATATATACATATATGTGTCTGTGTATATGTCTATATATATAGACAGAGAGAGAAAAAAAGGAGAGGGAGAGGGAGACATCACATATCATAGCTCTGCTAAGTACAAAGAAAGTATAAACCCAACAAATTCTTTTTGAATGATTTAATGGGCTTATTGCCATGAACTGGACTATTTATAAAATGACAAAATCTGTTACTTCTTCTAGAGTCACTGTTATGAATTTATTTATGCATTAGTTTTAAGACTTCAGTTTTTCTTCATGCATGATGGAGTAATTGAGGCTCATAATATGCTAATGGCCAACGTAATGATTTGTAAACTAGATTTCTACAACTCACTGAAAGAAACAGTAAATGAAATATTAGAACATTCTGGGCACACTGTCAGAAAACAGTTTTATATATTGAATTTATTTGGTGGTTTCCACTGAGTGTAAATCTACATGGTATATTAGATTCTTTTAACACAAATAGGTTTATAGGGATTGTGATAGGGATTGTGAAGCAATAACTTTAACTGAACTGACCAGTCTCTAGAACAAGAATTAAAATACATGAGGATTAACTATCTTTTTTCTCAGTTTGGTTAAAATAGTAAAAGAGTTTGAGAGGGTAACAGGCAGGAAGGCCAGGGGTATCCAAATGGAAGAAATAGGCTGCAAGTGTCAGACATTTTTACCTCTCTCTTAACCAGCAGGAAGAAACAAACTAGTGTTACTTTTTTTTTTTTCCCCCTTCTATACACAAATTTAAAAAGAGGTTTCTCTTAAAATTCTCTTAAAATTCAGGTGCATAAGGACACCTGGTTCCACCTGAACTTAACTTTTCTCAAACCTTGAGCTAACCAATGCGTTTTTCTTCTGGATATGTTTGTCTTAGGCTTAATGCACTGTGCATTTACCCCCGACTGTCTTCAAGTCCATTCTGCCTAAAGGCTTAGACTTGACTTGACAAACCAGTATGTTATATTCACACTTTGGTCTCTTGATCTATATTAATGAAACTATATATTTGTATGGGAATCTGCCTTTCTTCAAGATTCATGTCAATCATTTTACAGCCTGGGATGACTCACCTGATGCCAAGATTATCTCAAAATGTATTTTGTGGGTGAGAGGCCTGGTGCCATTCTCTGAATTTTGAGACATTTTCTTTCTTTAATTAGCAGACTGCTAGTAGCTATATAACATCCAGCTGGGGCTTCCCTGGTGGCTCAGAGGGTAAAGTGTCCGCCTGCAATGCGAGAGACCTGGCTTCATTCCCTGGGTTGGGAAGATCCCCTGGAGAAGGAAATGGCACCCACTCCAGTACTCTTGCCTGGAGAATCCCATGGACAGAGGAGCCTAGTAGGCTATAGTACATGAGGTCACAAAGAGTTGGATATGACTGAACGACTTCATTTAACTTAAAGACTAGCAGGGGGGTATTCTTTCTTCCCCCTTCTGATGTCTATGTCAGAAGCTTTCTCTATCTCTTTTATACTTTAGTACAACTTTATTACACAAAAGCTCTGAGTGATCAAGCCTGTCTCTGGCCCCAGATTGAATTCTTCTCTGCCAGAGGCCAAGAATCCTGCCTTCTTTCATGGTTCAGCAACAACCTTTCAAGGTTATGCATAGAACTTGATTAGAATTAAATGAGAATATTAACATAATTTTTTGTAAAACTTTACTATATTACTCTTCTTATCCAAATTGATGCTAATATAGGATAAACAGTAATTCAACAAATATTTATTGTATATGACCCAATTAGTGGACTAGATGGTGGAACTTGAAATTAGAATTTAAGAGAAACAGTATCCATAATGTAAACATAAAAGAATATCTGACTTTTTTTTAAATTAACTTATGGGCAAAAATATACAGTACTACAAAATTTTCAAACTCTACTGGTTTTATTTCTTTACAGAATTAACTGAAGAATTTTACAGAAAACATTAGTAACACTAGTATGTTGTTTTTTTTTTTTTTACTTTTTATGACCTATTTGTTCATGGTTATGAAAATTTATTATTAAAGTTGAAAATAAAATTCCAGGTGAAATTTAGAAAACAAATCCACATGACTTTATCAGTCATTTTATTTCTATCCCTGGAAGGCAGATAGTCCAAATAGGTTAAAATGATGGGGGAAGGGGACCCCTAAGCTGGCACTGGACATATGATACAGGCTTTGGATTTCTTGTCAACATTAGTGTCACTTAGTTCTAAATACCAGATCAGGCAAACAGTCACAAGAGTTGTAAAATTATTGAAGGTGTCAGGGAAGATCCAAGAATAGACATTCATAGAGCCAATGGAATGTAAGTTGGATGAATAATGCTGACCCACTCCTTGTATGCACCTGAATGTCCTAAATCCATGCTAGGAAGAGATATCTTACATATGTTGGGGGCTTCCATCCACCTAATGTGGAAAAAAAAACACTAGAGACTGGTCTCCTGGACAAAGGCACAAAAGGCTAATACTAATGATTGAGGACAAACCTTCCCAGATAGAGCAAGTTGACCTCCCTGGTTCTGAGGTCTGGGGCTGTGGACAGGTAGAATGAACAATAGTCCATCCAAAACCTGGAAATACACCATTGTAATTTTTTGGTCTCTAAGTTGCATCCAACTCTTTGTGAGCCTATGGACTGCAGCATGCCAGGTTTCCCTGTCCTTGACTATCTTCTGGAGTTTGCTCAGACTCATGTGCGTTGATTCAGTACTGCATCCAACTATCTCATCCTCTGTTTTCTCCTTCTCCTTCTACCCTTAATCCTTCTCATCATCAGAGACTTTTCCAATGAGTTGGATGTTCATATCAGGTGGCCAAAATATTGGAAATACATGACCCAAGAAAACAGTATCCTTCTGTCTCAGGGGTGGGGACCTTCCCTGGTGGCTCAGTGGCAAAGAATTAGCCTGACAATGCAGGAGACAAGGGTTTTGATCCCTGGGTTGGGAAGATTCCCTGGAGAAGGAAATGGTTACTCACTCTAATACTCTTACCAGGGAAATCCCATGAACAGAACAGCCTGGCAGGCTATAGTTCATGGGGTCTCAAAAGAATCAGACACAGCTAAGGGACTAAAGAACAACAACCCTTCTGTCAGGAAGCCATGTTGGGCACTGACGCAACTGACCACAGTCATATTTCACCATGCCACTCAGCCTGCAATGAACCAGTGAAGTTGCTCCGTAATATCCAACTCTTTGCGACCCCATGGACTGTAGCCTACCAGGCTCCTCCATCCATGGAATTTTTCAGGCAAGAGTACTGGAGTGGGTTGCCATTTCCTTCTTTAGGGATCTTCCTGACCCAGGGATAGAACCCAGTTCTCCCACATTACAAGCAAATCTTTACCATCTGAGCCCCCAGGGAAGCACTAGGTAGTTAATTATAGTTCTTTCATAACTGAAGAACACAGTAATTTACCAGCTACTAATGCCTTCTCGTGTCCAACTCTTTACAATCCCATGGACTGTAGCCTGCCAGGCTCCTCTGTCCATGAAATTCTCCAGGCAGTACTGGAGTGGGTTGCCATTTCCTTCAGCCTGCAATACACCCATTTAACCAATGAGGAAACCTAACCAGGGGAATACCAGATAGTATAGGACCTCAGAGCAGTCAGCAAAGCCACAGAGGGTATACATCCAGTGGTCTCTAATTCCTTCACCCTGCTGGCTATTCTATTATCCCCCAGAATCTGGTATTATATATGAGATTTAAAGATGCCTTCTTCTGTTTTCCACTAGCCTCAGAGTAACCAGAAGCTTTTACCTTTGTGTGGCAGAACCCAAACATACAACAAAAATTTTCTGCTGGGCAGTCCTGCCCCAAGAGTTCAAAAATTCCAGCACTGTCTTTGGGGGAATACTTAGCTAATGACCTAAAAGATTTACATCTGGAGTGGGGATCTCTTCTCTATTATATAGATGACGTTTTGATGGCCAGTTCTACTAAGGAAGGTTCAGACTTAAAGTAGTGTAACTACCCTGAATCACCTAGCCAATAAAGGAGATAATGTGCCCAAGATAAAGGCTGAAATATCACAAACTAGGGTGACCCACCTAGGCTTCATTCTCAGAGAAGGTCAGAGAAGCCTACCCCAGAGAAGGAAAGAAGCCACTCACAGACTCATCCCTCCTAAAACTAGAAGACAGACTAGAGGTTTCCTGGGGATGGCCAAGTTTTGCCACATCTTGATCCCTAACTGGAGGATAGCTAGCCCTCTGTAAGAAAGTTTGAAAGAATGATGACCCATTTGAACAGAATCCATAATGTGAAGGGCCTTTCAAGAATTTAAAAAAAAAAAAAAAATTCCTTTAGGCCCCCTGTCTCGGCCCTCCCAGAATTGCTAAACCCTTTGACCTTTAAATCAAGAGAGAAAGGAAATAACCCTTGGGTCTTCGCTCAGAAAAAAAAAAAAAAAAGCATGAAAACACTGGGATACCTTACTTGCTTGTTTATTTCTCTAAACAATTCAAACCGCTAAGAGATGACTTCCTTGCCTACAGGCACCGCAGCTGTTAAAACTCTGCTAAAGGAGGCTGAAATGTTAACATTTGGTCAGTTGGTGGTTTAATCAACAAGTTTTGTCCAACTCTTGTGACCCCATGGACGGTAGCTTGTCAGACTGCTCTGCCCTCGGGATTTCCCAGGCAAGAATACTGAAGTGGGTTGCCATTTACTTCTCCAGTGGATCTTCCCTGACCCAAGGATAGAACCCAGGTCTCCTGCATTGCAGGTAGATTCTTTACTAACTGAGGTACCAGGGTCAGCTATTCAGCATATAGACTCCATGTCAAGTTCAGTCTTTAGTATGTTCTAAGGGAATATGACTTTCCCCTGGAAACTTGATTCAAGAGCAGGCTATGCTTTTAGACAGCACAGTGGCCACCATAATAAACTTGTCACACATTAAATCTTGCTACCCACAGAAACAAGGCCCTGGAGCATGACTGTATAGAAATCACAGACATAATCTATTCCAATTGCCTCAACCTAAAATTTGGGTCTCTTTAAAACATCAAAGAGGAATGGTTCACAGACAGATGCAGTTTTAGGAGAGGGAAAAATCCATAGGATAAGCAGTAAGCTCCCAGACCAAAGTCACAGAAATAAGAAGTCTACCCCAGGGACTTCTGCCTAAAAGGTGGAGCTGATAGTCCTCACTTGAGCATTATATTATGTTTACTGTGGAGAATAAACATGGCCTGCACATACTGAAGCTCTTAGAAGCTGTGCAGATTCTAAACGTAACTCATCATAGGGGTCACCAAAAGTGGGGTGCAGAGATAAGAAAGAGAAGCACAAGGTGGACACAACTGCCAAAAGGGTTGCCCTGGAACCAGTAACTTGGCACCTATCCCTCATACTGAAGGTGAAATCTGTTCAATCTTCCTCAGTCTACACAAAGGAAGATTTAGACAAGGCCTAAGAATGGGGCTTGAGTAGAGATCTGGGAGGCCATGAGTGAATAGTTCCTGAACACAGACACTACTTTGCACCAGCTGCAGCTTGTCAAATCATCAGGGAGGCTCATCAAGAAACTTGCTACAGCTGGGAAGACATATAATTTGTTAGTTGTGATCATGGTAATTCCTGGCATAAAACACAACTCCAACATGAGAGGCCCCCAGATAAGGCCCATTCAGGCCAGACGGACATATCCTGAGAGGACTGGCAGATTGACTTCATTCTCATCCCTAGAATACCAGGCAATTTCAGGTATCTCTTGGTGCTAGCAGTAACATTTTCTGGGAGGATAAAAGCATTTGCAGCTAGAATTGAAATGGCAGCTAAAAAAAATAATCCCCAGGTTTGGGCTTACAGGATTCCTACAAATTGATAATGATTCAGCATTTGTGTCTCCAGTGACAAAGGGGCTAATGAGTGTCCTGGGCATAAATTGGACCTTGTATTTGTCCTGGAAACCCTAATCATAAGGGAAAGTAAAGAGATCCAGTCAAGTGGAGCCCTAGAACACAGATGCAGAGCCCAGAACCAAGGTGACCTTCGGAACTGACTGAGTTCCACTGTAACCGTTGCTGACCTCCTCTGCTCCCAGATGATCCATACTGGACAGCTTCCTGACCCCAAATTAGGCAAAAATACCCATTCTGGTGCTCACTCTATAGCACCTTAACCATTTACCTGATGCCACCCTTCCAACAGGAATTTTCTTTGTCTTGAAGCTATAAAAATTGGCTACTAACCCATGAAAAGCCTCAGCTCTTCTTAGCCTGCTGTGCTTGCAGCACCCTCATTATCTCTGCTCTTTGTTCTTAATAAACTCACTCCTTTCTGAAATACTCTGTGTCTGAGAATTCTTTTCCAACCCACACTTGGATGCCACGAGTCATAACTTGAAATAGTCCTTAGACAGCTATGTCAGGAAACTCAGGAAAACTGGATTAACTGCTTCTGAATAACCTGCCTTGCATGCAGTTAGCACCAAGGGGTTAAAGCTAAGTGCTTTCCAACTCATTTTCCAAGCCTGAGAAAAGGGACACTTACCCTTCTTGAAATGGAACAACTCAGGATTGCCCATCAGGTAGGAGAAACATGAACGCACTCATGGAATATGATAACTGGGTGTGAGCACCACCAACTTGGCCTCACATCTGTTCAGTCAGGAAACTGGATGAAGGCAGAAAGCTGGAAAGTCAGCCTGCAAGACCAGCTCACTCCTCAATGGGGCAGACACTCCATAATCCTAACCACACACTCTGCCCTGATGCTGCAGGGGGTCTCTCTGTGGGTGCTTCACACTTGAGTGAAGAGCATCCCAACCTCCTGAGAGACAATCTGGGGCAACAGAAGCCCTTGACTACTCTCTCGACCCTGAAGCTTCTCTTCTGAACAAACAACTAAAATGTGACCAGGGAGATTTGGGCCACAGCAATGAGCCTCCATATTAGCACACATTTTCTTCTATGAAGAAAAGACCTAGAAACCTGAGTTTTTAGGAAAATTTTGACATGTACCCTTACTCTCCTGCTAATATTTGGTTCATGAATATTAAATTGTCCACTGCCCTTTGCCTCTAGAAGGTTAAGGAAATGTTGGTTTCTCTGTGATACACTCAGGGCTGAGACCTAATAATAATCAAGCACATGCAAAGGCAGCTGGGAAAAGTTCTGCTCCTCTACCTGTAACTATGATAATATCCCAAATCTGCAAAAAGCAGGTACAATAAACAGACCTGAATCCTGAAGAGGAGCAGGACAAGAGACAGAGGCGGTAAAATGCCTTAATAATTCCTGGGGAAACAGAAATAAAATCAGGGTAATAAAATAAAGTCTAACCTGTTTTCTTCTTTTCATTTGTGCTTTGTCTAGTTTCACTTGTTTGTAGGGTGCAGCTTGCAGAAGCCTGGCCCCCCAGTGCTTTAGAACAGAGTTCTAGTGAGAAGTGGTGGCACTAACTCTTCAGCTCAGAGGCAGGAGCTCTGAGACAAGCTGCACACAACTTGGCACTATGTGCAATCTGATGTGGAGGATCTGGAGCCAAGAGCAGCCCAGGCACACCCAGGACACAAGGCAACTGGGCCTCTGCAGGAACTCCACGCCCTCCTGAGGAGAAGAACCCTATAAAGTAGTCCCACCCACTGCCTCTGAGAGAGAGGCTGTCCTCAAGAGCTCAAGTTAGAATTGCTCTCCACTCTCTTTTTTTTAAAAAATACTTTTTATTGGAGTAATCTTGCATTTATAATGTTGTTAGTTTCAGGTGTATAGAGAAGTGAATCAGTTATACATACACATACGTGTGCGTGCTAAGTCACTTTAGCCAACTCTGTGGGACGCTATGGGCTGTAGCCCACCAGGATCCTTTTGTCCATAGGATTCTCCAGGCAGTAATACTGAAGTGGGTTGCCGTGCTCTCCCCGAGGGGATCTTCCCAACCCAGGGATCAAATCTGCACCTCTTGTGTCTCCTGCATTGCAGGTGTGTTCTTTACCACTAGTGCCACTTGGAAAGCCCACATATGCATGTATCCACTCTTTTTTAGACTTTTTAATTTATTTTTTGCCCATGTAAGTCATTACAGAGTACTGAGTAGGGTTCCATGTGCTATACAGGAGGTCCTTATTAGGCATCTATTTTATATACAGTAGTGTGCATATCTCAATTCGTCTCCCAATCTCATCCCAAATGGTGCATCCTGACATTCCCCAACTCTAACCCTCTCTTTATTCTTTGATCAAGAATAAAACTTTCCTTTGCTTCTGAACTGAATTCAATATCATTTTTTTGGTTCAAATAACACCAGGCAAGAGGACCCTTGTTGGGGCCCCACTGAAAGAGCCAGTAATGAAAAGAATGTGGCATCTGAGGCCTCTCTTCAGGGTGGCTGTTTGATGTGTGAGACTGTACAATGTGAAAATGATGGATTTTTTTTTAATTAGAAATTCAAAATAACAGTAGAACATTAAATATTGGGCCCTTCCTGTGGTCATATATGATGTGAAAGTTGGCCTGTGAAGAAGGCTGAGAACCAAAGAATTGATGCTTTTGAACTGTGGTGTTGGAGAAGACTCTTGAGAGTCCCTTGGATTGCAAGAAGATCCAACCAGTCCATTCTGAAGATCAGCCCTGGGATTTCTTTGGAAGGAATGATGCTAAAGCTGAAACTCCAGTACTTTGGCCATCTTATGCGAAGAGTTGACTCATTGGAAAAGACTCTGATGCTGGGAGGGCTTGAGGGCAGGAGGAGAAGGGGATGACAAAGGATGAGATGGCTGGATGGCATCACTGACTCAATGGACATGAGTCTGAGTGAACTCCGGGAGTTGGTGATGGACAGGGAGGCCTGGCATGCTGCGACTCATGGGGTGGCAAAGAGTCAGACACAACTGAGCAACTGAACTAAACTGAATCATGAGGGACTCTGTAATTTCATAGGTCCCTCATCCATGAAATGGTCCCATGTTTTCATTGTTTATATATATATTGTGAAATTCATTAGTTAGGAGATGGAGTTTCTAAAGCAGGCACACTCACACACAAAAAAATCTGACCTTCTCATTTCTAAATCACAGTGTTCTCTGGATCCCAAGAGAGACTGAAGAGACCTAGGCCTTTCCTAAGTCTTGATCCAGGTTTGTATTCATGGAAGTGACAGTGAGAGGAAAGCTTCTTCTATGTGCAGAGAAGCAAATCATAGATAATTAAGAAGGGCTTATGCCACAGAGTCATAAGTAAGTACCTCTTCCCTTTGTGATCAGGCAAAATAGTCCCCTGGGCAAATCGGACTGATGGGATAGCAGCACTTATCTTCTCAATGCTTCAAAGTAAGTTTCTGTTTGGAGGGCTGCATAGTGTGTGCTATAGGGAGAGACATATCTCTTTTGCCTATTTACAGATTTTTGTCCATTCATCACGTTGGTTTTACCAAACATTGGTCATTTGGTAGTGAAATTCTTCCTTGCCAGGTGAGAGACACATGAGAGATTCCTGGCCAGCTCCAGGAGTGCTGGAGTTCAATGTTGGTGTAGGAGTTAGAGAATGATACTTATTCACTCCTCTTGTCTCTTCAAATTTTCAGTCAGCTGAGTTATTTGAATAAGAATCAATTAGGAGTCAAAACACTGAGTGTTTCAAAAATTTCTAGTGAAGCTGAATTGAAGGACTTGGTTTGGATTGGAGACCAAAATCAAGTTTACCACTATTTTTCCCCTAAATTAACATTTGGACTAGCAAATGGAAAGATTTGGTTCTTAATGAACAGACATTTATCAAACTAGCTTTGTGGAAAACTATCATTTCAGACTCTGTCCCCAAAGGATCAAAGAAACCAAGAGATTTCTGATTTTAACAAAGAGAAATGTGAACAAAGGTGTGGCTGACAAACTACATCCCTATTACTGAGACAAGTCAATGAATAATGAATGGAAGAAGCAAAGCTCCTTCCCACTAAAAAGGATGAAATTCCAATTTTATGGGATGGTAGGAATTGGAGGAAAAAGAAAAAAAGAAAATGACTGCTGAGAACAGAATTTTATCATCTAGCTTGAGAAACAGCCAAGCATCTGTATTCCACAGGAAAAGGAGACTTTCCTTCTTTTTTATTTTCTCTTTTTTTTTTCCTTTTCTTTCTTTCCCTTTCCCTCTCTTCCATTTTCTCTCCCTTCTCCACCTTCCTGTCCCTTTTCATTCTTTCTTTCGTCTCTGCCATTTTGGCATGAAAGTACAAGCTGTACATAAATAAATGACACATTATATAGCCACTATGAAAAACAGTGTGGAGGTTCTTTAAAAAACAAAAAAATAGAACTACCATATGACCCAGCTATCCTACTCCTGGGCATACACCCAGAGAAAGTCATAATTCAAAAAGATATATCCACCACAATATTCATAACAATGCAGTTTACAATAGTCAGGGCATGGAAGAAACCTAAATGTCCATTAACAGAGTGAATGAAGAAAACGTGGTACATATATACAATGGAATATTACTCAGCCATAAAAAGGAAGAAAATTGGGTCATTTGCGGAGATGTGGATAGCCTAGAGAGTGGCATATAGAGTAAAGTAAGTCCAAAAGAGAAACTTAAATATGGTGTGTTAATTTGTCTATATGGAATCTAGGAAAACAGTATAGATTATCTTATTTGCAAAGCAGAAATACAGACACAGACATAGAAAGCAAATATATGGATACCAAGGGGAAAGAGAGGGGTGGGAGAAATTAGGAAATTGGGATTGACCCGTATACACTATTGATACTATGTATAAAATAAATAATGTATGAAAATCTACTGTATAGCATGGGGAACTCTATTTAAAACACTGTGGTAACTTGAATGGGAAGAAGTCCAAAAAGGAGGAGATATATGTATATATATGGCTGATTCATTTTGATATACAGCAGAAACTAACACAACATTGTAAAGCAACTATATGCTGTGTTATACTTAATTACTCAGTCAAGTCCAACTGTTTGCCACCCCATGGACTGTAGCCCTCCAGGCTCCCTTGTCCATGGGAATTCTCCAGGCAAGAATACTGGAGTGGGTTGCCATGCCCTCCTCCAGGGGATCTTTCCAATCCAGGGATCAAACACAGGTCACCTGCATTGCAGGGATTCTCAAATAAAAATTAATTAAAGATGAAATAAAAAACAGACTCCAGGCTAAGGTTTGCTGATCCCTGTTCCTGAACTATCAAATTACTCAGTTAAAAAAAAAAAAAAACCTTAGAATTTACAACACAGCTGTGAAAATTCCTCACAATCTATAAGCTTTTTTTAAGTCATGGAAAACAAATTCAGTTCAGTTCAGTTCAGTCTCTCAGTCATGTCCAACTCCTCGTGACCCCATGAATCGCAGCACGCCAGGCTTCCCTGTCCATCACCAACTCCCAGAGTTCACTCAGACTCACGTCCATCGAGTCAGTGATGCCATCCAGCCATCTCATCCTTTGTTGTCCCCTTCTCCTCCTGCCCCCAATCCCTCCTAGCATCAGGGTCTTTTCCAATGAGACAGCTCTTCTCATGAGGTGGCCAAAGTATTGGAGTTTCAGCTTCACATCATTCCTTCCAAAGAAATCCCAGGGCTGATCTCCTTCAGAATGGACTGGTTGGATCTCCTTGCAGTCCAAGGGACTCTCAAGAATCTTCTCCAACACCACAGACAAATTATCAAATAATAAAACATAAGCTTTGAAGAATTTTTTGAAAAAATATTTGATAAGAGTATTTTTTTTAAGGATTATCAAAAAATGAGGGTAAAGAAAACAACCAAAATCTATATTTTCTTCATGACAGGCATTTTGGCTTAGACACCATTTAGAAAATGACTTTAGCAGAGAAGAAATTGGTATAATGAATTAGTACATTAACACTAAGAGCAGTAAGTTCGTGACTAAACTGTTATTTCTCTTGCTATTTGAAAAACTTGCCACTTACAAAACTTGCTTAGGGCTTAATTTTTGAGGCAAATGGTAAAAGGATTTAATTCCATGGCTTCCACTGACATTAATGGAATCCATTCATCTATTTGCCATGCTTAGAAATTCACACTTTAAGGCTTATATGGACAACTCTGAGTAAAAATGATGTGCTGTGAGCTTGCCTCAGGAAAAAAAAAAATCAGACACAAACTCAATTCACTAACTCTCTATTATTATTAAAATAATTTCCATGAAAATTTGATGTATTAATTTTTCTTCAGAGTCTACATTTCCAGGACATAGTTTCTCTTTACACTTTTTCAAAGTCAGATGAAAGAAAGTTGAGTGAATTTCTCTTTTCATACTAATCCCTCAGTAATAAGCACTGCTTCTTCCCCTTAGAGAACAATACATATACAAAATTTAAGATACCATCTGATTTTAGATAATTAATTTCTTAACTGTGTCAATTACATAGTAATTGATGCTTTGAACTATGATGTTGGAGAAGACTCTTGAGAATCCCTTGGACTGCAAGGAGATCCAACCAATCCATCCTAAAGGAAATCAGTGCTGAATATTCACTGGAAGGACTGATGCTGAAGCTGAAGCTCCAATATTTTGGCCACCTGATGTGAAAAACTGACTCATTTGAAAAACCCTGATGCTGAGAAAGATTGAAGGCAGGAGGAGAAGGGGATGACAGAGGATGAGATGGTGGGATGGCATCATAGACTTGATGAACATGAGTTTGAGTTGCTCTGGGAGTCGGTGATGGACAGGGAAGCCTGGTGTGCTGCAGTCCATGAGGTCTCAAAGAGTCAGACATGACTGAATGACTGAACAGAACTGAACTGATGTCAGTTACAACAAATGTGTGTCAGAAATATCCTGAACTATAAATATTTTAAATCCATTACTGCATTTTAAAATTAAATTTCTTAATTCATATCAAATCAGCAATATATTAACATAATTTAAAATCAAGTAGGTATTATCAATAGAGTAGGTATTATAAATATTATAAATGGAGACCTAATAGGTGAATGAACAAAAAAATCCATACCTCTGAACTAACACATAGGATATCATTGAAATTGTGCCTTCTTAACAATATTAAAGTTGGGGAAAAGTAGCCATGGTAGATTGTTATTATTTGTCAAATATCAACCCCCTTCATTTGAAAGTATCATACCTATCATTGACATGTCTTTTGTAGGGCCTCTTAAGTAAATGGTATACTTCTCTATGCAACTGATATTGGGCATAATCACGTAATTGACTTTGGCCAGTAGTCATGAATCATGTGACACACACAATATTTATGTAGAAACATTGAAAGTCACTATGTTTCTACCACCTGTCTTGCACTTTTCCTGTGCTGTGAAATCAACATGTGTAGTATCAAGGTTGCTGGAACTGCAAATCATATCTGCAACCAATCCACAGAACATGATGCATTATATGGGTGAGAAATACACTTTATTGGACACTGAAAATATGAGGTTATTTGTTATTGAAGCATAACACAAAAAACACTTACTGAGTTCACCACCACTTTAATAGGTAAGATATTTCCATGGCATGAATCACTAAAATCATGTAAAGTTATTAGTAATATTAATAATAATTGCCAATTATTATTTTCTCATATTTGCTTACTCTAGGATTTCCCTAGGACAAATAGAGGACTCTCATACTGCTACTCAATATTCCCTTTAATAAGTTAAAAATCACATTTTTTCCTGCCATTATTGTACGGATCTCTATCTTTAAAAATGTGTCTCAGTTTTAAAATAGTGCCTTAAATTGGTAGCTATTCTGATACACTAATGTCTTTCCAGAAAGAAAAAAAGTATTTTATAGCAATATTAAAAATATCAGCATTTATCATGAAAGAAACATATATCTGTGCAGATAGTTCGGATCTTTATTTTGTACTTATATTTATAAAACAATAGTCATAAACTCTCTATTTATAACACAGGCCTTAAGTAATCCACTTTTCTTATCCTATTTATAGAGAAAGATATGGCTGTTAGTTAAGTGACTTGCTAAAGGTTAAGAGTTAGCTCGGGTCATAAACAGTATTTTAGTACCATGCCCAGAATTACATCTCCAAATCACTATTCAATCATGCCCATGTACAATTCTTCATTGCCATTAGCAATTTTATTTCTGATTGTTAAGTTTTTAAAACATTAATTTATTTATTTGAGAACACTTAACATGAGATTTACCCTCTTAGATTTTTTAAATGTATAATATAGTATTGTTATCTGTAGGCACAATGTTGTATAACAGATTTCACTTATTCAACTAAAGTTTAATTCATATCGATTGACAACTCCTGTTTCTCCTTAGCTTCAGTCCCTAAAAACCAGCATTCTATTATTTGCTTAAATGGGTCTGACTACTTTAGATGTCACATAATTGAATCATGCAGTATTTGTCCTTCTGTAACTCTCTTACTTTACTTAGAATAATGCCCTTAAGGTTCATTCATGTTGTTTTACAGTTGACTGAGGTCAAGGACTTATTTCCCCATTTTATTCTGGGAGTTGTATGGTTTCAAACCTTAAGTTTGCCTTTAATTCTTTTTGAGTTGATGTTTGTGTAGATGTAATTTCATTCTTTTGTTTGTGAGTGTATATTTTTCCCAATATCATTTCTTGAAAAGACTACGCTTTCCTCATTTTTAACCTGACACACTTGTCAAAAGTTAGTTGAGGGTATACCTATGGGTTGACTTCTGAGCCATTTGGTGTGTCCCTTTGGTCTATATGTCTGCTGTTATAATATTACCATTCTATTTGGATTACTATAGCTTTGTGATACAATTTGAAACCAGGAAGTGTAATATTTCCAGCCTTGTTTTTCTTTCTCAGGATCACTTTGGATATTTGAGGTTTTTTTATGGTTACATTTACATTTTAGGATTTTTCTATATCTGTGGAAAATGCCATTAGAATTTTGATAGAGATTGCTTTGAATCTGTAAAACATTTTCAGTATTAAAACCATTTTAACAATATTAATTGTACCAGTTCATAAATGAGTGATAGCCACTCAGTTGTGTCCAACCCTTTGTGACCCCATGGACTATAACCTGCCAGGTTCCTCTGTCCATGGAGTTCTCCAGGCAAAAATATTAGAGTGGGTTGCCATTTCCTCCTCCAAATTCATGAATAAGGAGATACATAATTCATTTATTTGTGTCTTCTTCAATTTCCTTCATTAAAATTTTGTAGTTTTCAGTGTGTGGATCTTTTAAATTTTTGAGTAAATTTGTTCCTAAGTAATTTATTCATTATGCTACTGTAAATGAGATTGTTTTCTTAATTTATTATTTGGATAAAGGAAAGGATTTTATTGACTATGAGGGAAAGCAACATCTTTGAAATGCCAATATGAATTAATCAAGGGAAAAGTATTGGAGGGCTAGGAATAGAAAGGACAAAACTTATAAAAAGATGGTAGGCCACCAAGGCAAATTTCATTATTTTGAAACCTCATTTAAGGGTGAACTATCTTAATAACAATAATAATCATACCCACTATCTATGTATTCATTTCAGATCAGTTCAGTCGCTCAGTCACATCCAACTCTTTGTGACCCCATGGACTGCAGCATGCTAGGCCTCACTGTCCATCACCAACTCCCAGAGGTGACTCAAACTCATGTCCATTGAGTTGGAGATGCCATCCAACCATTTCATCCTCTGTAACCCCTTCTCCTCCTGCCTTCAATCTTTCCCAGAATAAGGGTACTTTCCAGTGAGTCAGTTCTTTGCATCAGGTGGCCAAAGTATTGGAGTTTCAACTTTAACATCAGTCTTTCCAACGACCATTCAGAACTGATTTCCTTTAGGATGGACTGATTGGATCTCCTTGCAGTCCAAGAGACGCTCAAGAGTCTTCTACAACTTCACAGTTCAAAAGCGTCAGTTTTTCAGTGCTCAACTTTCTTTATAGTCTAGCTCTCACATCCATACATGACTACTGGAAAAACCAGAGCCTTGACTAGACGGACCTTTGTTGGCAAAGAAATGTCTCTGCTTCTTAACATGCTGTCTGGGTTGGTCACAACTTTTCTTCCAAGGAGTAAGAGTCTTTTTATTTCATGGCTGCAGTCACCATCTGCAATGATTTTGGAGCTCAAGAAAATAAAGTCTATCACTGTTTCCACTGTTCCTCCATCTATTTGCCATGAAGTAATGGGACTGGATGCCACGATCTTCATTTTCTGAATGTTGAGCTTTAAGCCAATTTTTTCATTCTCCTCTTTCAGTCTCATCCAGAGGGTCTTTAGTTCTTCTTTGCTTTCTGCCATAAGGGTGGTGTCATCTGCATATCTGAGGTTATTGATATTTCTCCCAGCAATCTTGATTTCAGCTTCATTCAGCTCAGCGTTTCTCATGATGTACTCTGCATATAAGTTATATAAGCAGAGTGACAATATACAGCCTTGATGAACTCCTTTTCCTATTTGGAACCAGTCTATTGTTCCATGTCCAGTTCTAACTGTTGCTTCATGACCTGCATATAGGTTTCTCAAGAGGCAGATCAGGTGTTCTGATATTCCCATCTCCTTCAGAATTTTCCACAATTGATTGTGATGCCCACAGTCAATAGTCAATAAAGCAGAAATAGATGTTTTTTTGGAACTCTCGCATTTTCAATGATCCAGAGGATGTTGGCAATTTGATCTTTGATTCCTCTGCCTTTTCTAAAATCAGTTTGAACACTGGTAGTTCACAGTTCAGGTATTGTTGAAGCTTGGCTCAGAAAATTTTGAGCATTACTTTGCTAGCATATGAGATGAGTGAATTTGTGCAGTAGTTTGAGCATTCTTTGGCATTGTCTTTCTTTGGGATTGGAATGAACACTGACCTTTTCCAGTCCTGTGGCCACTGCTGAGTTTTCCAAATTGCTGGCATACTGAGTGCAGCACATTTACAGCACCCCATCTTTTAAGATTTGAAATAGCTCAACTGGAATTCCATCACCTCCACTAGCTTTGTTTGTAGTGATGTTTCTTAAGGCCTACTTGATTTCACATTCTGGTATGTCTGGTGAGTGATCACACCATCCTGATTATCTGTGTCATGATTATTATGTATTAGGTACTGTTATAACAGTATTATACATCTCTATTAATCCATCTTACTATGCATCATTATTAACACAATGCTATTGGTGGAAAAATGAAAATGAAAAATCTTAATACATTTAATAAATGTTATTTTTTAGTATACTTAATATGCTTTAGAAAGAAGTTTCAAAATTAAATTTGTCTAAGTTTCTGTAGGTAAATGCCAGAGAGCAAAGTCCTACAAATTATATTCTTTGGAAATCTGTCCAAGTTTTCTCTGCCTCTCTGACCCTCTCTTACTTTCTATTTTACTTCATTTAATGTAAATTATCAGCATATTTTCACTCAAATAAACAAGTTATTTTCCAAATGTCCACCAACAGAGGACAAACAAGATGTGGTACATGTATACAATAGACTGTTACTCAGACATGAAAAAGAGCAAAATAATATCATTTGCAACAACATGAATGGACCCAGAGATATTTATACAGAGTGAATTAAGTCAAAAAGAGAAAGACAAATATCATATGGTATCACTTATATGTGGAATCTAACAGAAGGCTATAAATGAAACTAACTACAAAACAGATATGGAATTACAAATGTAGAAGACAAACTTATAGTTCTCAGGGGGTGAGGGGATGGGGAGGGATAAGCTGGGAGATTGGGATAAAATGTATACACTACTAGGTATAAAATAAATAATTAATAAGAACTTATTGTATAGCACAGGTAAATGTACTCAATAACCTGTAATAGCCTATATGGGGAAAAAAAAAGTCTAAAAGCATGTGGATATATGTGTATATATAACTGATTTACTTTGCTGTACACCTGAAACTAATACAACATTGTAAATCAACTATAATCTAATAATTGTTTTTAAAATATTACTTTTTAATGTAAAAGGGCAAGTAAGAAGTTTTATAAGTGTTACAACTATGCACTTACCTTCAATCCATGGCTAATTTAAAACTAACTACATTTTTTTCCCCTGCAAGCTTTAATTAAAGAACTACATAACAATTATTTGAGATTAAGGCTACTTCTAAGCCAGCTGGTATGTGAAAGCTGTATGAGTCACACAAATTCATATATATTAGGCAGCCTAACTTCATGTCAGAAAACAATCACAAATGCAAGCAAGCAATTTGACACACAGACCACAGGAACTGCAGACAGAAAACTGAGTAACTCCACTGTTCATAATGCTGTCTGAGACATACATCTCCATGACATTTTCCTCAGTAAAGTAAAGTTCTCTAGAGACATGAGCTTTTATAAATCCATTAAAATACCTTGCAAGCTGCTGCCTCCATTTTCAAATACTATCTCGGTATTCCTGAAGGCTTGCAGTATATTTTTTACCTGACTTCCAGATGCTTTAATGATTTTTGACATTTTCAAATACAAAAATCAAGCTTAAACTTTTATTTTACAATTTAGAAGTAACTTAATGTCTTTATTTTCTTTAAGGAACTTCTTTGTTTGTCCAAACACCCCCTGAATGGTAACTGTGGATTATTTTACACATTATCTGGATTTCGTATGATTATATCTCTGCAGTTGGCATATATGTTTATCTTTCACTGTCACTGTCTTTTGAACAAATGTCTCTGATTGTTATAGATAGATAAACAAATGACAGGTTACATGGTGGAGGTGAAGAGGAGAGCATGAATTTTTTCAAAATTGCTTACAACTGTTATATTATGTCTTATTATTCTACTCTTAAATTTTACTAAATCATTGAACAGTATTTTCACCAGAGGAAAAGAGCAGTTCCCAAGCTTTCATTTAGTTATCCTGCTGTGACACAATTTTACTCAAAACTATTTTACAGAGTGTGGTACAGTTTAACTGTGATTCCTTTAAATAATCCACCTTGTATTGTAGTTTAAAATGCAAAACTGGATCAAAACTGTGCTTTAATTTTATGCAATCATGTGTAAAAAAGCAAGTGATTACAATGAAATCAAATACATAAAAAGAATGGCTATTCTATGTGTTAAAGCACAGAAATACATATTCAGTGTTTAAGGGGCTTAATTTACTGTTTTTAAAGAAAAATTACTAAAATCACTAAGCCAAGAGTGTCCATTTAAATGCTCACCTACCTGGTAGCAGATGAAAGGTTGGTATACATTCATTTTATGGCTTTGTAATTTTTAAAACCTAAACCTCTGTAAACTCCTATGTTCTTTTTGACACAGACTATTGAAAATTATATATGATTCATTATCCTCAGTTTAGGCACAGTTGTGATTTCATGCAATGATGGTAGTGTAAAGTAAGCCCAATTTCAACATCTAAATGTGTATATAATAATACATTATTAATACTTTCATTGAGATATAACTTATATACCATAATTTTTTTTTCCGTTTGAAAAATGTAGCTGATAATCTTAGATTTGGGACATTTTCTGTTGGCTGTTTTCCCCCCTGTGTTTCTTTGGATAATTTCCCCCCGTGTTTCTTTGGATATCTTATAGTTTTTTTGTTTTGTTTTGTTTTGTTTGTTTGTTTAAACTGGACAATTGTATAACATGTTTTAACAAATCTCGTGCCAGATCCCTTCACCAGAGGTTTGTTCTTAGATAAATCGTCCCTCAATATTTATTTATTTATTTGGTTTTTTTTTTAATTAATTTTTTTTTTAGTTTGTTTTGCTTTACAATACTGTATTCGTTTTGCTACACATCGACATGAATCANCTCTGTAGAATTTACCCAGCGTTGAGATGTTCTTTTGATGAATTTGTGCCGGAGAAAGTGGTCTCTCCGTCCTATTCCTCCGCCATCTTAGGCGCCCCCCTCAATATTTACCTTCATGTTGTTATTTGTCTTACTCCTTGATTAAATTTATTTCTAAGCATTTTCTCATGTTTGATATACTTTGAGGGGCTTATTTTCTTTATTTTTTTCTGATGTTTGCTGTTGATGTATAATCAACTACTTTCTCTACAATAATTTTGTATCCTGTAACTTTGCTAAATATATTGATTAGGTCTAGCAATTTTTTGCTTTAGGATTTTAGGATTTTTTATATGTAAGATCATGGCATCTGAGTGCATGCATCATCAGTTGCTCAATTGTGCCCCACCCTTTGTGACCCCATGGACTGTAGCCTAAGAGAATCCTCTGTCAATGGGATATTCCAGGCAAGAATACTGAAGTGGGTTTCCATTTCTTCCCCCATGGGATCTTCCTGACTCAGGGACTGAACTCATGTCTCTTGTGGCTCTTGCACTGGCAAGCACAATCTTTACCTCTGAGCCACCTGGGAAGCCTCATGGCATCTGCCAGTAAAAACAGTTATATTTTTCCTTTTCTATTTGGTTGTCATTTATTTTATCTTCTTTCCTAATTGCTCTAACTAGAACTCGGTACCATGTTGAATAGGAATAGTAAAACTGGGCACGTTTATCTTCTCCCTTGCCTAGGGTCAGTGTACTATAGAGCAACAAAATACAAGGGGATCAATGTAGAAACCCAAATCTATAAAAAAATATTTTAATCAAATAGTTAATGCAGACAAGGAGTTTTACTATCATGTTGGTTAATGACTCATTCTTGTTAATGTTAATAAAAATTCATAAACTGAAGATAGAGTGAAAAGCAGATGATCCACCTGAAGAAAAAAATATTCAGAACATTATATAAGATTTCATTCATTCCTGTGGAAATGCAAGTTAGGATATCAATTTAATCACAGGTAACAATTTTTCCCCTCCTAGGTTCCTGCTAATAGATAAAATTATACTATGATTTCTTTAGAATACTTGCCCTTACTCCTTACTCAGTAATTTCATAAGGAAGAGTGACTCAACTGATCAGTAAGATTTGGAAAACAAATGACCCCATTGATCTAGTCCTTTCTGATCTCTATTTTTCTAGATAGTTTGCTGGGAGGCAGAAATATTCTCCTCTTTTTTAAGCTTATAGATCAAGTGGCTTATTGGTAAATAGTCCACCTGCCAATGTCAGAGATACAAGTTTGATCCGTGGTTGGGAAGATCCCCTGGAGAAGGAAATGGCAATCCACTCCAATATTTTTGCCTGGCAAATGTATGGACAGTGGAACCTGACAGGGTACACTCCATGGGGTCAAAAAATTGTCAGACACAACTTAGTGACTAAACAGCAACAACAAAAAAGATTAGATTCTGTTTTTTTTTTTTTTTTTTGTTAACTGGAGTATAATTGCTTTACAATATTGTGTTAGTTCTGCTGTATAATGAAGTGAACTGTTGTATGTATACATATATCCCCTCCCTCTTGAATTCCTATCCTACCCATCTGGGTCATCACATAGGACCATGTTGAGCTCCCTGTGCTATACAGAGATTCCTGCTAGCTGTCTATGTTACACGTGGTACTGTAATTCTGACTTTCAGCACTGGGAGAGAAAACAAGGCAATCTATTTAGTGGGGTTTTAGCTTCACAAAGGGGGCTCTAAGGAAGGCTCTGAATTCTAGAAAACTTTGAAATGATGACAGACTCAAGCAATATTTTCCCACTTGGTTTACCAGCAGTAGTGGTAATATTTTGATCCTCCTTTGAACTCTATGCCTATTTTTCAAGTGAGTCAGAATGTAAATATCAATTCAGAGAGATATTCCTATTGCTTCAAGGAAACTTGTTGGCAAAATTAAGATTTAACTGTCTCCAGAACATAATTCAATGATGTTTACATCAGTTAAAGTATGACAGGGTGAAAAAAATCCACCTTTGAGCCTCTTTCATTTTATTTTTATGTGTTTCATATAGTTTATTTTAACATGCTTATTTCTTTTGGCATGTTTCTGACAGTTTTCTTCTGCTTTATGCTTACGGGAGAGTTTTCTTTAGTTGATGCACGTTGAGTTCTGTTTTTTGATCACTCTGTTAGTCTTTTCCTGATTTTTCTCCCTTATGATGTGTGGAGAGTCCGTCAAAATTCTTGATTCTCTCCTCTAAATGTATAGCAAGATCAAGGTAAATACTTTCATGGATTTTGTTTGGTTGTTCCTATGGTGAATGGAAAAGTTATAGTTCTTGACTTTTCAGTTCTATTTTGCTTTTCAGAACAATACATTTTCTTATGTTGTTTTTCTTTTCCCTTAACTACTCAATCACCAAAAGATGCTTCTGATTTCCCTTTTCCACTCTTTTTTTCCTGTTCAAGAAGCTACAAAATGTTAAGATTGCAATACTATTAATTACCTTTCCTGTTATCTGTCACATCTTCCCTGACATTTGTTTTCATATTTTTATACTTTGGATGAATTAATTTTCCTGACAGTAGCTTTATATCAAACATATGCCCTGTTGCTTATTTCCTTCTTCTTTACTCCCTGCATTTTTCTCATTCTGTTTTTGCTTACCTCAAAGACTGGTATTGGGTGGGAGCTTTAGAGAAAACACGCCAGAAGTTGGCATTTTCCCTATTTTTACTTTGAAGTACTTTGGTGTTTGAGCATGCTTTGTCTTGAAGCTAGACTGAGATTTTTGGGTAGTGTTATATTTTTCCCTCCTGTTCTCTGTTTTTGGAGAAAATAATTTGATGCAGGGAGCTAGGCAGTCAGCATGGTCTTCAGCTATTTGGAAGACTATATGATAACAGTTCATATATTAATGCTTAAAAATAAAACTTTATTAAGGAAAAGGAGCTAAGAAACTTATGATTAGTTAAAAGGGGGTCAAAATTATACGTATTGAACAAGACAAGGCAGTACTATTCTTAGAATTTTTATATAGTTTCTATTTTTCATTAATGTTAGAATGTCTCAAAAATTTTCCAAATACAAAAAAATTACAAAAGCTTTAAAATACTAATGAAGTGTCTTTATGTTTGAAGATGCTTAAGAGAAATAGCTGGAGGAAACTCTATAAAGTCTAATATCTTTATTAAGAAGCAACCACAATAGACCAAGTGTATTAGATTGCCCCCAAAATGAACATGTAATTTCCTATAACCAAATCCCTGACTAATAAATTAGCTACAAATTGCAAATTGTATGAGCTAAAACTGGGTGAGACAGCTATCTCAATTCTGGGGGAGAAAAAGAAAAAGACCACAAAATAGCAATGGTCATTTAGAAACACCATTACCCATTTGCCTACTCAAAAGATCTCAATTCCAATGGGATAAATGATACTTTTTATGGTATTCATTACATTATTCAGATAGAGAACATTTACCCCCATTCCAAGATCATGGCATTTTATACGTTTGAAAAACACCAGGGAAAGAGAAAAGGAAAAAATGAAAATTAGATGCTCAATAGAAACAGAGATTGATGGATAATTTACTCGGAAAAGATTCAGACACTTGGCAATCATTTGTAGTTTATGGTTATGAACACACTGTTGCTCTCTTTGTAAAAGTAAAGGAATTTCTTTCAAATTTCCAGATTTGAATCATTTAAAACAATGAATACTTAAATAAGTCCTTCATTATGCAGATATATAGAAATGAAGTCCAAAGGTGACTACAATTACATATTATCCAGCTTTTTTTCAGAAAAAAAATTGAAGTGCTAGGCCATGTTTTTGCCTTCAGGAATCCATAAGGTGTGGACACAGAATTGTAACAAGGTAAAATGTGACAAATATAGTGACAGAGACAAATATGTTATGGAAACACAAGCGAGAGATACAATATCAGGTAGTGGGATGGCCTTTATACAAGTGTTTTGAGACAGACACTTAACAATGTATTAATTTTTTAAAAGTAGAAGCATGTCTGAAGTAAGATTAGAAAGAAGGGGTAGCATGAGCAAATTTACAGAAGCAGGAAATTTTCAAGTAATAATGATTAGTTTGAAATGGCTAAGTATAGAAGAGCTTCAGTAGATTAAAAAAAATTTCTATGCATTCTTGTAGGAGCTTAGTTAACAGGTTAAGGTACTTGTGTTATGATTTAGGCAATATGACTAGCGTTAAGTTTTGTCAGAGTTTTGCCTGGAAAATTTACTCTATTTTTCCCTTTATAAATATTTATTCACTCATTTTTTTCAATGAGTATCTCTTATGTGTTAAACTTTGCTTTATATGATGGGCAGCAAATCTGGAAAACTCAGCACTGGCTACAACACTGGAAAAGGTCAGTTTTCATTCCAATCCCAAAGAAGGGCAGTGCCAAAGAATGTTCAAACTACCACAGATTGCACTCATTTCACATGCTAGCAAGGTAATGTTCAAAATTCCCCAAGCTATATTTCAACAGTATGTGAACAGAGGACTCCTAAATCTCAAGCTGGATTTAGGAAAGGCAGAGGAAACAGAGATCAAATTGCCAACATCCATTGTTTCATAGAAAGAACAAGAGAATTCCAGAAAAACAGCTACTTCTGTTTCACTGACTATGTGAAAGTTTGACTATGTGGATCACAACAAACTGTGGAAAATTCTTAAAGAGATAAGAATACCACACCACCTTACCTGCCTCCTGAGAAATCTGTATGCAGGTCAAGAAGAAAAAGTTAGAACCAGACACGGAACAACAGACTGGTTCCAAATTGAGAAAGGAGTACGTCAAGGCTGAGTGTTGTCCCCTTGCTTATTTAGCTTATATGCAGAGTACATTATGTGAAATTCTGGGTTGGATGAATCCCAAGCTGGAATCAAGATTGCTGGAAGAAATATCAATAACCTCAGATAGGTACATGATACCACATTTATGGCAGAAAACCAATATGAGAGCCTCTTGATGAAAGTGAAAGAGGAGAGTGAAAGAGTTGGCTTAAAACTCAACATTCAAAAAATGAAGATCATGGCATCCGGTAACATCACTTCATGGCAAATGGGTGGGGAAACAATGGAAACAGTGATAGACTTTATTTTCTTGGGCTCCAAAATCACTGTAGATTGTGACTCAGTTCAGTTCAGTCATGCAGTCGTGTCTGACTCTTTGCGACCCCATGAATCGCAGCACGCCAGGCCTCCCTGTCCATTACCAACTCCCGGAGCNGTATCTCTTCACGGCTGCTCCAGCAAAGCACAGCCACTGCACCTTACCTTGGACGAGGGGTATCTCCTTACCGCCACCGTTCCTGACCTTCAACGTAGGGTAGCTCCTCTAGGCCCTCCTGTGCCTGCCCAGCCACCACTCCTCCCGCCGCTGGCCCTGGCCTCGGGCGTGGGTGGCTCCTCTCAGCTGCCACTCCTGGCCTCGGGGGGGAGGTGGCTTCTCCCGGCCGCCCCAGACCTCTGACGTGGGGTGTCTCCTCCCTGCCGCCACTGGCCTGAGACACGGGGTAGCTCCTCCCAGCCGCCGCTGACCTCGGATGCGGGCCTTGACTAAACAGACCTTTGTGGCAAAGTAATGTCTCTGCTTTTTAATATGCTGTCTAGGTTGATAATAGATAGATAATATCCTGAGCCATATTCTTGAGTTGTTTTACAGATAATAAAATCTGCACCAGCCAGGAGAAGTTAACTTTGTGCTGACCAGCAGCATGTCTGATACCTGATACATGATGTGTACTCAACATATGTGTGTTGAAATCAGCTAATGAACTCAAAATATCATAAACTACAACAATATATAACCCACATCATTGAATTTTAAGGATTTTAGTTTAGAGGCATGACTTAACCAAAATTATGGTCAACATTAATGAAAATAATTATTTTAATGTACTTTTTTTAAAAGGAGGAATGAGTAAGTTACTTTTGGTTTAGCATCTATTATAAACAGAAACTTTTGGCACAAATAGATTGTCTCATCTATTCATTCATTCAATAAATATGTACAAATTGCATACTGTGTGCCAGTAACTATTTTAGGCAATAGAGATGCACAGTAAAGAAAGGAATAGAGGGAGAGAAATAAAGAAAAAAGGAGGGATGGAAGAAGGAAGAGGAATGAAAAATACCTCTGCCTGCGTGAGACCATGTGGGGAAAGGGCCAGATGATGAAGGGCAAGCAGGGAGGGGATGAGACAGAAAATAAATGAGAAAATTACCTGAAATACATTAAACAGCACTAACCTCTAAGAAGACTGACAGGAATATGAGATAGACAGCAGTTTTCACAAAAATGATATGTTATACAGGTACAGTAGGAGAATATTTTGAAATTTTTTATTGTCACAATAAAAAACATAAAATCTACATAGAATTCTATAACAAAGGCCATGTGCCCACCATTCAGCATCAGCAGTTACCAACTCATGGCCAATTTTGTTCCATCTCTGTCCTCACCTACTTTCCTCCCCCACAAATTATTTGGAAGTAAATAAGCATTGGAAAAGACCCTGATGCTGGGAGGGATTGGGGGCAGGAGGAGAAGGGGACGACCGAGGATGAGATGGCTGGATGGCATCACAGACTCAATGGACTTGAGTCTGAATGAACTCCAGGAGTTGGTGATGGACAGGGAGGCCTGGCGTGCTGCGATTCATGGGGTTGCAAAGAGTCGGACACGACTGATCGACTGAACAGAACGGAACGGAAGCATCATATCATTTTGAAAGTGAAACCACTCAGTTGTGTCCGACTCTTTGTGACTCTGTGGACTGTAGCCTACTAGGATCCTCCATCCATGGGATTTACCAGGCAAGAACGCTGGAGAGGGTTGCCATTTCCTTCTCCAGAGGATCTTCCTAACCCAGGGATCGAACTCAGGTCTCCCACGTTGTAGCCAGATGCTTTACAATCTGAGCCACAAGGGAAGTCCTTCATATCATTTTATCGTTATATGTTTGAGTTCAAGGGAAAGAGTGAAAAATAAGTAATTTTCCTGGCTTATTTATGTAAGAACAAGGGTTGAAAAACCATTCAATTTCATCACCTTTGGCAGTACCCAAGTTCAAGTTCTATAGGAAGAGTTGTATTTTAGATGACCATATGGGCTTGGAACACACCTTGCCTCTTGCTGCTTTTCAACTTGCACATCAAGGTCCTCAATATTCTGATCCTGTCCTTTTTTTTTTTTTTTTCAGCTCTTAAACTCTATTTTCACACATGTTTATATATTTTAATTAATTTTTAATTGGCGTATAGTTGATTTACAATGTTTTTAGTTTCTGCTCTACAGCAAAGTGAGTCAATTATACCCACACATATATCCATTCTTTTTAGATTCTGCTCCCATGTAGATCATTACCAACTTTGAGTAGAGTTCCCGGTGCTATTCAGCAGTTCTTATTAGTTATCTATTTTATATACAATAGTATATAAATGTCAATTCTATCTTACAAATGCAAACTGCTTCCCATTGTGTCCTCTGCTGTTGTCATCCTCCTTCATTGATGCCACATTCAAACCCTTGTTTGCCTCTCTCAGTTGTGGAATACCGCTTCTCCTCAATCAAATGCAACACCTCTTTTGCAGCATAAGTGCAACCTCCTTGAAGCTGCCCTCCTGAAGTAGTATGAATCACAGTAGCCTCTCATTTCTTAACCCTATTGCTCTTAGAGTTGGCCCTTCACTATGCAAAATTTTGTTACATATACTCTTCTGTGTTTGGTTCCCAACTTGATTAAAAGTTCCTGTACAGCAGTCACTATAATTTATAACTGACTTATATCTTAACTTCACAGCATCTGTCACAGAACTGGTTACATAGCCAGTGCTCAGTAAATATGTATTGGACTTCCCTGGTAGTCCAGTGGTTGGGAGTCCATCTGCCAATGCAGGGGACACAGGTTCGATCCCAGATCAGGGAGAACCCCACAGGCCGAGGAGCAGCTAAGCCTGTGTGCCACAATTACTCAATCAGTGCTCTAGAGCCTGTGCTCTGCAAAACGAGAAGCCATCACAATGAGAAGCCTGCACATCACAACCAGAGTGTAGACCCTGCTGACCGCAACTAGAGAAAGCCCAGGAGCAGCAACAAAGACCCAGCATGGCCAAACATAAATAAATAAATTAATTAAATGTATTAAGAATAAATATGCATTCATTTAGGGCTTCTCCGGTGGCTCAGTGGTAAAGAATCCACCAGCAATGCAGGAGCCACAGGAGATGCAGGTTCGATGCCCGGGTCAGGAAGATCCCCTGGAGGAGGGCATGGCAACCTACTCCATTATTCTCACCTGGAGAATCCCATGGACGGAGGAGGAGCCTGACAGGCTACAGTCCTAGTGTCGCAAACAGTTGGACACACTGAAGCAACTTAGCACACAGGCATGATTCATTTACAAATGGATTTCAATTCAGTTCAGTCGCTCAGTCGTGTCCAAGTCTTTGCAACCCCATGAACTGCAACATGACAGGCCTCCCTGTCCAGCATCAACTCCCGGAGTTCACTCAAACTCACGTCCATCAAGTCAGTGATGCCATCCAGCCATCTCATCCTCTGTCTTCGCCTTCTCCTCCTGCCCCCAATCCCTCCCAGCTTCAGAGTCTTTTCCAATGAGTCAACTCTTCGCATGAGGTGGCCAAAGTACTGCAATTTCAGCTTTAGCATCAGTCTTTCCAAAGATCACCCAGGATTGATCTCCTTTAGAATGGACTGGTTGGATCTCCTTGCAGTTCAAGGGACTCTCAAGAGTCTTCTCCAACACCACAGTTCAAAAGCATCAGTTCTTCGGTGTTCAGCTTTGTTCACAGTCCAACTCTCACATCCATACATGACCACTGGAAAAACCATAGCCTTGACTAGAGGGACCTTTGTTGGCAAAGTAATGTCTCTGCTTTTGAATATACTATCTAGGTTGGTCATAACTTTCCTTCCAAGGAGGAAGCGTCTTTTAATTTCATGGCTGCAGTCACCATCTGCAGTGATTTTGGAGTCCCCAAAAATAAAGTCTGACACTGTTTTCACTGTTTCCCTATCTATTTCCCATGAAATGATGGGACCAGATGCCATGGTTTTAGAAAAGGCAGAGGAACCAGAGATCAAATTGCCAACAAATGGATTTGGAGGGGCCCAATAACTGCATGGGACTGGATATGCCAGATTGATTTTCTTAGCATGAAGGATATGTATTTAAATGTTCAAATTGCTAAACTTCTCCCAAAGGAAAATTTACTAACTGACTACAGCCTGTTAGCACATTTTAAAAAATCAAGACTCTAATTTAAACTCCTCAAGATTTGATATTTACCTAATCATGATAATAGTCCTGACATAGATTTCTGGGGTATTTATTTCTTATAAAGTCACTGAAAGTCATCTCCTTAAGAAGTACCAGGGAACACTTCAGTGGAGCTGAATGTTCTTTCTTATTTCAAGAGATTTCATCATAAATGCTGAGTAGGGGACAGCCTTGAAAATAGCACTACTCAATCTATCTCATTTATATCGCAAAGCATTTGAAAATGGAATATTTTTATGTGCTGAGCCAATTTGATTTCTCTGTATGATTTGCCATTCATATTTTTTCTTTTTCATCTCAAACCTATGATTTCAATAGTGATTATGTACAGTGACAAATGTGTGAATGAAAGTGATATGGAATTTATTATTCTTGATAGAAACAGTATGCTACTATAAGAAAATTTGATATTAAAATGCATTCCATGATAATCTTAGAAAGAAAATAACCTAGCTATCTTGATANAGAGATTAGGACAAATCAAAAATAAGTTTCTTTTACTACATAATTTAAATATAACAATATTAAATAAATTTATATTACTAACATTTATTTATTTCTACTATGTTGTAGGCATAGGTACTGTCCTCTGCTTTTTATAAGATACTTCATTTGTCCTTCACTATGCCTTATGAGATAGCCCTACACTGAGCAGTTCTTTAACAAATCAGTGGCATTCAAAAGGTCTATCAGATAGTCCACATTTTAAAATTATGGCACTGAACTCTGAGAGATAATTCCCAACTTCACATAACTAGAACCTGGTCAAATTGGGACCCAAACACAGATCTGCTTAGAACTCTTTCTTAATTTTTATTTTATTCTGCTAGCCATTATGCCAAAGCAGATTGCTAAGTTATATATGACTACCATATTCTACTAAGTATGCAACATTTTGCATTTTATTAGCTGGTTTATATAATATTTGAAGGAAAAGTGAATGTGAAAGTCATTCAGTTTTGTCCAACTCTTTGGGACCCCACGGACTATCAAGTCCATGGAATTCTCCAGGCCAGAATGCTGGAGTGGGTAGCCTTTTCATTCTCCAGGGATCTTCCTGACCAAGAATCAAAATCCATTGCAGGTGAATTGTTTACCAACTGAGCTATTAGGGAAGCTGCATTTGAATGAAAGCTAAAGGCAAATAAAATAAAATTTTGGCATTTTGGCTTATTTTTCCACATTTGCCTCATCACTTTAACTCTGTATATAAATTTGCATTCTATTGATAAAATCATGAAAGACAATATTTTCTCTAAATGCCTATGTTAATTTTCTATTACTAAGTAAAATCAATATCATCAGTAGCAATAGTAATAAGAAAATAATGTCAACACAATGTGTGATTTAAGTTAACTTCAAATGCAGGTATAAAAATAATACATGTACATACTGAATAAATGCATATTTTTTGTAATATATTTAATTTTGAATATCTCACCCTGTTAGTATGTTAAATAGTAAAATTACTTTGCAAAGCCTATTTAAAACTTCTTCACAACATATTATAAGCCTCTATTGTAGAGGAATTTTGAATGCTATATTATTTCCCTTTAGGAGATCCTTATCACTTAGCTTTCTGTTTGGGACAATTTTGTTAGATTTTTTTTCATGTAATATTTTACATTTGATTATCTTTTGCCTTCTCGAGTTACATGCCTACCATGTACTATAAAATTATGTTTTTAAATATATGAGAAAGAATTCTATCTTATATGTTTTTTATAGAAAAGTTTAAGGGATTTTTCATTTTGTAGATTTTACCATATTATTTCAACTCTAAAAGGAATAAGATGATATACTCACTACCAGGGTAAAATGTACAATATTGCTCAACTGCCCTTTGGGCCTATCCTTTTGTTATGAATCATTTTAATCCACTTTTAGGATATTATAATTTGAATGTAATGCTCTTGAGATTTAATAATCACTAAAACTTATAAGAAATAGTATATTAAGAAATAAGTATATTAAGACATATCATCTTCTGTCTCAAAAGTATAATGGCTAGAGGAAATTGCCTTGACAATCTCCCTCAAGCTTACCAGTATAAAAATATATGGAATTAAAATAAGATTAAAACAAGCATATACATATTTGCTTACTTCTAGGTAAATTATTGCATAATGACATTTAAAACTCAATTGCAAAACAACTGTTATATTGTAAAGAGAAAGGACTGTCTTGATTTTCACTATTTTTAAAATCAAAGCTATACATATGTATAGTTTTAAAAATCAAATTATTCTTATAATCTAAAAAAAGATGCCCTGATAAACCCCTAATATGATTCTCAATACATAGTATCACTGTATCCCTAAAAATAATTCTAATATATCTACTTCTAGTTTTTTTTAGAAATAACACATGACATTTGGTTATTTTAAATAAGATGTTAATAAGCCTTAAAACATAGGCAGTTATATTTAATAAAAGATGTATTTATTTTACATTATACTGCATGATGCATGCACCTTTTCATTTATGTTGAGTAGGTTGCTCTTCCCCCTCAACATTTTCAGAGTCCGTGTCCTCCATGAGCCATGCATATTTCAATGAGCCATGAAAAGCTGGAATGAATAGAATACATTAAACAGAATTTTCATCAGCCTCTGCATGTGAATTTGTGAGTGCTGCCTCATAAAAATTGTGACTTTGATTGATTTTCACTATATAAATTTGTACATTTAGCATACCCCAGGATAAGTAGTCCAAGGGAAAGGGGATTGTAGGAATGTAAAAGAAAAAAATTACCTATGTTTTCTGTCTACATATATAAAGTGGAGATTGTTCTTTTTTGACCAGTTTTCCTATATATATTCATTGATTTCTCCCATCCTTTGAAAAAAATAAGATTACGTGTCTTATTAATTGTCAATATTTGCACTATCACAATCCTGTTGATACTGTAGAAAGCTGAGCAAAGTCGTGTCCCATGATTCAATTTCTTGTCTTACCAGATCCTTGTTTACTTCTCTCAATAAAAATTGCATCCTTTTAGGATCTTCTGTAGTTTTAATTGTCCTTTTATGATTTAAGTATCACATTTTAATTAAAATTCTAAAACATTTCTCAAGATAGCAACTCATATTAGGAAGCATTCCTTTCTAGCACCTTCCATCCTTGGGCTGACTGTCCTATTAGCCTGTGCTAAACAGTTATCTTGGCAATTCTTCCATCATTATCTTAGAACCTTTATACCTCTTTCTGGTGTTGGATATCTCTTTTCAGTACCCTGTGACTTGCTCTTAATTAATTTATGTACTTATTTTGGTGGCATAGATTCTCAAATTGTTTTCTGGAAAAGAATACATTAATAATAGACTGTCTGAGTATATTCAAATTGGCTTTATTCATACTCTGGCTCACATGTAAATCTAGTCGTCCCTGAACTTTAAAAATATGTATTCATTTCCTTCTAGTTTTTAGCATTTTTGCTGTGAAGTCTGACAATTGTGAATCCTTTCTGAAAAATTTATGATTTTTTTTTTGAAATTTCAAGATTTGATTATTTTTGTCTACTCTTTATTTTTTACATATTTTGGTCACTTCTTATTCTGAAAGTTCTAGTCACTTGTTTCTAGAAACTTTTGCAGTATTTTTTGTTAATTTGCTTCCCACCATTTCCCCATTCAATTTCCTAATCATATCATTGTAAAATATTACCTACATAGTGGACTTCCTGGTCTGATCTTCCATTTTCTTGACCTTCCTCTTTTATTTAAATATCTCTGTCTCTTTTTTCTACTTTCTGCGAATCTTCCTCAGCTCTGTATTCCAAAATTTCAAGTGATTTTAACATTTTTATTGTCAATTATTATTATTAATTATTATTGTCATTATTATTGGTATTGTTACTTTATAAAGAGCTCTGCCTTAATCTCTGAACATAACCTTTTTCATAAAGGAACTTGTTCTGCTTAATTGCCATGTGAATACCCTTCTGAAGAAAATAATTATAGAATTTAAAAAATTTAGTGTGCTGGCTTTATCATTATTGAGATCAATCTTCTGGTTTTTTGATTGGTCTCATTTACTAGATGTTTTCCTCAATTGCTTGGTGTTTATTGGCTGCCAGTTCATATTTAAATGTGGGATGTTAAAAGCTGATTAAAAACTTTCTGTGTTAGTCCAAGCTTTTTTAACTGATGGTTTCAACATAGATGATCTGATGATGAATCCTGTGTTTCATTGGGGGAACTTGTAAATCTCCATATTTGTAGTTTTGCTTTTTTCCTCCTGGGATGGTCATACTCCCCACAAAGAATTCTAATCTTTGTCTTAGAGAATTCTAACTCAGCATACTAGAAGCCAAAGAGGAAGAAGACTTGAAAATTCTCACCAAGCACATACTCAATTCTCATCTAGCATATACATTTTAATCAATGTAATGGGCACTTCACTCTTATTCTTTCCTATTTCCAAAGCCCACAAAACTTTTTTTAAACTTTGCAGAGAGTAAACTGCATTTTCCTGGTTAGTCTGATGGTGAGAATTCCCTAAGTAGGAGATCAGAGAGGAAATCTAGGAGTCCACCTGCTTCTTATATTTCATATTGACAGTCGATTAATCCTCATTTTTATCCCTTCCTCCTTCTGTCATTTATATACACACACACACAGATATGCACATACGAACACAGACTCTATCAAAGTATCTGGTATCTACAATTAGAAGCTTTTAAGGGATTTTTCAGTGCAAATTGTTTTTTCTTTTTATGGCTTCCCACACAACAACCAGATTTTTTTTCTTTTTCTTTTTCTTTTTTTGATTCTGCTAAGCTATTATCACTAGGCCATCTACTTCTGATCATACAAAGCTAACTTGACATCCCTCATCTGTTCTAGTTCTACCTTGCTCTTAAGGGGATTTTGATTTCATTTCCTATTACAATGTTAATGGAGGACTGGGAGGGAATAAATGTAAAAGCTTAATTACAGAAATATTCTTTGATGTTGCAAGTTATAACAATAATTAATCCAAGAAACTATTAGGGACCCTGCTGTTTTTATTCACTTTTAAGTTAGGGAAATTAGCTGTTCATTCATTTATCTCTTATGTACTTATTTTACTATATGCCCTTCCCCAGGCTAAGTGCTAACTAAAGTATATAATATAGTGAATGTACCAAAAAAAAAAAAAATTCTTATGAACTTATATTCTAATAGAGAATTCAAACACTAAATAAGAAAATAAGAAAATCATTGCATCAATTAAGGATAAGTGTTAAGAATATATCTAAATACAATAATGTGATAGTGACAAGGGGTAACTATAACTAGTATATCACAAAAAGGTCTTTCTAGTATTCTGATGAGGGTATAATCATGATAAACTTCAAACCACATGAAGGGGTGGGGTAGGCAGACAGCAGAGGAGTCCAGAAGTGAGAATGAGCATGCCGGTTGGAGAAAGGTAAAGTACTGGCTGAAAGCACTATGAGATGAGGTACAAGTGAGAGGAAGAGAGTTTATCATGTAGGCCCTGCATATCACAGTGTGGAGTTTAGTTGGAGGACTGAGCATAAGAATTGTCTCCATTGGATGAGCTACTAGTGTGTGTGGCAGTACTCTAAGTATCAGTAAGTGAGCCTATACTTGAAGAAGTCTTATTTACCTCTAGTCCACTCATTGTATGTCTGACATTTATTATCAGGTCAATCAAGGTTAGCTAGTCTAGAACAGCCTGAGTTGAAAGGCCAGTCGCTGCTTCATATTAGGAACAAGTTAGCCTGGATTTATTTATGTGGTGACTGAACACCATTCTAAGAGAGCTAATGTTAAAAAAAATAAATTTTATAACTTTATAGTTAAATACAATATATACTTTACAGGGAACAGTCTAAATGCATTGATTCCTAATTATTTTGCTGTATTCTACAATTATCTGTGTTTGTGAAATGATTTATGTCTATTGTATCTATGGAAGAAGCACATATAACAAGCCGCTGGGCATCTTTTCTCAATTCCACAGAAGTGGGCAGTGGGTCCTATAGTAGCTCTATTTTTAGTTTTGAAAGAAACCTCCATATTGTTCTCCATAGTAACTGCACCAATTTACATTCCTACCAACAATGTCAGTTCAGTTCAGTTCAGTTCAGTTGCTCAGTCGTGTCCGACTCTCTGCGACCCATGAATCGCAGCACACCAGGCCTCCCTGTCCATCACCAACTCCCGGAGTTCACTCAGACTCACATCCATCAAGTCAGTGATGCCATCCAGCCATCGCATCCTCTGTCATCCCCTTTTCCTCCTGCCCCCAATCCCTCCCAGCATCAGAGTCTTTTCCAATGAGTTAACTCTTCGCATGAAGTGGCCAAAGTACTGGAGTTTCAGCTTTAGCATCATTCCTTCCAAAGAAATACCAGGGCTGATCTCCTTTAGAATGGTTGGATCTCCTTGCAGTCCAGGGGACTCTCAAGAGTCTTCAACACCGAAGTTCAAAAACATCAATTCTTCAGCGCTCAACCTTTTTCACAGTCCAACTCTCACATCCATACCTGACCACTGGAAAAACCATAGCCTTGACTAGATGGACCTTTGTTGGCAAAGTAATATTTCTGCTTTTCAATATGTTATCTAAGTTGGTCATAACTTTCCTTCCAAGGAGTAAGCGTCTTTTAATTTCATGACTGCAATCACCATCTGCAGTGATTTTGGAGCCCCACAAAAATAAAGTCTGATACTGTTTCCACTGTTTCCCCATCTATTTCCCATGAAGTGATAGGACCAGATGCCATGATCTTTGTTTTCTGAATGTTGAGCTTTAAGCCAACTTTTTCACTCTCCTCTTTTACTTTCATCAAGAGCCTTTTTAGTTCCTCTTCACTTTCTGCGATAAGGGTGGTGTCATCTGCATATCTGCGGTTATTGATATTTCTCCTGGCAATCTTGATTCCAGCTTGTGGTTCTTCCAGCCCAGTGTTTCTCATGCTGTACTCTGCATAGAAATTAAATAAGCAGGGTGACAATATACAGCCTTGACGTACTCCTTTTCCTATTTGAAACCAGTCTGTTGTTCCATGTCCAGTTCTAACTGTTGCTTCCTGATCTGCATATAGGTTTCTCAAGAGACAGATCAGGTGGCCTGGTATTCCCATCTCTTTCAAAATTGTTCACAGTTTATTGTGATCCACACAGTCAAAGGCTTTGACATAGTCAAGAAAGCAGAAATAGATGTTTTTCTGAAACTCTCTTGCTTTTTCCATGATCCAGCAGATGTTGGCAATTTGATCTCTGGTTCCTCTGCCTTTTCTAAAACCAGCTTGAACATCTGGAAGTTCATAGTTCATGTACTGCTGAAGCCTGGCTGGGAGAATTTTTACTTTACTAGCGTGTGAGATGAGTGCAATTGTCCAGTAGTTTGGGCATCTTTGGCATTGCCTTTCTTTGGGATTGGAATGAAAACTGACCTTTTCCAGTCCTGTGGCCACTGCTGAGTTTTCCAAATTTGCTGGCATATTGAGTGCAGATGCCTTTTCTAAAACCAGCTTGAACATCTGGAAGTTCATAGTTCATGTACTGCTGAAGCCTGGCTGGGAGAATTTTTACTTTACTAGCGTGTGAGATGAGTGCAATTGTCCAGTAGTTTGGGCATCTTTGGCATTGCCTTTCTTTGGGACTGGAATGAAAACTGACCTTTTCCAGTCCACTGCTGAGTTTTCCAGATTTGCTGGCGTATTGAGTGCAGCACTTTCACAGCATCATCTTTCAGATTTGAAATAACTCACTGGGATTACATCACCTCCACTAGATTTGTTTGTAGTGATGCTTTCTAAGGCCCACTTGATTTCATGTTCCATGATATCTGGCTCTATACAGAATGTGGTCCACTGGAGAAGAGAATGGCAAACCACTTCAGTATTCTTCCCTTGAGAACCCCATGAACAGTATGAAAAGGCAAAGTGATAGGATACTCCCTAGGTCATTAGGTGCCCAATATACTACTGGAGATCAGTGGAGAAATAACTCCAGAAAGAATGAAGGCATGGAGCCAAAGCAAAAACAATACCCAGCTGTGGATGTGACTGGTGATAGAAGCAAGTCCGATGCTATAAAGAACAGTATTGCATAGGAACCTAGAATGTTAGGTCCATGAGTTAAGGCAAATTGGAAGTGGTCAAACAGGAGATGGCAAGAGTGAATGTCAACATTCTAGGAACCAACGAACTAAAGTGGACTGAAATGGGTGAATTTAACTCAGATGACCATTATGTCTACTGTTGCGGGCAAGAATCCCTTAGAAGAAATAGAGTAGCCATCGTGGTCAATGGAAGTGTCCGAAATGCAGTACTTGGATGCAATCTCAAAAATGACAGAATGATCTCTGTTCATTTCCAAGGCAAACCATTCAATATCACAGTAATCGAAGTCTTTGCCCCAACCAGTAATGCTGAAGAAGCTGAAGAATGTCAAAGTGTTCCCTTTTCTCCATACCTTCTCCAGTCCTTATTATTTATAGACATTTTGATGATAGCCATTCTGATCAGTGTGAGATGATACCTCATTGTAGTTTTAATTTGCATTTATCTAATACTTTGGCCACCTCGTGTGAAGAGTTAACTTATTGGAAAAGACTCTGATGCTGGGAGGGATTGGGGGCAGGAGGAGAAGGGGACAACAGAGGATGAGATGGCTGGATGGCATCACAGACTCAATGGACGTGAGTCTGAGTGAACTCCGGGAGTTGGCGATGGACAGGGAGGCCTGGTGTGCTGCGATTCATGGGGTCGCAAAGAGTCGGACACGACGAGCGACTGAACTTAAGTGAACTGAGTAATAATTGACATCATTGAATATAGTTTCATGTGTCTTTTGATCTTTTCTATGCCTTCTTTAGAGAAATGTCTATTTAGATCCTCTGTCCAATTTCTTTTTAGATTATGTGCTTCTTAAATATTGAGTTGTATGTGCTATTTTTTATATTTTGAGAAATTATCTCTTGTCAGTTATATTCTTTATGAATATTTTTCCCATTCATTATATTCTTTTCATTTTGTTGAAGGTTTCCTTTGCTATACAGTTTATTCTTTTGCTTTTAATTTTGATTAGGTCCCATTTATTTATTTTTGCTTTATTTCTTTCACCTAGGGAGCCAGATCTAAGAAAATATTGCTATGCTCTATGTCTAAAATGTTTTGCCTACGTTCTCTTCTAGGAGTTTTATGGTGTCATATCTTATATTTAGAGCTTTACACCATTTTTGAGTTTATATTTGTATATGCTATAAGGGAGTATTCTAATTTCATTGATTTATGTGAGGATTCCACCTTTCCAAACACCACTTGTGGAAGAAAATTTCTTTTCTACCTTGTATACCCTTGCGTCTTTGTCAGAGATTAATTTATCATAGCTGTGTGGGTTTATTTCTGGTCTCTCTATTCAATTGATCCACCTGTCTTTTTTTTTTTTTTGCTAATATCATGCTATTTGATTACAGCAGCTTTATAGTACTGTCTGAAGTTTGAGAGGGTTATGTCTCCTGACTTGCTTTTTTCCCCTCAGGATTGCTTTGGCAATTCCGGGTCTTTTGTGGCTCCATATAACTTTTAGAATTATTTGTTCTAGTTCTGTGAAAAATGCAATGAAGAGTTTGAAAGGGATCACATTAAATATATACATTGCTTTAGGTAGTATGGCTGTTTTATTAATAGTAATTCTTCCAGTCTAAGAGCATTGACTATCTTTCCATTTCTTTGACTCACCTTCAGTTTCCTTTATCAGTTGTACAGTTTTGAGCTTATAGGTCTTTCACCTCCTTAATTAGGTTTATCCTAGGTCCTGGGTATTTTATTTTTTGGCACAATTATAAATAAGAATTTCTTTTTAACTCTCTCTTTCTGAAAGGGAAATATGACAGATTTATGTATGTTAATATTGTATCTTGCTACCTTGCTGAATTCAGTTATTAGTTTAACAGCTTTTCTGTGGAGTCTTTTAGGTTTTCTATATAGAGTATCATGTCATCCTCCTATAATGATACTTTCACTTTTTCTATTCCAATTTGGATATCTTTATTTCCAGAAGGAATTTCTTTATAGTTGAGAACTCAAAATTTTATGTAGAAAAATAAAACCTAATAAGGAATATATTTTTTAAACAGGAAAAATGTTAACCTATTTGGACATAAAATATATATACCTAAATGAACAACAATGAGAGAAAGTCAAATATATATAAATATATATATTTGCCATTGTTGTTTTATATAACAGAATATATATATATGTGTGTGTGCAGAAACATATACACATACACACGTTTTACATATACTATAGAAAAAATATACATAATTCAGTGTATAACTATTTTTATAATATAAGAATAAAGTTGGAACCCTATCTCATGCCTTGAAAAAAATTCCATAAATCTAAAATGCTTTTAAAAACAAAGATAAAAAGAGAAAGATTTACACATTGACAAAATAGAAGAAAATATATTGTAATACTCTTTTTGTCTCTTTTGTTGGAGATCTGGGGAGTTCTGTTAGTATAATTCTGGTGTATGAGCCTGTATATTGTTTGCATGTATCTTGTTTGGCCCCATTGCTGTAAATCACCATTAGCATGATCAATATGCTGAGGATGAGAATTTTTATAAGGTACAGGATGTTCAGTGTTTCTTAGCTAAGAAAAGAGAAAAATATAATAACTCATGGTTTTCTTTCTGATGCATAAAGTAGCAGGATATTGAACTGACAGCACCCATGTGGTCTGTAATAGCATGCAGTCTTCTAAAGATGTTGGAGAGTTTAAAAATGGAACGTTATTTAAGGAATCAGAATAGCTTCCTTGTATTGTTGATCTAAAATCCTAAGAATGTTGTGTGTGTATGAGAGAGAGGGGGACAGACAGAGAGATAGAAAGATAAAAAGAGATCAACTGATAAATCAGAATTTCTGGGTCTGACATTCTGAGAAATGTTTGAAATGTTATTTTGAAAAATAATTAATTTTTTAACTCCTTGTATTTTTTCACTGTGCTCTCATGAAAGACATTCTATTAACTGAAATCTGAGGCATCTAGTTACTAACATTAGTCTTTCAAAAGAAATATTAATATATTTTTCTCAAAATTTTGTTGCATGTTTTTTAAATTTTTATTTATAGTATAGTATTGTAAATACTGCTATATACCTTCACTAGTTTGAGAAATAAAATTAAATTGATTTAATATTTAAAATATATGGCATTTTACATTTTCATAAGACCCATGTTTTGAAAGGATATAAAATCTTAAGTTTGCCACATAAAATATTCTGAGACTACCAATGTGCAATACACTAAATAAAAAAACAATATAGTGAAGGTTAGATATATCAACCTAACAGTAAATGAAAAAATGGCTACAGTTAATAACGATTTAATGCTATAATAGAACTATGAGCAATAGAGTGCTTATATAATTTCTCATGGAACCAGAAACTATTTTTGAGAGAGGAATAAGAGACTAAGAGTAATTTTGCTAGAAACCTAAGTGCGTATTACAACTGGCCCGAGTAAACCAGTTTATATAGAGAAATTCAGACGACATTACTATAAATAGAGGGGATGTTACTTCTTTATAGTCTGATAATCAGGATAAATCACTTTGAAGGAATATTGGATGTATCATATAAGTAAAACATATTGGGGCTAGTCAGTGTGACTTCCTCCAAAAGTGGATTTTGATATAAGCTCTTTGAATATTTCTTCTGGGATTGGGGAACAACCATAGAAATCAGGAACCATAGAAATTAGGAAAACAGAGTCACATGGTGGCTAATTAAGGGGTATTTCTGATTATAAGATATTGGAATCTTATTCTCCTGAATTATACCAATTTCTGATATACACATGAAGGAAGTCAACAAATATAGACTTCAACTCATTCTCATTTACATAGAGAAGGTCTAAAATGGCTTACACAAAAAGTAGAGAATTCTCACAATTGAAAACTTACAAATTTTCAAGCAGGCAAAATGGGGGTCAGATGAGGTCATAAAGGATCATGTCTTGATTCTCCCTCTTTTGAGTTAGTTCTATTTCCAGAGGTTTGGCACAGTGCTCTCAAATTTTTGTACCTGACAGTCAAAATCCATCAGGAAAAGCAAATAAAGTCTTTCATCAAAGACTTGATTTTTTTCCAATTCAATTTAGCTCACTTTGATTGGCCTACCTGTTGTGAAGTCTGAGTGAATGAAGTATACAATGGCATAACTCTATGCCATGTTGCTTCTATTGAAACCAACTTATACATGGCTACTTAGAAGTAGATTCAAAGAGGAATGCTCTCCAAACCATATGTGGGTCCATACCAGGAACAGAGTCAATGACCAAAAAAAAAAAAAAAAAAAAAATCAGTTGGCAGTACCATTAGCTTGCCTTCACTCTCAATTTCCATTTCTTTTCCTCATTTATATGACTATTCTCTCTGTATTTTTATTTTCTTCCTACTGCTCTGTTGTTTATTCATTAAGTAGTGTCTGACTCTGTGACCCCATGGACCATAATCCTCTAGGCTCCCTGACCATGGGATTTTCCAGGCAAAATACCGGAGTGAGTTGCCATTTCCTTCTCAAGGAGATCTTCCCGACCCAGGGATTGAGCCTGCATCTCCTTTATGGGTTCTTTACTGCTAACAGATGGATTCCTTGGTGCTGAGTCAATAAGGAAGCCCACAATTGTGTTTGCTTCCTTCTTTGTATACAATACACAATTGACTTCATTCATTTTAACACAGGGGAAATGTGCTGTAGAGAGAAGAAATGTCCTCTAGAAAAAGAAATTCTCACATAGCTACATGACCAGCAACAATAAGTCTGTGCTTTCATTTTTTCATCTGCAAAATAGAAACATTCTGGTTGTTTACAAGTTATTGTGAGGACTAGAAAAAAATCTATATAAAGGAGAAAGTTTGGTGTGCTGAGCGATCAAATGGCTAAAAACTGTCAGGAGGGTTTCTTCTAAAGAGGGAGCCATGCTCCTTCCTACAGGATTTTAAGAAAGCAAATATAAACTGTGAAAGTATTTTTAAGAATTTGTACATTTTACACTTGTGACAGATACTTTGAAGAAAGACCCTCATATTAAAAAGATTGTTAAGAAAGAGAATCTCACCTCCAACAATGAATATTCCTTCTTTTTTTATTTTATAACTATATAGCCCTTGTTTAAGGAAAATCCTGTGGACAGAGGAGCCTGGTGGGCTGTAGTTCATGGGGTCACTGTGAGTCGGGCACGACTGAGTGACTTCACTTTCACTTTTCACTTTCCTGCATTGGAGAAGAAAATGGCAACCCACTCCAGCGTTCTTGGCTGGAGAATCCCAGGGACGACGAAGCCTGGTGGGCTGCCGTCTATGGGGTCGCACAGAGTCGATCACGACTGAAGCGACTTAGTGGCAGCAACAAAATGTATAAACCTCATTTGTATAAAAACAAGAAAGGCAATAGCAACATTGAAGTAGTGAGTAGAATTTTTGTGTGTATGTGTTATTTAATAGAATTATCAGGTAACCTACTTTGGACAATGTTCATTTATTGCTATTTCTAATTAACTAATGAGACTTATAGAGTTTTTCAATTACAATTCAGCATTATCCAAACTACAATGTATTTCCATCAATCCCAAGTTTGTGGAGTTTATTTAAAAGCTTTATGAATTGTGAGCAGATCAAATACTTGAACTGACCTGTGTTTTATGTGTATCCCATGATACAAAATAATTAAAGTTTTCATTTTTAAAGCATTGAGATTTGAACATAAAAACAAACTCTGAACATAAATATGTGAATTTTTTAGAGTACTGTGAATATGACTTAGCAGAATGCACAAAGCAGAAGATTTTGAGAGCCTTTACAATGCCCCCAACACAAAAAAAAANGATTGTATAAATAAATAAATAAATGGATATCCTCTGTTTTCAGATAGGAAGACTTGAAATTAAAAATATTAATTTTTGTCAAAATAAACTTGTTAATAGCTTATGGGATCTTAGTTCCCTCACCAAAGATCAAACCCAGGCCATCAGGGAAAGCACTGAATCCTAACCACTGGATCCCCAGAGAATCCCCAAAATTATATGATTAGTTTTTATAAACTTGAGAAGTTAATTTCAAAAATTTATATCCAAGCATGAAAAGCAAAGTGTAAATAAGATATTCCTAAAGAAGATTAACAATTGGTGAGATTTCCTCACCCCAAATCATGGTTTTTATAATGCTATACTAATTGTGGATTGTACATTTTTAAACTTCAATTTTTCTGCTGCCTCAATCTCCTACAAACAGGCTGTGATCATCCTGCTAGCAACCAGATGCACCAAATGTAATAAGACCGGTCCCTGCCACAAGCTCTCCTTCTTGCCCTCACCTGACTGGCCCAATGACATGCAAACAAATCAGTGGAATTCCCTCATGTCTTTTATTGGGTACTCCACCAGATCTCCTGTAAGGGAACTTACCCATGGGCACTTGCCCTCTCTGCTTCCCTCGCTACTTGATTGAGACTGTCTCTTTAATGCTTTCCCCTATATGAGACCCACTCTTGGAGTGCAGTGACTCTGCTTGGCTAGGACCTTAGACTATAATAAGGTTTTGTTTGTTTGTTTGTTTTGTCCTGAGCATCTTCAGTTTTCCCCTTGTAAGTGTACCTGATTGACCATCACCTCAAAGAACAGAAAAAAAACAACTTGTGTTAGTGACGTAGGAATATAAGACTGTGTGATGAAGCTAAATAAAAAGCTAGGAAATGAAACTGTGTCTACATGGAGATTTTATATATTATCAGGCACCATTGCCAAACAGTAGTAAAAGATTTAAAATACATAATGCTGAGAGATTTAATTATACATATAATAACAAAAGATTATCCCTACTTTAAATCAGAAACAGCAGTGATTTAATATAGATCAAAGAATCATATATGAAAAGCAAAAGACAAACTTCTACTGGAAAATATAAAGCATTTTTTTTGAAGAGGAGTATAATTTTCAAATCAGACAAAAAGTTCAAGCCAGAAAAAAATAGACTTAGAAGTAACAATTTTATGGAAAGAAAAAAAAAAAGCTATAGCTTGTTGCATCAACATGAATAATTTTAAAGCATAACATTAAACAAAAAAAGCAAAATAAGGCCATTCATATATGTTTTAAAAGGAGAAAAAATAAACTATATGTTTTCCTTGAGAAATCTGTATGCAGGTCAGGAAGCAACAGTTAGAACTAAACATGGAACAACAGGCTGGTTCCAAATAGGAAAAGGAGTACATCAAGGCTGTATATTGTCACCCTGCTTATTTAACTTGTATGCAGAGTACATCATGAGAAGCGCTGGACTGGAAGAAACACAAGCTGGAATCAAGATTGCTGGGAGAAATATCAATAACCTCAGATATGCAGATGACATCACCCTTATGGCGGAAAGTGAAGAGGAAATAAAAAGCCTCTTGATGAAAGGGAAAGAGGAGAGTGAAAAAGTTGGCTTAAAGCTCAACATTCAGAAAACAAAGATCATGGCATCCGGTCCCATCACTTCATGGCAAATAGACAGTGGAAACAGTGTCAGACTTTATTTTTGGGGGGCTCCAAAATCACTGCAGATGGTGAGTGCAGCCATGAAATTAAAAGACTCTTACTCCTTGGAAGAAAAGNGGAAAGAGGAGAGTGAAAAAGTTGGCTTAAAGCTCAACATTCAGAAAACAAAGATCATGGCATCCGGTCCCATCACTTCATGGCAAATAGACAGTGGAAACAGTGTCAGACTTTATTTTTGGGGGGCTCCAAAATCACTGCAGATGGTGAGTGCAGCCATGAAATTAAAAGACTCTTACTCCTTGGAAGAAAAGTTATGACCAACCTAGATAGCATATTCAAAAGCAGAGACATTACTTTGCCGACTAAGGTCTGTCTAGTCAAGGCTATGGTTTTTCCAGTAGTCATCTATGGATGTGAGAGTTGGACTGTGAAGAAAGCTGAGCACCAAAGAATTGATGCTTTTGAACTGTGGTGTTGGAGAAGACTCTTGAAAGTCCCTTGGACTGCAAGGAGATCCAACCAGTCCATTCTGAAGGAGATCAGCCCTGGGATTTCTTTGGAGGGAATGATGCTAAAGCTGAAACTCCAGTACTTTGGCCACCTCATGCAAAGAGTTGACTCATTGGCAAAGACTCTGATGCTGGGAGGGATTGGGGGCAGGAGGAGAAGGGGATAACAGAGGATGAGATTGCTGGATGGCATCACCAACTCGATGGACATGAGTCTGATTGAACTCCGGGAGTTGGTGATGGACAGGAAAGCCTGGCGTGCTGCAATTCATGGGGTCACAAAGAGTCGGACATGACTGAGCGACTGAACTGAACTGATATGTTTTCCAGATAACATACTGTAAATTGTGAAGAAAACCAAGAGAATGAAGGGAGTACAGAAAGCTAGTGGAAAAGATGATTCAGGAGATTTCAAAGCCATTAGTCATTTTTTCCTTGTTATGTTAGGCAGTGGTTACATAGATGTTACTTTTATTCTTATTTCTTAAACTCTACACATATATTCGGAGAAGGCAATGGCACCCCACTGCAGTACTCTTGCCTGGAAAATCCCATGGACAGAGGAGCCTGGTAGGCTGCAGTCCATGCAGTCACTAAGAGTTGGACACGACAGAGCGACTTAATTTTCACTTTTCACTTTCATGCATTGGAGAAGGATACGTTTTTAAAATGCACTGCTCTTCAAGAAGTTTTAAGTATACAGAAACTTGGAAAGTTTGTACAGAGTCTATGGGTAAAGAAAGCTGAGTGCCTAAGAATTGATGCTTTTGAACTGTGGTGTTGGAGAATCCCTTGGACTGCAAAGAGGTCAAAACCAGTCAATCCTAAAGGAAATCAGTCCTAAATTGGAAGGATTGACGCTGAAGCTGAAACTCCAATATTTTGGCTACCTGATCTGAAGAAATGACTCATTTGAAAAGACCCAGATGCTGGGAAAGATTGAAGGCAGGAGGAGAAGGGAACAACAGAGGATGAGATGGTTGGATGGTATCACTGACTCGAACATGAGTTTGAGCAAGCTCCAGGAGTTGGTGATGGACAGGGAAGCCTGGTGTGCTGCAGTCCATAGGGTCACAAACAAGTGGACACAGCTGAGCAGCTGAACAGAACTGAACTGATATGTTGACTTTCTCCTATTATCTACATTTTTCATTAGTATGGTGTATTTGTTGCAATGAATGAACCAGTACTAATATACTAACATGACATAGAGTCCTTTTGCTATTTTAGGATCCCATCAAGGATGAGATATCAAATTTAGTAATCGTTCTCATTAGGATACTCCTAGCAGTAACAGTTTCTCGGGCTGTCCTTATTTTCGATCACTGTGATATTTTTGAGGAATACTGGTTAAATATTTGGCAGAATGTCTCTCAATTGGGATTTATTTGGCATACTTATTATTATTAGATTGGGGTTATGTATTTTGGGGACAAAGACCACAGAGGTAGGTGCCATTTTCATTATATCAGGAGGACCAACTAATAACACAACATCACTTCCAATGCTAGTTTGGACCACTCTACTTTTTTTATTATTTTTTTTTTTTATAACTACTTGTTCAGTGTTACCTCCCTTTGCATTCATTTTACATGCTAACAAGGTAATCTCTGAAGCTAGACTTCAACAGTACGTGAACCAAGAACTTCCAGATGTACAAGCTGGATTTAGAAAAGGCAGAGGGATCAGAGATCAAATTGCCAACATCCTTTGGATCATAGAAAAGGCAAGTGGATTCCAGAAAAACATACACATCTTCTTCATTGGCTATGTTAAACCCTTTGACTGTGTGGATCACAACAAACTGTGGAAAATTCTTAAAGACATGGGAATATCAGACAACATTATCTGCCTCCTGAGAAACCTGTGTGCAGGTCAAGAAGCAACGGTTAGACTGGACATAGAACAATGGACTGGTTCCAAATTGGGCAAGGAGTACATCAAGGCTATATATTATCATCCCCGCTTATTTAACTTATATGCAGAGTACATTATGGGAAATGCCAGGCTGGATGAATCACAAGCTGAAATCAAGATTGCTGGGAGAAATAGCAATAACCTCAGATATGCAGATGATACAACTCTAATGACAGAAAGTGAAGAGGAACTAAAGAGCCTCTTGATGAATGTGAAAGAGAAGAGTGAGAAGCTGGCTTAAAACTCAACACTCAAAATGGCATCTGGCCCCATCATTCCATGGCAAATAGATGGGGGAAAATGGATGCAGTGACAGAATTTCTTTTCTTGGGCTCCAAAATGACTGCAGATGGCAACTGCAGCCATGACAATTAAAAGATGCTTGCTCCTTGCAAGAAAAACTATGACCAACCTAGACAGAGTATTAACAGCAGAGACTTCACTTTGCTTACAAAGGTCTGTATAGTCAAAGCTATTTTTTTTTTCCAGTATCATGTATGGATGTGAGAGTTGGACCATAAAGAAGGCTGAAAGCCAAAAAATTGACGCTTTTGAACTGTGGTGCTCGAGAAGACTCTTGTGAGTCCCTTGGACTGCAAGGAGGTCAAACCAGTCAATCCTAAAGAAAATCAGTCCTGAATATTCATTGGAAGGACTGATGCTGAAGCTGAAACTCCAATATTTTGGCTACCTGATGTGAAGAACTGACTCATTTGAAAAGACCCTGATGCTGGGAAAGATTCAGGGCAGGATGAGAAGGGGACAACAGAAAATGAGATGATTAAATGGCATCGTTGACTCAATGGGCATGAGTTTGAGCAAACTGGGAAATAGTGAAGGACAGGGAAGCCTGGCAGCTGCAGTTCGTGGGGTCACAAAGAGTTGTACATCAATGAATGACTGAACAACACAACCTCTCTAGTAGACTCCTCTATCCTCCTTTGAAACATGAAAAACAACATAAAGAATTTAAGACTCCCTACTTTTTCTCCCTATCAACTATCTTTAATTTAGAAGAATAAAAACGATTCATGTGTGGCACTTTCTGACATCACTGATTTTGGCTTTACAGAAAGATTTCAGGTTTGTAAATTCAGCCTTAGTTCTCTCATATCAGGTTTAATTTTTCCTGTTATGCCCTACATTTTAGGGAAGAAATACTGGGTTTCATTCTCCTCTAACTTTCAGATTACTTTGTGAGAAAACATGCTCAGTCCTCTAACAGATTCATTCCATTTTTTTCCCCAGAAAATTCTCTTGAATAGCCTAAGAAAGGGGTAATTTCAATAGACACAGAGTTGATTTTCTTCCCTCATTCCTGACATGCATATTCTTCTGTGATACAGTCATGTCTCCATATATAAGTAAAGGCTTCCATGGGAGGAAAGTTAAATTCATTTTTTCTTACCATGCTTCTAGATTATGGCACTTAGGTTTCTTAAATTCATGATTGATTGATAAGCTGTTCTACTTTTCAAAATAAATATTTTAATACATGCTAAGTTCTCTTTTGATACTGGAACTTCCATTCAAAAAGTCAATAAGGAATGTAAGTTGCAATATTGCTATGTAATACTCAGTTAAGTGATTTTTTTTTTCCAGAAGAAGAAACTAAGGAAAAGAGGTCAACCCATCTTCTTAAAGGTAATGCTATATAATAGTGTAAGTAAGATTAACCCGTTTTTTCCTGTTTTCTTCTCTTCATAGTAATTTAGATTTTGTGCAAAAAATAAAGCAGAGAAATGTATCTGTCTTAACAACGCAAACTGTACCAGGTGTTTATATACTACCTCAAATTTATTTAGCAAAACTGAAAAATCTGAAAAGGTCAAAGGTCATTCCAACCCTGTTATCCACTTTATATGATTTACACCTTTGCTGTGAATTTCAGTCAATAGTATTTCAGACTGCTTTGGGCAAGGTGACAGAAGGGACTGCACCAGGGAGAAAGGAAGAGTAAGGGTAAGGTAGCAGGATATATTTTTACAAATCACATATTACATTTTGTATCATCATCCCCATCAAACTCAGCTTAATGTTTGACATCTTGCACCATACTGTTTGAAAGTTCCTTATAAACCCATCATTCCAGGATATTTGATATAAGTATAAGCACTCTTTTCATCTTTTTTCATGTGTCAGAACCTACCATATCCTGATAAAATTTATCCTTGTGACCAATTCTGAGTTAACTTTTCCTCTTACTTTGCTGTTTACAGGACTGAAAGAGAGGACCAATACACTCTGATTTCCACTACTGCTTCTATTCTAGACTTTATTCTGAAAACATAAACCAATATTTTTAAAAACTCCATTGTCATTCCTCATCTTTATCACTATGTTTTGAACTCCAGTTCATTCTTCTGTCTCTTAATTTTTTTGGATCATGTATCTCCAAATAAGTATATTTCCTTATAATATATTTAAATATTTTATATATATATATATATAAAATATTTTAATGTGTTCACTAAAGAGCCATAAAACACCTGGCTTTCTGGTACTAGATTTAATTCAATTATAAAGACTACTACATTACGTCCAAGTATACCCATGCTGCTCCCATTCCTTTTGATTTTCCCTGGTCCATACCAAGTTTCCAAATTATCTCTCTTTCTCTTAAAAGCAGATTTTTAAAATAATATTTTCACCTTTAATCAATTCTTTTTCCTTAATTCACTTTCACAAACTGCAAACAATTTAGTACTTTGCAATCTAAACTCTGCTACTTCATGGAACCTGTTCTCACAATAGTTTCTGTCCTCATAATTTCCAGATTCAGTGACCTTTTCTCAATAATAGAATCTAACCAGGCTATGCAATGTTATGCTACAGTCACAAATCATTTCCTGAGTCTCAGGGATGTAGCACAATTTTTTTTTCTCACATGTTGAAAACAAATATAAATTGCTATTTCTGGTCCTTCTGCTCAGTTGAATAGTTCTTCAAGCACTGATTCAAAGGTTCAGGCTTATTCTATACAGTGATTTCTCCATCTATAGATATGCGTTAAGTGCTGCCCTGATATCTTCCAGCTGATTTATTTCAGTAGAATGGGAAGTGGGCGCAGAATAGGAAGCACGTAAGGTCAAACATGTCAAATCAATACAGCAGCTTTTAATTTCTTGGACCTATCACTTTTACTCTAGTACCAAGAACTAGGCACATGATACTAGGTAGATTGCAAGAGGATTGAGAAATGGAATTTATCCCTATGCCCACAAGGAGAAAAGCCTGTCTCTGTCACAGTCTTCCAAAACACTTTCTATTGTGGCTTTTATCATATCACATAACGTTCTAGTACATTGTTGATTTGCTACATAATATTTTTATTCATGATGGTGAGAGACAACTAAACATTCATATTCCTAGAGCTTATAATGGTATATGTATCTCATGTTAGTCATATAAAAATTGCTAGTCAAAGGAATGGATTAATAACCAATGTTCCTTGTACAGTATTAGTATTTAAAGCCGAAGGCTACTCTATGTTTCTTGCTTCTGTCTTATCTTTTTGGTTCCTTTTCAACATATTGATATGTTCTGTATTGTTCATATCAGTCAGTACAGTTTAGTCTCTCAGTCGTGTCTGACTCTTTGCAACCCCATGAATCGTGGCATGCCAGGTCTCCCTGACCATCACCTACTCCCGGAGTTCACTCAGACTCACGTCCGTCGAGTCACACAACTGAGCGACTAAACTGAACTGAACTGAACTGTTTACCGCTAATGCCTATTCTGTCTCTGGTCATATGATTCTAAAGCCCACAGTTTCTAGAGATTATCCTAGAGGCAGTGACACCAAAACCTTATTTTTCCAGTTATGTTTTTTTCCCATAAACTCTGATGAAGCTAAATTGTACTATGAAACATTTCAATACATTGCTGACATAATCAATTAAGCTCCCAATCTTTTCTATTTTCTTCTTGGATTCTTAAAGAATCAGCTCATAAGTACCTACTCTCTGGGCCATTTTCTCCAGCATATTTTCCCACAAGATTATTTTTTTATTAAATAGCAATAACTAAATTAAATATTTAATAGACATGCTATTAATAAAAGAGTAATACAGTCTTCAACAGAATTTGAAGGCTATATTTATAGCGTCAGTAAGTCTTTTGTCGAAATTTTGAAAATATTTTCTGCATATGTTTTTCCTTATTTTCCTTTAAAGATAAAAAGGTAAAACTGTGTCTTGCATGTATGTCTTATTTAAGAATAATTTCAGTTAATTTTATTTTTTCAAATATTTATTTTTAAATTTGGTTATCAAAGAAATAGAATTTTCATGAGTCCATGGCTTTGTTTGCTACTGTAAGATAGTCATGGTGAAATAAAAAACAAACAAAAACTACAAGTTGGAAATCTGAGCTAAAATTCTGCTTCTGCAACCTGCTACTCATATGGTAGTAAGTCTCTAACCTTCTATTTTTGTTCTTTATTCACATACAGTGAGACTATAAATATCTAACTCATAGCAATATATTAAAAGTGTCAAATGATTGTATATATGAGAGCATGAGCCTTAGTAACTGACATGTATTAGTTACTCAAAATCCATTCATTATATATTCCTTCATTCATTTATCCATTCACCTATTCACTTCTACAATGACACAGCAGAATGTCAACCTGAGAATATTACTTTCTAACAAAAGTTAAGATTAATAAAGGTACATTCAATATTTTACATCATCACCCGAAATCCAATTTTTGTAAAACCCACAATAAAGTGTTGTGTTAGTTTCTGGTGTATAGGAAACTGAATCAGCTATACGTGTACACATATCCCCTGTTTGTCACTGCAGCACCTTGAGTAGAGTTTCCTGCACTTACAGTTGGTTCTCATTGGTTTTGTGGTGGCGCTCAGTCGTCTGACTCTTTGCGACCCCATGGACTTTAGTTGTCCAGGCTCCTCTGTCCATGGGATTTTTCCAGGCAAAATTTCAGGAGTGGGTTGCCATTTCCTACTCCAGGATATCTTCCCAACACAGGGATTGGACCTGTATTTCTTACATTTTCTGCAAGTGTGTAGATTTTTTACCACTGGCACCACCTGGGAAGCCCTCTCATTAGTTACCTATTTTATATACAGCAGTGTATATATGTAAGTCCCATTCTCACAATTTAGCTCACCCTCACTTCCCCCCTTAATGTCCATACATTTGTTCTCTGAGTCTGTGTCTCTATTTCTGCTTTGCAAACAGGATCATCTATAACACTTTTCAAGATTCCACATATATGTACTAATATATGGTATTTGATTTTCTCTTTTGGACTTACTTCACTCTGCATAACGGTCTGTTCATGTCTTTGCCAAGTAAAACCATTAACTTTTTTTTCCATCTTTTCCTTCTCTCCTGACATGATTGTTTATTTCTTTGGGTTTCCCATCTCAGTAATTAATAATTCTATACCCAAAATGACTTAAACAAATACTAAGAGCCAGCCTCAATTTATCTATTTTACTAATCTTACCACAGTAAATCATCATCATATTCCTTTAATTTTCATCAATATATGTAGCATATTGGTGCCCTGTCTCTGTCTCCACTATTGTCATCCTGATTCAAGCTTCCATCATCTCTCCCTTGAAATATGTGACAGCCTCTAACTGGTTTTCCTGGTTCTATGCTCATTCTTCAAATTGCAGCAACAAGAATGACAATTATAACATACAATTGAAACTGCTTTGCTATTATCAGAATATAACCCATATAAAGCCCTTAGCATAGTGTCTCATATATCCTAGGCCTTAAATAAGTGTTATTTCTCCTTTCTCTCTTGTTGTTTTCTATGCACTTTAATCTTTGCACACATGCTGTCCTCCAAGAATGCTCTTAGGTATCTTCTTGGTGCAGCTTTACCTGAACCACTTGCTGATTTTACTCAAAGTGAAGTTTATTCCTCCTTTTCTGTGCCACCTTGGCTGGGTTCATGAAGTTGTGTTATAGACCTAGTGACAAGGGTTTGCAATTTAGAACAGACATGTTAGATATAAATGATAATATGCATGTGATTACTGTAAGGGAAAATAAATACTTGACAGATTTTTGCATCCTCATGCTTTCTGATATATATGAAAATTTCTTTAAGTAAATAAAAATTTTTATAAGATTAGGAGCACAGTGGAAGAGTTTATTTTCTTAACTAGGAAACAGTAGACAGCATATGAAAAAAAAAGTTTAAAACCAGAGAGAAGAGGTTGGGAGAGATAGAACATAAGATAATTATTTTATCAGTATATTACATGTATTTAACTTTGAAATATGGTCAATTAATTATGAAAATATTAGGAGTATGCTTAATATTATTTGTTTAAATCAAAAGGAAAAATTGCATGATTTAAAAATGATATCTAGGATACATTCTATAAATAGGCAAAAATATCTATTAATAGAGAAAATTCTCTATTTGGATAATCACATTCATGTATAATATGATATATGAAGTGCCTATTTCAAGGAATATGCAGTATTTAATTGATATTCAAGTGTTAACATTGAAGTGTTAACAACCTAGCTTCATTCAATGTCAGAAAACTGAGAATAGAAAGATCTAGAGAAGTTATGAAAAAAATATAACCAACATAAGGTCTACTATTTAAAAAATGCTTTAAAAATCTAAATCAGTTATTGTATTCTACAAATATTTTGATCTAAATTATAGTAACTTTGAGATGGCCATAGGAAGCATATTTAATTATATATAATTTAATTATCATGCAATATTAATTAGATAATTTTTTCTAAGAACTGTGGCAAGTCAAAAGCCCCAAAGTGCCAGTTAAAATGATCAGTTGATAAGTTATTATGTTTTAAATTATTATAATTGATGTATAAAATGTTAGTTTCAGGCATTTAATAGTGATTCAATATTTTATGCTTTATAAAATAATCAGCACAATAAGTACAGTTATGATCCATCACCATACAAAGTTATTTTATTGACTATATTCCCTATGTATATATTACAGCCCAGTGAAATTTGTACCCCTTAATCTTCTTCACCTTTTTCCTCTGTCCATTCACTCTCCCTTCTGGCAACTACCACATTGTTCTATAACTCCTTTTTTGTTTTGTTTTGTCCATTTGTTTTGTTTTTTTAGAATCCACCCTGAGGCAAAACCATATATTATTATTCCTTTTATGTCGGACTTATTCTATATAGCATGATACCTTCAAGGTCCATCCATGCTGTCTTAAGAAGAGATGGCAAGAATACACAGAACTGTACAAAAAAGATCTTCATGACTCAGTCACGAAGGTGTGATCACTCACATTCACCTACAGCCAGACATCCTGGAATGTGAAGTCAGGTGGGCCTTAGGAAGCATCACTAGAAACAAAACTAGTGGAGGCGATGGAATTCCAGTTGAGCTTTTCAAATCATAAAAGATGATGCTGTGAAAATCCTGCACTCAATATGACAACAAATCTGGAAAACTCAGCAGTGACCACAGGACTGGAAAAGGTCTGTTTTCATTCCAATCCCAAAGAAAGGCAATGCCAAAGAATGCTCAAACTATCACACAATTGCACTTATCTCACATGCTAGTAAAGTAACGCTCAAAATTATCCAAGCCAGGCTTCAGCAATACATGAACCATGAACTTCCGGATGTTCAAGCTGGTTTTAGAAAAGGCAGAGGAACTAAAGATCAAATTGCCAACATCCGTTGGATCATGGAAAAAGCAAGAGAGTTCCAGAAAAACATCTATTTCTGCTTTATTGACTGTGTGGATCACAATAAACTGTGGGAAATTCTGAAAGAGATGGGAATACCAGACCACCTGACCTGCCTCTTGAGAAACCTGTATGCAAGTCAGGAAGCAACAGTTAGAACTGGACATGGGACAACAGGCTGGTTCCAAATAGGGAAAGGAGTATGTCAAGGCTGTATATTGTCACCCTACTTATTTAACTTCTATGCAGAGTACATAATGAGAAATGCTGGGCAGGAAGAAGCACAAGCTGGAATCAAGACTGCCGGGAGAAGTATCAATAACCTCCCATATGCAGATGGCACCCTCCTTATGGCAGAAAGTGAAGAAGAATGAAAGAGACTCTTGATGAAAGTGAAAGAAGAGAATGAAAAAGTTGGCTTAAAGCTCAACATTCAGAAAACAAAGATCATGGAATCCAGTCCCATCACTTCATGGCAAATAGATGGGGAAACAGTGGCTGACTTTATTTTTGGGGGCTCCAAAATCACTGTGGATGGTGATTGCAGCCATGAAATTAAAAGACGCTTGCTCCTTGGAAGGAAATTTATGACCAACCTAAATAGCATATTAAAAAGCAGAGACATTACTTTGCCAACAAAAGTCTGTCTAGTCAAGGCTATGGCTTTTCCCGTAGTCATGTGTGGATGTGAGAGTTGGACTATAAAGAAAGCTTAGCATGAAGAATTGTTGCTTTTGAACTGTGGTGTTGTAGAATACTCTTGAGAGTCCCTTGGACTGAAAGGAGATTCAACCAGTCCATCCTAAAGGAAAACAGTCTTGGCATTCTCATGTTGAAGCTGAAACTCCAATACTTTGGCCTGATGCAGAGAGCTGACTCATTTGAAAAGACTCTGATGCTGGGAAAGATTGAGGGCAGGAGGAGAAGGGGATGACAGAGTATGAGATTGTTGGATGGCATCACCAACACAATGGACATGGGTTTTGGTGGACTCTGGGAGTTGGTGATGGACAGGGAGGCCTGGTGCGCTGTGGTTCATGGGGTCGCAAAGAGTCGGACACAACTAAGCAACTGACTGAACTAAATTGATTCCTTTTTTCTGATTGAGTAGTATTCCATTGTGGTGTGCATGCATTTATATTACATATATTCTTCATTCAATCTCCTATCAATGAAAACATAATTTGCTTCCATATCTTAGAAGTATACATAGTGCTTCAATGAACACAGAAGTTCATACACATTTTCAAAGCAGAGATTTTTTTTCCTTTAAATAAAAATCTGGAAGTTAAATTGCTGGATCTGATGGTTGTTCTATTTTAGCTTTATGAGAGTACTCCCAAAAAATAAAAATCCAGTTACATATGACTTTGCATGTGAATTCTACAAAATATTTATATGAGTTAATACCTGTCATTCTCAAGCTGTTCCAAAAAACTGAAGAGGAAAAACCACTTCCAAACTCATTTTATGAGTGTAGTATTACCCCAATACCAAGATCAGACAGATACCACAAAAAGAGAAATTACTAGCCAATAATCCTGATGGACATAGATGTAAAAATCTTCTAACAAAATGTAACAAACCAAAGTTAACAGTGTATTAAAAGGATCATGTCCTATAATCAATTGCATTCATACTAGGTGTGCAGGGATTTTTTTAATATCTGTAAACCAATCAACATGACACATCTCATTAACAAAACAGAGGATAATAATCATATGATTATCTCAATAGATATGAAAGAAAATGCTTGGTAACATTCAACATCTGTTTACAATAAAAACTCTGAACGAAATAGGTATAGAGGGAACACAATGTGTCCGACTCTTTGCAAACCCATAGAGCTCAGTGGACTCCATGTGGGCTATAGTTCATGGGTCACAGAGTGCAACTCGACTTAAAGATTAAACAACAATGGGCTGTAGCCTGCCAGGATCCTTCTGTCCATGGGATTTCCCAGGCAAGAATACTGTAGTGGGTCACCATTTCCTTCTCCAGGGGATCTTTCCACCTCAGAGGTGAACTCTCATCTGCTGCTTTGGCAGGTGGGTTCTTTACCACTGAGCCACCAGGGAAGTACAGCTAACATCATACATAATGGTAACAAGCTGACAGCTTTTCCTCTAAGACTAGGTATAAGACAAGGATGCTCACTTTTCCACTTTCATTCAACATGGTGCTACAAGATTTATCCATAGCCATTAGGCAAGAAAAGTAATAAAAGGCATCCAAATTAGAAAGAAGTAAAACTGTCAGTATTTGTGCATAAGATGATATCAGATATGGATAACTGCAAAGACTCCACAAGAAAACTACTAGAATTAATAAACTAATTCAATAAAGTGGCAAGGTACAAAATTAAGCTACAGAAATCTGTTGCATTTCTAAATATTCACAATAAACTATCAGAAATATTTTTAATTACTATTTCATAAGAAAAAAAATAAAATATCTAGGAATAAATTTAACCAAGGAGGTATAAGACACGCATTCTGAAAACTATAAGACACTAAAGGAAAAACTGAAGATTGTAAGGTAAGGGAGTTAGAGAAGGTGAGGTTCAGAATCAGAATGAGATTGGCACTTTACAGGAACAGATCACCTTTAATGAGGCAAGAAGGGGCAGCAATCAGATTAGTGAGCTGCTGCACTTACCCAAGAAAAGAGTAAGTATATATAGGATTGTATGTGGAAAGTTACTGTCTTAAGGGAGCTTGTTTTCTCTAAGGTTGTTTGGAGTAGTTGTCTGTTAAACAACTGGGCAATAAATTTTAGAGATTGGCCAGAGGCTGGACCGGTTGGCTGATCCCTGATTTTGAAGGCTGCTACAGAGCTATAGTAATCAAAACAGGTTGGTACTGACACAGGAAGACATACATAGCTCCGTGGGAAAGAATGGTGAGCCCAGAAATAAATCTCCACTTATATGGTTAATTAAACAATGTCAAAAGAGGTAAAAATATAAAATGGTGAAAGTCAGTCTTTTCAATAAATTCAGTTCAGTTCAGTAGCTCATTCATGTCCAACTCTTTGTGACCCCATGTACTACAGCACTCCAGGCCCCCCTGTCATTGCCCCCCTGTCATTCAACAACTCCCAGAGTTTACTCAAACTCATGTGATTGAGTCAGTGATGACATCCAACCATCTCATCCTCTGTCATTCCCTTCTCCTCCTGCCTTCAGTCTTTCCCAGCATCAGGGTCTTTTCAAATGAGTCAGCTCTTCTCAACAGGTGGCCAAAGTATTGGAGTTTCAGCTTCAACATCAATCCTTCCAATGAACACTCAGGACTAATTTCCTTTAGGATGGACTCATTGGATCTCCTTGCAGGCCAAGGGACTCTCAAGAGTCTTCTCCAATATTACAGTTCAAAAGTATCAATTCTTCAGCACTCAGCTTTCTTTATAGTCCAACTCTCACAGTCATACCTGACTGCTGGAAAAATCATAGCTTTGACTAGATGGACCTTTCCTGGCTAAGTAATGTCTCTGCTTTTGAATATGCTGTCTACGTTGGTCATAACTTTCCTTCCAAGGTGTAAGCATCTTTTAATTTCATGGCTGCAGTCACCATCTGCAGTGATTTTGGAGCCCAGAAAAATAAAATCTGACACTGTTTCCACTGTTTCTCCATCTGTTTGCCATGAAGTGATGGAACCAGATACCCTGATCTTAGTTTTCTGAATGTTGAGCTTTAAGCCAACTTTTTCACCCTCCCCTTTCACTTTGATCAAGAGGCTCTTTAGCTCTTCTTCACTTTCTGCCATAAGGGTGGTATCATTGCATATCTGAGGTTATTGATATTTCTCCTGGCAATCGTGGTTCCAGCTTGAGCTTCTTCCAGCCCAACATTTCTCATGATGTACTCTGCTGATGCTAAATTGCTTCAGTCGTGTCCTACGCTGTGCGATCCCATAGACAGCAGCCCATCAGGCTCCTCTGTCCCTGGGATTCTCCAGGCAAGAATACTGGAGTGGGTTGCCATTTCCTTCTCCAATGCATGAAAGTGAAAAGTGAAAGTGAAGTTGTTAAGTCATATCTCACTCTTAGCGACCCCATGGACTGTAGCCTACCACGCTCCTCCATCCATGGGATTTTCCAAGCAAGAGTACTGGAGTGACTTGCCATTGCCTTCTCCTGATGTAATCTACATATAAGTTAAATAAGCAGGGTGACAATATACAGCCTTGACATACTCCTTTTCCTACTCTTTTTCCAACAACAACCAGTCTGTTGTTCCAAGTCCAATTCTAACTGTTGCTTCTTGATGATCATAAAGATTTCTCAAGGAGCAGGTCAGGTGGTCTGCATCTCCATCTCTTTCAGAATTTTCCACAGTTTATTGTTATACACACAGTCAAAGGCTTTGGAATAGTCAGTAAGCAGAAATAGATGTTTTTTCTGGAACTCTCTTGCTTTTTCAATGATCCAGCAGATACTGGCAATTTGATCTCTGGTTCCTCTGCCTTTTCTAAAACCAGCTTGAACATCTGGAAGTTCACGGTTCATGTTTTGCTGAAGCCTGGCTTGGGGAATTTTGAGCATTACTTTACTAGCATGTGAGATGAGTGCAATTGTGTGGTAGTTTGAGCATTCTTTAGCATTGCCTTTCTTTGGGATTGGAATGAAAACTGACTGTTTCCAGTCCTGTGGCCACTGCTGAGTTTTCAAAATTTGCTGGCATATTGAGTGCAGCACTTTAACAGCATTATCGTTTAGGATATGAAATAGCTCAACTGGAATTCCATCACCTCCACTAGCTTTGTTTGTGGTGATGCTTCCTAAGGCCCACTTGACTTAACATCCAGGATGTCTGGCTCTAGGTGAGTGTGAGTGATCACACCATTGTGATTATCTGGGTTGTGAAGATCTTTTTGTACAGTTCTTCTGTGTATTCTTGCCACTTCTTGATATTTTCTGCTTCTGTTAGGTCCATACCATTTCTGTCCTTTATTGAGCCTATCTTTGCATGAAATGTTCCCTTGGTATCTCTAATTTTTTGAAGAGACCTCTAGTCTTTCCCATTCTATTGTTTTGCTGTATTTCTTTGCACTGATCACTGAGGCAGGCTTTCTTATCTCTCCTTGCTATTCTTTCAATAAATAGTTTTTGAAAAACTGGACAGGTATATGCAAAAGAATGAAGCTGTAGAACTTTCTTACACCACATACAAAAATAAATTCAAAATGGATTTACAACTTATATTAAAATCTGAATCCATAAAACTTCTAGGAGAAAACATAAGTAGTAAGCTGTTTGACATTATTCTTAACAATACTTTTCTACATCTGTCTCCTTTGACAAGAACATCAAAAACAAAAACAAGCACATGAGATTGGATCAAACTAAAAAGCTTTTGCACAGTCACCAACAAACAAAAATGCATCCTATTGAGTGGTAGAATGCATTTCCATTACGGAGTTAATATCCAAAATATATAAAGAACTCACCCAACTCAAAATCAAAACAAACTACCTGCTCTAAGACATTATTTTCTATAGAATACACACCAATGGCCAGCAGACATCTGAAAAAAAAAATGCTCAGACATTAAATATCAGAGAAACACAAATCAAAACCACTTTGAAATATCACCTATAACTGTCAAATGGCTATGATCAATAAGTTAACAAATAACAGGTGATGGTGAGAATGTAAAAGAAAGGAACCCTTCTGCACTCTTACTTGGATTGTAAATTGTACAGTCACTATGGAAAACAGTATTGAGTTTCTTCCAAAACTTCCAAATAAAAATACCATATGTTCCAGCAATTCCACTTTGGGGTATGTCTTCACCAAAAGTAAAAATACTAATTTGAAAATACCACGCACCTCAGCATTCATTGTGGCATTATTGACATAGTAAATTATGGAAGCAATTGTACATCTACTGATAGATGAATGAATAAAGCAGATGTATATGCATACAACAGAATACTTCTCAGCCACAAAAATAATAAATCATGACATTTGAGACAACATGTATAGACCAAGGTTGTATGTGAAATGAGTCATTCAGAGAAAAACAAATACTTTGCAATATAACTTATGTGAGAAATCTAAAAAAAAAAATAATGCAAATAAACAAACAAAAAAAGAAAATAGAAACAGTCACAGAAAAAAAAGAACAAACTCGTGGTTGTCAGAGAGGAGATAAGGGGAAAGGCAAATAGATGGGTTAAATTAAGAGGTACAGACTTCCAGTTACAAAATAAAGTCATAGAAATGTAATACAGTAGAGTGAATATAGTCAATAATATTGTTGTAATTTTGTACTGTGAGAGATAATAATTAGACTTATCATGGTGACTATTTTAAAATGTATATAAATATTGAATTACCATAATACACCTGAAACCAACATGAAATTGTAAGTCAATTATACTTCACTAAAAACAAAAGGAGAAAATTTGGATAAACATAAATTTTATTATTTTGAATTCCTACATCAAGAACACTCATGTGTAATTTTGGAGATATTTAAGAGCTTGTGCTTTCCTCTCTTGGTTAAAATTGTGTATTATCATTTTTGTTCTTCATAATTTCAATACTTTGCATTAATGCCAGTGTTGCTGTATTTACTACACACATATCATTTTATAATAGTGTTTATTTCTTACCACATCATTTTTATTTTCCTTGTCTGACAATCACATTTCTTTCATCTCTTGACATATCTTTCTTTCCCTATCTTTACTTCTTGAATTTTATTAAATGTACAAAGATGCTCTCTGAAGTTACTTTTTAATTCCTTGCCATAACATAATTTTAAAAATAATATTTTTTGCCTGTTGACATATTTTTTCTTTGTGTTGAGACATCTTTTCATGAACCTTGCAAAGAATTTACTCTATTTGCTCATGCATCCTTGTATCATGTATCCTTGTCTACTATTTTATTTTACTTAGGTTTACTATTTTCCTAAGAAAGTTGATGAATTCTTAATGAACCTCCTTAAAATTATTTTTAACTGTTTATTAATGCAGTGATATGGTAACCCATTGACAGAGAGGTGGTAACTAATCTAAAATGAAAACTTTATGTAGTCGTACTTAATTATTGTACTTAGCACAATCTTTTACCCAGAAATTAGTTACCGCATGGCTGAGATACATTCCTGATGCAAAAAGAACTTTTATTTACTTTTATATATATATACACTACTCCTTTCATTACTATCTTAATTTTTTTTTTCCATTTTCTGATACAATCTTTTTCTAAAGCTATTTAGGCTATTTTGGATAGTCCTCCTAGTGTCAAGACAGTTACAAATTCAGTCCACAATTGCGTTTGTTGTTATTGCTTTTTTGCTAGTAGCAAAAAATCCATTCTACTTAACTACATTTTTTATCTTCTCTAAATCATATATATTGAAATATAATCCAAGGAGTCCATAATTTTAGACTATTGTCTACATTATCATTAAATATGTTAATATAATATATATAAACTATTATATATTATAATATATTATAAACTATATAATAACAGTTTCAGATGTCAGGTTCTTTCACAATCTAAAAATGTTCACTTTCTAAGGTGTGATAAACTACATTCTAGATTTTATTGATCATCTTTAGGTTAGTAGTAGTAGTGAAAAAAAATACTTGAATGATAAAAGTCATCATACTTGATTGGAAAATTAGTAAATTCAAATTTTCAGGGCCTTAGAGACTAAAATAATTTAATTTTAAATTAATGACAGGAAAACTGTTTAGATACTTAATATTGAGTGATAGTTTAAATTTTTTATTATATTTACATAAAATACTCAGAATATGTGTAATTTTAATAAATTTACATAATTCTAACTAGGTGACAGAGGATGAGATGATTAGATAGCATTACTGACTCAATGGACATGAAGTTAACAAACTAAATGGAGGAATTTGGAGTGATACAGTCCATGTGCTCACAAAAAATCAGCCATGGCTTAGTTGATCATCTTTAGGTTAGTAGTAGTAGTGAAAAAAAATACTTGAATGATAAAAGTCATCATACTTGATTGGAAAATTAGTAAATTCAAATTTTCAGGGCCTTAGAGACTAAAATAATTTAATTTTAAATTAATGACAGGAAAACTGTTTAGATACTTAATATTGAGTGATAGTTTAAATTTTTTATTATATTTACATAAAATACTCAGAATATGTGTAATTTTAATAAATTTACATAATTCTAACTAGGTGACAGAGGATGAGATGATTAGATAGCATTACTGACTCAATGGACATGAAGTTGAACAAACTAAATGGAGGAATTTGGAGTGATACAGTCCATGTGCTCACAAAAAATCAGCCATGGCTTAGTGACTGAACAACAGCAACAGTAAGATTATAGAATTTTAATGCGGACTGTTTTCCATCTCACCTGCATTGTGCCTTTAAGGAGTTAGACTACTGATTTGCCCCCCCGCCCCCCGCAAAAAAAAAAAAAAAATCCTTAAACTGGAAGTGATCAGTCTTAAGAGCACAATAGACCATTAAGATAGAAATAATTGAATATTTAAAATAGCTTTTAAAATAGTAAAGAAAAAGAAGCAATTCTGCATAGTGCAGAACTCTTTATGACACAATTGCATTATTATTTAATGCAGTCATTTTACTAATATGGATGAGAAAAACACAGTCTCTTTTAAGTATAACATGATTGCTATTGGGACATATTCTATTATTTGTAAAAAAAAAATTTTTAATAAAATACTATCTTCATAGTGAAATTGTGCTTTTTAGTTAAACAGTGACAACTTTCCAAATCATAGATCAATCTGATTATAGTCCTCTTCTCTTTACTGTCTCTGAATTTACCAGTATTCTTATGTAAATATCTTAACAGGATGGAAATATTCTTTAAAGCAACTAAGAAAGATTTATTTAAGGAAAGGAAGAGGAATTCATTAGAATATAACTTTAAACTATTAAAAAATTATAAAACACTTAGAGCAGAATGAACAATGATTAAGCTAGTTTTTCAAAGATGCAGATTTCAGCTAACAGGGAGATGTCTCCTGCTGATATAAACACTGAGGCACAGTGAGGCCATGTAAATGTGCTCAAACATAGACTAGTGGATGAGTAAGAGAATGAAAATTCAAATTCAAGTAGCCTGGCTGGATTAGCTCCACTCTGCTATGCTTAAATCTGTAAGGGAATTTATCAGTAGAAATTGTAATGATAAAAATAGATGTGTGATAATTTAGTGTTTTAGCCATCTGTTCCTTAATTCAAGTTGGGTGTATATATTTTAATGCTGCAAGCCAAGGAGACATTGGGAGCATTAAATGGCTAGCTAAGAGCTGATTTAATATGATATAAGATTTCAAGAAATTGAAAACTTTAAAGGTAAGAAAAATGTGGACATACATTATGATTCCAAGCTGAAGTACTATAAAAAGGATATTCAATTATAGTAGAATACTATTATGAGTCTAGGGGAAAAAAAAAAAACTCACTTCAGAATGAGCATAAGAACATTTCAGAATCATCAGTGGATCTCAGAATAGATTGATTGAGAATAGTTTTTCTTAAGTAGTACATCTTTCTATGGGTCACTCTGGCCAACAAGAACAATAAAAAAACATAAATTTTATGTGTCTCTTGACCTAGACATAGCCAGTTTTGAGTACTCACTTGTAAGTTGTTTGATTGGACCGTCAGCAAGTCATATTTTGCCTTTGGTATAGTAAAGTGACATGTAACTTTAAAACACTATGGCCCTGAAAAGCTAAAAAAAAATCAGCTAGAAATTATTAAATCTAATTTATATGTGGCACTGTTAAGTTTAAAAACAATCTTGTCTTCATTTAAACTGGTGACTGTAGATTAAGCTCTGTCACCAAGAAACCACCACCATGTGACATTTCTTTGTGATATTCCACCTGACCTTATTTGTACTCCAAATTGAATTGATAATAAAAATTACTCCGTATATTCATCCTAACAGAATGACTTTAAAAATGGTATCTAATCAAAATATATAAATGGATGAATGAGTAAATGAATGACTACCTGTACAGAACAACGCTACAAGCGAAGGAGCCACTGAGAGCATCATTTTCTGTATTCGTCTGTGGTGATGACAGCATGTTTTAGAGTCAAAGTGCTTTCTGCCTGAGGATGGAGAGAAGGTCAATTTCCTGCTTATGGTTCATCCCAAAGCCATTCAGCAGGGAGAATTTGAGACTGAAAAGACAGTGTTTCCTATCATAAACATACAGTATCTGTGAGACTTTGGGAAATTACTCTAACTCTGGGTCTCAATTTTCTAATTTTTATGTTAAAGTGTTTTTCAGGCTTGAGATGAGAAATGACTGAAAACAATGTCTATAAAGTGAAAAGCACAGTTTTACCTCATAGTAAGCATTGATTGAATATTGCCTTTTTTGAGTTCTCTTAATTGTGCTTATGAGAGTGCCTGACCTGAAAGTGAAAATGAAGTCACTCAGTCATGTCCAACACTTCAGACCCCATCTATAGCCTGCCAGGCTCCTCTGTTAATGGGATTTTCCAGACAAGAATACTGCAGTGGTTTGCCATTGCCTGACATGTAATAGAGAGTAAATGATCAGTATTATTATTAAAATAATCAGTAAACAACATAATAGGTGAAGAAAAATCTGTTATTGAGTAGTTTTGTGTCTGATATGGACTTTAGGAACATTTTAGCCCAATTGCCTCATTTTATAGAAATGACTATTAAAACTTTGAAACTTGAAGTAATTTGCCCAATCTCACTCAAACTGTTATAACCCACAATCTAGTTTGTCTAATTTCCAAGCAAGAATCTATTTATTAAATTTTATTCTTTCCTTAATGTATGATGCTATATTTTTAAACTTAGAAACTATAAAGCACGGTTTCAACCATTTATAACAATGCTGCTGCTGCTGCTAAGTCGCATCAANCACATCCATACATGACCACAGGAAAAACCATAGCCTTGACTAGACGGACTTTAGCCTGCAAAGTAATGTCTTTGCTTTTCAATATGCTATCTAGGTTGGTCATAACTTTTCTTCCAAGGAGTAAGCGCCTTTTAATTTCATGGCTGCACTCACCATCTGCAGTGATTTTGGAGCCCCCCCCCCAAAAAAGTCTGACACTGTTTCCACTGTTTCCTCATCTATTTCCCATGAAGTGATGGGACCGGATGCCATTAGGACTCAGCAAATTATTGCATTGACATGTATCAAGATTCCACACTATCAGAAATAAAGCAGGCCTTCAGTTTGTACAAACTGTATAGTCTCAGTGAGATATTCTTATAATTTAGGGAAAACTTTGTATCAATGTAGAGAACTGTTTATAGTTGATGCTCCTAGATACTTGACTGCCAGCCAGGTGTCAGTCTTGCAAGCAGGCCTTCTAATGACAGCAGTCCCAGATCTGCACTGTTGACTCTATTGCACAATCGTGAATAGACCCAGCTTTTGTTTGGAACATATTTTTAAACACAGTTGTACAATCAACAACCTTGGAAGATGGAGATAAAGTCTCCATCCAGAGCAAAGGCTCAGTGGGTTTACTTGCAGGCCATTATAAAAGACTGGGGTTTCCTGTGGTTGGAGGTCCTCAACTTCATACAGTTACACTGTGTGCAGCATCCACATGGGTCATCCTATACTGTCATTAAAAGCTGATAGGCAAAAAGAACCCATGTGAACATTATGTTAAAAATTGCTAAACAGAAATCCCAATGAAATGGAGTTGGAAGACCAAAATAGGAATGTTACACCATGTGATGATAGCAGAACCCAAAAGGAAGAAGAAAGATGCACCTTCTTTTCTAGAAAAAGACTCAACCAATAAAAAGCTATAAATTCTTTGTTAACTATAGGCCCACCTCCCCAAATTGTATTTTCTCTCTATAAAAGCATTTCCTTACCTTGCCTTGCAGGGACTTCTATGGAATTCATCATGGTTGCAGACCCCAAATTTTAATTCCATACTGAGTCCAATTACATCCATCTTGTTGGAGTAATATCTGGCTGTCTATTTGTATCAGGTCAATATCTTGGTGATCCATTTGGGACCAGAGAAAACTGTTGATGTGAACAAGCAGGTGCCACATCCAAAACTGACCCTATTGTTGCTCATTGCTTTTCTTGCCAACCCTGGAGTTTGAAGGTTACTTCTATTTTCTCGATCTGAACTCATTCCCTCTTTGCATTTGAGTGTCTCCTGATCTAATTTATGATCTACTTACAGATTTCATCTTTCTGATTAAGGCCTTATTCAATATGACAATACTTTGGCAGTTCAGTCTGATCCTGAGGTCAGATCATTTCAAATGAAGCTGCTTTAAATGAAACTATGCCCATCTGGCCTTCAGCCTATTTCTTCAGAAAGATTGACTTCAGTTAGGCTCCTATGGAACCAAAATGTTCCCTTAGGATTGGTTGGAACTGGCTTCAAGCTGTTTGAATTGAGTAATTTGCAAATGAGCAGTTTGTAGATCATTCTTTACTCTAGAAAACAGCTCTAGAAAATGTGATCCCAATTATATAAGATTTGTGACTCACTCATAGAGGGATTCTGGCTGATTTTATGCTTAAAAACCTTGATCCCTCTTCATGTGAGTGTCTAAGTAAATGAACCAATCTGACCAAAGGCAGTTAAAAATATCAATGGCCACTATATTGAATTTTGAACTCTCCAAACTTAATTTCCTTAAACAGAATAGCTAAAAAATTTCCAAAACCCTGTGGAATGCTTATTTTGATTAGTATTTTGAGGCTTTTAAGAATTATCAGGAGTCTAAAAATTGCATCTCTGAAAAATAAAATTTTAAAATTAACTGAGGCAAACAAACAATTAAGGAAAGCAAAATGGTTCCCGAAGCCTCAGGTTCTTTTTCCCTGGCTTCATTGTCTCAGTATCCACCTCAAGTAAAGTCATTTTCCTTCCTTCTATACCACCCATGCATATACTCTACCTTCAGTTCCCCCATATTAATTATCTTGCCAAACTTCATTTCTGTAAAGCTCTCCTCACTCCCTTTTCCTCTGAACTGGTCAAAACCTGACCCTTTAAAATTAAGTTTTCTGAGATCCTGCAGCTAAAGCCTTCATTCCTTATATTCTCAGGACTAAAGGTGAACTGTGAGCCATAGTCAAAGATTTCCTCAAAGTAACCTTAGATCTTCACAGAATTGCTGAGGGATTTAATACAGTTGACCCTTGAACAACATAGGTTTGAGCTCATGGGTTGATTTATAAGATTTTTTCAGTAATAAATAGTACAGTATTACAGGATCTATTTGAATATGAATATGAATTCATTTGAATATGCTGTGAAAGTGCAGATATGGAGAAACCCATGTACAAGTCAGAGAAACTCTGTATAAGTCAACTTGGTTTCTTTGAGTTATATGTTAGTTCATTTTACCTGTCAGTGGAGGCCAGGTACAGAATTGGATGAAAACTGGGAAAATCCTGAAGCTTCTCTAGAATTACAACTGGCAGACAAACTCTACTAATTTATTATATGATAAAGCTTGAGCATTTGCTAGGCAACTTATGGAGCAGTTCCTAGTGAAGACTGTTGGCTGGAACAAATTTAGCTTGCACACAAAATCTAATGGTCCTGTTTAAGACTTTTACAATGAATTTCAGATGGTCTTTAAAGAAAATTCTTCAGATATCGATTTTACTTAAGCAGTTTTTAACTTTATTTATTAATGGGTTGAACCAAGTCCTTTTCCTTCTAGTGAAAAAAGACCAATATAGAATGGTAAACTATGCCCACTCCAGGTTTAGTTAATCTGATAAATAGGCTTTTGAGTACTCTAGATGAGTTACCTCAAAGGAAGACTGCCAAACTCTTAACCTTCAACTTCATCAAATGAAGGCTCCTAAATAAAACAAAAACCCTCTTAGTTTCTGCTATTTTTGGAAAAAGCCAGGACATTAGAAAAAAGATTATTACATATCTACATTCTTTATGCATGTTCATTCCTCTAACCAGCCCTCCAGTGTCTCTCCAATTGTCAATGATGGGACTCCAAGGAAATACAGGGGCTCCTCCCAATCCTCCTGATATTGGGTTGGAAAACATTTTTCCAGATTAGGCTGGATCTCTTTCTGTCCTAATTGATACGTGAGTCAATCTCTTGATTTTCAATCCCACTACTATAAAACAGCTTTTATCTTGAAGTACTAAAATAATTCAAATAATGGAGATATCTAATGAACCTCAAGAGTTTCCTATCTCTGAACCTACCTTCTTTTATTTAGACATTTTGAGATATACTCACTTTCTTCTCCTTGCTTTTAGCTCCTATCCATTTACTAGGCCAAGACTTCTTAGAGAACTATGACACCAGGCTTTCCTTCTCTCAAAAGGGAAAAATAATTCTTCAATTTAATAATTATCATCAAAGTAACTGGCCATGTGAATTAAATGATCTTTAGACATCTCTGATGGTACTTAAGCATATCTTGGGAACATTGATTATTTGACGTTGAATAAGCTGCCAGTTTCTTATGGGAAAAATCTCTAACTGATGTTGCTAAAATATACAGCACACATCTCATCAGAATTCAAATAGACCCCTCAGACCTCTTCTGTGAATTAATCAATACTCTACAAGTATTGATTATTGATGATTATTCCTTACTTAGGAAGACCCACAAGGCATAAAGTCCATAATAGAAGATCATGGGACTCAAAATCTCATTATTCTTGTACCAGAACCTGTAATTCATTTTTGCAGTGACAAAACCTAAGGGCTAAGGATGGAGGCTAGTCCACCACCTCCAAGAAATAAACAAATATTGTTACCCCTTAATACCCTGTTGTTCTTAACATCCCTACATTACTAAGATCCATTCCCAGCAGAAGTGAGTTCTTTACTGTCATTGATTTATACAGTACATTATTTAGAACTCCACATGAAGCAGTCAATGATGGTTTTTAGTGCTGTTATTGTTGTTTTTGCCTTCACTTGGGAAGAAAAACAATTCATATGGACAGTAATGCCTCAGAGTTATACTGAGAGTCCTTATTTCTCACAAATCCTGAAGACTGGTCTGGAAGATATAAAGTTCCCTAGGGGTCTACTTTGTGGCAATATGTGGATGCTTTGTTTCATTCTTTCCTTCTCAAGCCTCCTCAAAGGAAGACAGCAACCACTTGCTAAAGTTTTTAGCCTTCAAAGGACAGGAGGTCACTAAAGAAAAAAATTGCAGTTTGCCCAAACACTGGTTTTCTTTTTAGGGTGTCTGATACCAGAATAAGAGTTGCACCTAGATCCAACTAGACTTTATGACATCCTAATTTTCTCAAAGAGGTTCCCAGGTGGTGCTACTAGTAACAAACCCACCTGCCAAGGCAGGAGACAAGAGACATGGGTTCAATCCTTGAGTCTGGAAAATCCTGTGGAAGAGAGCACAGCAATCCATTCCAGTATTCTTGCCTGGAGAATCCCATGGACTGAGGAACCTGGCAGGCTTCTGAATTCATAGGGTCTCAAAGAGTCAGACACCACTAAAACAATTTATTACACACACACACACACACACACACACACACAACTTTCTCAAAACCTGAAAGTCAGGGCCAACTTTGAGGTTTCTTCAGGCTAGTTATTGGTGAAATTGGATTCCAAATTTTTCTTTTATGAGCAAACCTCTACATTACAATGCACACACACACACACACACACACACACACAGCAATTCCAACCCAGTCTTGTGAAAAGAAATGGACCGTAAAGATTTCACGACCTTAAAGAAGAGTTTGATAAACTCTCCTGTTCTTGAGCATTCTGATGATCAGATTTCTTTTTCTTCATGAAAAAGAAACAATTCCTTCAGGGTGCTCACCCAAAAACATGGAGATCACTATCAATCAATAGAATATTTTGATCAGCAATTAGCCCCTATGGCATGAGGATAGCCACGTTGTCTTGGAGCAGTTATGGCCACTGTCCTTTTAGGTAAAGCCACCTAGAAAATTGTTATCCCCTCTAACAATTTATGTCCTTCATGCAGTGTAAGTTCTCTTGAATTCTCGTCTCACTCAACATTTCTCAGTTGGCCACCTCACCTCTCATAAAGCCTTTTTGTTAACTGCCCTAATATGAGCCTTTTTATGTTATAATAACCTTAACCCAACACTATTTTCTCCTTCATCACAGAGAAGTCCCTCATGACTGCTTAATTCTAATGGATCATCTCCTGACTACTCATAATGATCTACAGGAAATTAAACTGGCTAACATTGACTTCTCATGGTTCACTGATGGTTCTGATGGTTCTTACTTAGAAGGTGACAAGAGCAAATTATGTTCTGGGTATACTATAACAACTCCCTTTGATATTCTTGAGGTGACAACTTTACCTAAGGCTACTTCAACTCAACATACTGAATTATATGCTTTTACAAAAGGCAGAGGAACCAGAGATTAAACGGCCAACATCGGTTGGATCATAGAAAAAGAAAGAGAATTCCAGAAAAAACTTCTACTTCTGTTTCGTTGAATACACTGAAGCCCTTGACTGTGTAGATCACAACAAATGGTGGAAAATTCTTAACGAAGTGGGACTAGAAGATGACAGAGGAATAGGATGGGGAGAGCACTTTCTCCCCTACAGATCCATCAAAAGATCATTTGAATGCTGAGTAACTTCCACAAAAAACTTCTGAACACTGACAGAGGACTACAGGCACCTCAAAAAGCAGCCCATATCTTTGAAAAGAGTTAGGACAAAATATAAAAGACAAAAAGAGAGACAAAAGAGTTAGGAACAGAGACCCGTCCTGGGGAGGGAGTCATGAATAGAGAGACGTTTCCAAACAGTAGGAGACCCTCTTACAGGCGGGTCTGTGGGGAGTTTTGGAATCTCGGAGGCAACATTCTTGGGACAGAAAATAAATAAATAAAACAAAACCCACAGAATATGCACCTAAATGCAACTGCCAGCAATGAAGTAGCCCAGACACTGGTGTCCACCACCAGGAAGTGGGGGCTGGACAGGGAGGCGTGGACTGTGTAATCAGTGCTTAGGGTAAGGACTGGGCATGAATGTGGGTGGACAATCTGAGGGAGTTAATATGAGATAGCAACCCAAACTGTGGGGTCCCCAGAAAAAAAAAGAGAGAGAGAACTTTCCTTCAAAAGACTCTAGGGAACAGCTGGCCCGCTCACAGAACAAAGGATTGAGCAAATACCACAGGAGAGATAGTTGGCTGTGAATAGGCCCCTGCCCACCACTTGGAGGCAGAATTACAGGTGTGCAACAGCCAGAGCTGGAAGGCAAGGGGCAATCTCAGCCCCAGAAACTGTCATCCTTCACCAAACTGTGAGCAGGCTCCCAGTTGCTAACCACGTCTTCCTAGGATCCTGGACAGTTGACATCTGCCAGGAGGGTTGCAGCCTGAGATCAGCTCCCCAGAGGAGACATATGGTACACCTGAGATAGTGCCCTTGCTGTGCACCTGGGAAACCAAGTGGCCCGGACTGGGGAGGTGATTAAGATGACAAGCCCACCTGGGACAATACGCTCACTAAGCACCTGGTTACCCGAGTTGCTTGGACCTGCGAAAGGCAAAAACTTGTGCCCAACAGAATCTGTGCCCTCGTAGAGTACCCAAGAACCTGAACCTGAGCAGCTTAGACCTGGGAAGTACATGAAATGCAGGGCCCACTTTGGGCAGTGCCCCTGCAGAGCATCCTGGAGCCTGGGCAGTGTAGACCTGGAAAGCACATGTCACTGTGAGCTGCGGAAAACACAGTGTAGTAAACACACTGTGAGCACTCCCCACACACACCAATGATATTTGTTTCCAATATCCCTCTCTCCCCACAATGTAACTGAATTTGTGAGCCTAAACAAGTGACCACCTTCACCATCTTGTGTCAGGGCATAAATTAGATACTGAAAAGACTTGATAATGGAGAAAGCCAAAATAAGCAAAGAGGGAACCACTCTGGAAGTGACAGATGCAACAGATTAAACCCTGTAGCTAACGTTGACTAAGCATTGGTGGGGGCCTCTAGACCTTGAGTGGAGAAGGCGATGGCAACCCACTCCAGTACTCTTGCCTGGAAAATCCCATGGATGGAGGAGCCTGATAGACTGCAGTCCATGGGGTCGCTAGGAGTCGGACACAACTGAGTGACTTCACTTTCACTTTTCACTTTCATGCACTGGAGAGGAAATGGCAACTCCCTCCAGTGTTCTTGCCTGGAGAATCCCAGGGACAGGGGAGCCTGGCGGGCTGCCATCTCTGGGGTCACACAGAGTCAGACACAACTGAACCGACTTAGCATCAGCAGCAGTATAGACCTTGAGAACAGTACAAGCTTGAACAAGGAGCTATCTAAAACTGAACTGACCCTACACTGCCCACAACTCCAGAGAAATTCCTAGATATATTTTTACTATTATCACTTTTTATTTTTTTAAGTTCTTTATTATTCCTTTACTTTTCATTTTTATAATGTGCTATTACCTTGCGAAAAAAGACTCTATTTTGAAGCAAATTGTGTGTGTGTGTGTGTGTGCATATATATATATGTATATATTATGATTTTGTGATTGATTTTGTTTTGTATTTTTAATATTGTTTTCTTTTGAGAGTCTAACCTCTACTTTACTTCTGCTTTATTGACTATGCCAAAGCCTTTGACTGTGTGGATCACAATAAACTGTGGAAAATTCTGAAAGAGATGGGAATACCAGACCACCTGACCTGCCTCTTGAGAAATCTGTATGCAGGTCAGGAAGCAACAGTTAGAACTGGACATGGAACAACAGACTGGCTCCAAATAGGAAAAGGAGTACGTCAAGGCTGTATATTGTCACCCTGCTTATTTAACTT